>CM042691.1:340396869-340741150 GCA_023614405.1 Avena insularis | reverse complement strand
GCTGGGGCACGCAGACGACGGGCGAGGGCAGGCGCATGGCTTGGGATGGGCGAGAGGAAGCGAGGCGGCACGGAGAGGAGGCGACCTCGAGGAGGAAAGGGCGTGGAGGGGAGGAGCGGCGAGGGAGGACGCGCCGGCGGCGGGCGAGGCGCCAGGAAGAGGTGAGGAGAGAGAGGAGAGAGAGGGAAGGGAGGGGACAGGTGGGGAATTCCCGAATTGGAGTCCCAGTACCACAGGGAGCGATGGCGGGTGGGAGTGCAGCCTTGGTGGAGGGCTATGTCAGTTGCGTCTGTGTGTGTGTTGGGGTGGGGCTGTGGGAAGAGAGAGAGAGAGAGGTGGGGGAAAGGGGTAGGATTAGGTGGCTGACTGGGATAGAGTTAGAGGGAAGGGGCGGGGGTGTGATGGTATTTATTCTTGGTACTGGGGTAAGGAGTGGGCGGGGTACGGTAGATGGAATTGGGGGTCAAAAGAAAAGACTTGGGGTGGGAGTCCAGCTGGATCGATTTATTCTGGGGTGAGTGCGTCGTCGGGTGAATCGGCCCGTTCAGCCTGCATTAAAAATAATTAAATCTTTTATTTATTTCAAAATAGGGCTTTTGCAAAACCGATAGCTTGGACAAAACAAAATAATCCGGAGACCCGGGTTTTGGCGTTTTCGACAAAGGCAGACGGGCGTTTAGAAAACAACATTAGGTTTTCAAGAAAATAGTTTATATGTAAGACAAATGCAAGATGATGGCGGTATGCTCAAATGCAATGTGGCATGATGACGCATGGAAGCATCGCGGTCATGATGATGCAATGCACAAAAATCACGCTGATTTTCTAGTAGTGGTTATGGGATGCCACAGTCGACACCACTAACAATGGATCTTCGCCCTCGAGATCATGCTTCTCATGGTAATGTCTGGAAGGAAAGGTCGGCGATCTGCCAGATCTTCTAAACGCTTCGTAGATATTCGCGACACCCCTAACAAAAAGTTCTTGTTAAAAGTCTTGAAATCAGCGACTACCACCAACAAAGGGTGGCTATTCACGCTTCACAATCATTCCGTTCAAATCAAGAGCACTCCAGGGATGAATAAACTGGACGAATGAGAAGTTAAAGGTAAGGCCACCTCTAACTATCGTGGAAGGAGTAAAATTGCATCGATCCACCATTTCAATATATACAAAGCAAATGATAAGAGTAGTGGTATGGTCGCGACTCCATCCCGCACTCAAAAGCATTACTCATGCATACCAATGAATGATAGGTTATGCAACCAACCCTCGTGATCTGCATCGAAGATATCGGCACAAACAAGGTTCTGTGAACCAAAGGGTGATGTCTTGAGACTATCAGACATCGGATCTGGCGTAGATGATGTCGCCGCGCTTCGGAGAAAACACCGGTAGGCACGAGAAGGAACAAAGTGAAGTCCAACAGATGAAGGATTCTCCGATAGCATGAAGGCCAGGATGTCGAAGCATCGTTACTAAAGGAGGAAGCGAAACCACACAGAAGGTAATGCACGATTTAAACCCAAATCACGTAGAAACTCGACTCGAAGAAAAGATAAGAGAGTAGATTCAAAACACGCAGAGGTAAGAGAGGAGAGCAGCAGTGAGAGGTAAGGTAGGCAAAATCAGACCTAACGTAACTATCCAACCGAGTTTTTCAAAAATAGTTTTGACACTCTACTTCGCCGGCCGTTAGCTAGGTTATCCTCTCTGAAATTTGGACTTGTCGATGGGTATCGCAATAGCCATTGAAGCTCGAGCACGATCTGTATCACCCTCGAGAATCGGCTCTATGCAAGTTTTAGCGATTCCCGCCAAAACCCGCCATAGAAACGGTATTCAAGAGTGCCCACCAGTAAACACTTTACGTGCGGGTGGAAAACGGTCAATAACATTACACAACAACAAAGTCCTACGATGGAACCCACGTAATGCGAGATATATACAACACGACTCCATGAGTCAAAAAATACGTATATACGGTGACAAAGATCCAAATCACCTTGAAATTGATAGAAAGCGTCCGACTACGACAAAGATACAAATGGGGCTAAGAGCCACGGAGAAGAAAACTATTACGCCCATAACCCCGCCTGAGCCAAAAAGCTAGGAAGGGTAACCACCACTTCTTAACGACGCCGATCTCAAAACCTGCTTAAACAAAAGGGTGCCTTGGAAAAACCAAAGGCAAAGGAAAGAGAGAGCGGCCAAGATCGAGGCCAATGCATCTGGGCGAGACTAGATTCGCATGTCCTCGCCACGCGCAGAATAGGTATAGGATCAAGGCGGCAAAGATGCACTCAACACCCTATAGAGACTCGATACAACGGCGGCAATCGAGAGAGGGTAAGAAAGACCTATCCAACCAGCCTCGACATTAACACCAAACAAACCCATCCCGGCGCTTCTCGAGACCAAACGAGGAAGTCAACCGAGGAACTCACACGCTGGCGCTTTACTTATTCGATTATAGTATGCACTTTACTAGTCGTTTAGATAATCATCCCGATAAAATAAGCAAAGCACTTTTAGTTGACTACTTCGTGATAGTTGCAACACTTACTAGTCGCCATAATTAGCATGAGATAACCCCAAAACCCAAATAGCTGTTGGTACTTTTATTTAGCCATTCCGTTGTAGTGAAGCTGATTACTAGTCATATCGGATATGTCAATTTATAACAATAAACTTTAGTTATAGTTGTCTATGATCACACCTGCTCCAAGTCGCCCATAACCGCACACGCTTTCTAAAGATTTAACCTAGGGTGCACCAAAGTATCCACAGCACTTCTACCCTTTTGCCGACCGCTAACATACACCCATACTCAGATGTCTGGGGCCTAAGTCACGACGCTCCCTGACCAAAGCAAGTACATGGGGCCACCCCACCAAGTCGAACCATAACTAAGTCGGCCATTCTCCTAGACCGACTTAGGGTTTGGGTGACAGCTGTGAACGACAATAAATCCCAAAATCTGGGCTGCCGACACCAAAACGTGTCCCGATCCCAACGCTTGAGATGTGCTATCCATCTATTAATTTAAATAAAGTCATAAGGCATGGCATAAGTATAGGATAGTAAATAAAACCTCAAACTAGTTGTGGCCCCCAAGACAATACTTTGAAATCGGTATCAATCAACGTGGGCCCATATCTCCCCAATTGTGGTTAGCTGTCGATCTCTGGCAGTGTCAAGAACTCCTGGTCCCACGGGACACAAGTGGGCTGCCTTGAAACCAAATGTTATCTATCACCCACCGATGCCTCTGCTACTTACTTCAATTTTAGTTATTAAACAGTAATTAAAGTGAACAATAATTAAAGCCACGATCATCTCCAACATTGAACATGCCTCTTTTCTCCAACAAATGTGGTACTTGACGACACGCAACAACACTTGAGCAAGCGTACTACGACGCTAAAGTCCAACTATCTACCAAACAACGGGTAATAGGATGTGTCCAAGGCAATATGAGGCTGCAAGGATATCACCTGCACGAAACTAGAGCATCATAATACGTATAGCAAAAGATCAACAAAGCGTGAATAAATACTAGAAAAGTAAGATAGGTAGAAAGGGAGATGCTCTTTGAAAACATTGCCGAAGGTTCATCCAAGATCGCCGACACTGCATCAACTCAATGGCCTAGTCACAAGAAGCAAAAACACTAGAAGAAACACGGATGCAATATTTAATACTACGGCAAAGATCGCATGATGCATGTATGATGTATGACATGGCAAGATGCGATACAATTAGGGCAAGATTAAGCGGAACCGGGTCCCACCACTAAATATATGGTTCCAGCTTGTTTAGATACCCCGCAATTTAAATGTTGGATTATGGCAAAAGATAGCAGGTTCGCTACACAAAGGGGCCAATATAAGACTCTGATTCACAGATGGATCCCATATTTAATTTTAGGTGAATCGCATAAGGCCCCCAAACCCACAACATGTATGCAAGTATGACAATTTAATTATGCAACAAGTAATATTCCTTATAAAATATAGGTCACGGAAAGAGGGTCACACTTTGGGGTTTGGCGAACTTGGTTCCGGGGGTGCAGGGTTCGATAGGGTTCGACGGGTCAGCGGGATCGGTCTCGAACTCCGGGATCAGTCTTCGGATTCCATGAAGTTCTGCTTCGAGTTCTTTGCTTCGAATTCGCAGCTTCCCACCGCAGACTAAAGCACCAACACCAAACAACTTCCACAAACAGGACTTCTCCGATTCTAACTCACCACACCAAAACGTCTCACATCAGCAGGCCAACACGTGAACTTGACAGGAACTTGTGGACGCCAACACGAACGGGCAATGCAGTTCGGCGACGGGGTTTGCCGACAAATGATGATGCGAGGACGGGTCGCTTTGGCGGCGACGGGGTTCACGCATGGAGGAGGCCTACAGGCCGAGGCGGCGACCGGCAACTGGCGTGGCGGGCGACGCAGCGAGGAGGAGGGTGGCGCCGCTCGGGGCACGCAGACGACGGCGAGGGCATGTAGGCGGCGAGAAGGGCGAGGCTGGCGCCGGGCCGAGCAGGGCGGCTCGAGGAGGTGCGGGCGTGGAGGGGAGGAGCGGCGAGGGAGGACGCGCCGGCGGCGGGCGAGGCGCCACGGGCGGAGGGGCAGAGACGGGCGGGGTGGGGCCTGGGTGCGGTGGTGCAGGGGAGCGGGCGCCGTGGCCAAGTGAGAGCGACGGAGGAGGTCGACGGCTGGCGACTGGGAAGAAGAGGGAGGCGCCGGGCGGCGGCGCAGCCGAGGAGGGGAGGGAGGCGACGGAAGACGGGCGCGAGGTCGTCGGGGGAAGAGAGGTGAGGAGAGAGAGGAGAGAGGAAGGGAGCGGGGACAGGTGGGGTCGGGTGGGTCCCAGCGGTCCAGGGAACGTGGCGGGGGGTACCGCATGGGGTGGAGGGCTATGTGGTTGCGTCTGGTGTGTTAAAGTGGCGGGGAAGAGAGAGAGAGGTGGAAAGGGGTAGGATTAGGTGGCTACTGGGATAGGTTAGGGCAAGGGGCAGGGTGACGGGCGAGCCGTTATCAAGGTTGGGGTGAGGTGGAGGCAGGCGGGTAGATAGGACTGGGGTAAGAAAAGACTTGGGGTAGGGTCTAAGTTGACCGATTTATTCTGGGTATCGCTGGCCTAATCGCCAGCTCGATACTTGCCCATTAAAATAATTAAATATTTTATTTATTTCAAACCGGCTTTTGCAAACCGATAGCAGATAAAACAAAATAATCCTGAGACCCGGTTTTGCTTTGACAAAGACGGGCGCGAGAAAACAAATTAGGTTTTCCGAAATAGTTTTATGCGAACAATGCAAGATGATGACGATGCTCAAATGCAATGTGGCATGATGACATGAGCATGCGGTCATGATGATGCAATGCACAAAACAACGCGATTTTCTAGTAGTGGTTTTGGGATGCCACAATTGACACCACTAACAATGGATCTCGCCCGAGATCCGCCTCATGGTACCGGAAGGAAGGTCGGCGATTCAAGGCTTCTCGCTTCGTAGATATTCGCATAATTTTAACAAAGTTCTGTTCCGCCTTGAAATCGGGCGACACCACTCAACAAAGGGTCGCTGCTCACGTCAGCCAAGAGAGCACCGGATAAACAACGGACGGTTAAAGGTAAGGCCACCTCTAACTATCATGGAAGGAGTAAAATTGCATCGATCCACCATTCAATATACAAAGCAAATGATAAGAGTAGTGGTATGGTCGCGACTCCATCCCGCACTCAAAGCATTACCCTGTACACGAACAGATAGATTATGCAACCAACCCTCGGATTCGGATCAAGATATCGACAAACAAGGTTCAGAACAAAGGGTGATGCGACTCAGATCGGATCTCGGGCGATGATGTCGTCAGCCGGAAAACACCGGAAGGCACGAGAAGGAACAAAGAGAAGTCCAATGGATGAAGGATTCCTCCGATAGCATGAAGACCGGATGTCAGCATCAAGTACTAAAGGAGGAAGCGAAACCCTCAAGGTACGATTGAAACCCAACCACGAAATCCGACTCAAGAAAGATAAGAGAGTAGATTCAAAACACGCAGAGGTAAGAGAGGAGCGAGCAGGAGGGTAAGGAGTAAAATCAGACCTAACCGTAACTATCCAACCGATTTTTCAAAATAGTTTTGACACTCTACTTGACCGTTAGCTAGGTTATCCTACAGTGGACTTGTCAGGGTATCGCAACTCACTTTGAGCTCGATACCACTCAGAACACCCTCGAATCGGCCCTATGCAAGTTTTAGCGATTCCGCCAAACCCGCATAGAAAGCGATTCGAAGGTGCCCACCAGCACTTTCGTGCGGGTGGAAAAGCGAAGTAATAACATTACACAACAGTCCTCGATGGAACCCACGAGCAGATATATACAACACGACTCCATGAGTCAAAAATACAGATATACAGGACAAAGATCCAAATCACCTTGAAATTGATAGAGCGTCCGACTACGGACAAGATACAAATGGGGCTAAGAGCCCTGGAGAATAACCATTGGCGTCCATAACCCTGCCCAGGCCAAGCCGGAAGGGTAACCCTGCTAACGACGTCGATCTCAAAACCTGCTTAAACAAAAGGGGTGCCGACAAAGGGCAAAGGAAAAAGAGAGAGCGGTCAGTACTGAGGCCAGTACACAGCGAGACTAGAATTCGGCGGTCCTCGCCTACATAGGTATGGTGGACTGAAGCGGCAGCGGCAGCATGCACTGAACACCCTATAGAGACTCGATACAACAGGCGGCAATCAGAGAGGGGTAAGAAAGACCTATCCGGAACCAGCCTGATACTAACACCAAACAAACCCATCCTGGCGTTTCCCCCCTCGAGACCAAACGAGGAAGTCAACCGAGGAACTCACACAGTTGGCAGTTTTACTTATTCAGTTATAGTTGACAAGACTTACTAGTCGAGTTTAGATAATCATCCCGATAAAATAAGCGATGGGCACTTTTAGTTGACCATTTCGTGATAGTTGCAACACTTACTAGTCGATAATTAGCATGAGATAACCCCAAAACCCAGCAATTGTTGGTACTTTTACTTAGCCATTCGTTGTAGTGAAGCTGATTACTAGTCATATCTGATACAAGTCAATTTATAACAATAAACTTTAGTTATAGTTGTCTATGATCAAGCACTGTGCTCCAAGTCGTCCATAATCATGACACGGCTTCTCGAAAAGATTTAACCTGCAGGGTGCACCAAAGTATCCACAGCACTTCACCCTTTTGCGAGATCGTTAACATACACCCATGGTATGTCGGCGGGCCTAAGTCACGACGTTCCCAGACCCAAAGCAAGTACATGGGGGCCACCCCACCAAGTCGAACCCGCAACGAAGTCGGCCGGTCTCCGAGACGGACTTAGGGTTTGGGTAGACGGCCAGTGACGACAAATCCCAAAAGCTGGGATATCGACACAGCACGTGTCCCGATCCTAAAGCGATAGTGCTATCCATCGCACAATTTAAATAAAGTCATAAGGCATGGCATAAGTACAGGATAGTAAATAAAACCTCAAACTAGTTGTGGCCCCGACAATACTTTGAAATCAGGTAATAATCAATGGGGGCCCATATCTCCCACAGTGGTTATGGCGCTCGATCTCGAGCAGTGTCAAGAACTCGGGTCCTACGGGACACAAGTGGCGATCGGAAACCAAATGTTATCTATCACCCACGATGCCTCGCCTTACTTACTTCAATTTTAGTTATTAAACAGTAATTAAAGTGAACAATAATTAAAGCCATGATCATCTCCAACATTGAACATGCGGCTCTTCTCCAACATGTGGTACTTGACGACCGCAACAACACTTGAGCAAGCGACTCTGACGCCGCAAGTCCAACTATCTACCAAACAACGGGTAATAGGATGTGTCCAAGGCAATATGAGGCTGCAAGGGATATCACGAATGCGAAACTAGAGCATCGCAACACGTATAGCAAAAGATCAACAGTAGGAATAAATACTAGAAAAGTAAGATAGGTAGAAAGGGAGATGCTCACTGAAAACATTGCCGAAGGTTCATCCAAGATCGGGCCGACACTCATCAACTCAATGGCCTAGTCATGAAGAAGCAAAACACTAGAAGAAACACCGGATGCAATATTTAATACTACGGCAAAAGATCAGGCATGATGCATGTATGATGTATGACATGGCAAGATGCGATACAATTAGGCAAGATTAAGCGGAACCGGGGTCCCGACCCCTAAATATATGGTTCCAGTTGTTTAGATACCCCAATTTAAATGTTGGATTAACATGGCAAAAGATAGCAGGTTAAGCTACACAAATTTAAATGGGGCCAATATAAGACTCGATTTGCCCGCAGATGGATCCCATATTTAATTTTTAGGTGAATCGGCATAAGGCCCCCAAACCCACAACATGTATGCAAGTATGACAATTTAATTATGCAACAAGTAATATTCCTTATAAAATATAGGTCACGGAAAGAGGGTCACACTTTGGGGTTCGGCGAACTTGGTTAGGGGTGCGAGGTTCGATAGGGTTCGACGTCGGGTGGGATCGGTCTCGAACTCGGGATCGATCTTCGATTCCATGAAGTTCATCTTGAGTTCTTTGCTTCTAGGAATCTCGCGGCTTCCCACAAGACCGTCAAAGCACCAACACCAAACCACTTCCACCAACAGGACTTCTCCGATTCTACCTCACCACACCAAAACGTCTCACAGCAGCAGGCCAACACGTGCACTTGACAGGAACTTGTGGACGCCAACACGAGCAGCATGCAGCCTCGGCGACGCTGCCGCAGCGATGATGATGCGAGGCAGGGTCGTCGGGCGGCGACGTGGTTCAGTGGAGGAGGCCTATTGGCGTCGAGGCGCGTATGGCAGTGATGGCCGGGCGAGCGAGGGTGGCGCCGCTTCGGCACGCAGAGCGGCAGCGGCGGCAGCGGCGAAGAAGCGGCGAGCTTGCCGGCTGGCCGGGCAGGCGGCTCGAGGTGCGGCGTGGAGGGAGGCGCGAGGGCAGCCCGTGGCGGCCAGCGCCACCAGGCGGAGGGCGAGGCAGGCGGGGTGGGGCGGCTTCTTGGTGCGGTGGTCTGAGGGGAGGCGGGCCGTGGAGGCGGACGGAGGGGGTCGACGGCGCGGCGACCTCGGGGACGAAGAGGGAGGCGCCGGCGGGGCGTGGCGGCGAGCCAGAGGAGGGGGGAGGGAGGCCTGCGACGGGGAAGACGGGCGCGGGGTCGTCGGGTGAGAGAGGAAAGGAGAGAGAGGAGAGAGGAAGGGAGCGGGGACAGGTGGGGTCGGGTGGGTCCCAGCCGGTCCATGGAACGAGAACGATGCGAGGAGGGGAGAATGCTGGGGGGTGGAGGGCTATGTGGTTAGCATGTGTGTGTGTTGGGGTGGGGGCTGTGGGAAGAGAGAGAGAGGTGGGGAAAGGGGTAGGATTAGGTGGCGGCCGGGATAGGTTAGGGGAAGGGGGTGACGTGGCGGCATCTTGGTTGGGGTGAGGTGGAGGCGGGGTGGGTAGATAGGATTGGGTAAGAAAAGACTTGGGGTAGGGTCTAAGCTGGACCGATTTTATTCGGGTGGTCGTTTCGTCGAATCGCCGTTCGATCGCTTCCCATTAAAAATAATTAAATATTTTATTTATTTCAAACCGGCTTTTGCAAACCGATAGACATAAAACAAAATAATCCGGAGACCCGGGTTTTGCGTTTGACAAAGACGGGGCGTTTAGAAAACAAATTAGGTTTTCCCGAAAATAGTTTTATGCGAACAAATGCAAGATGATGACGATGCTCAAATGCAATGTGGCATGATGACATGAGCATGCGGTCATGATGATGCAATGCACAAAAACAACGCGATTTTCTAGTAGTGGTTTTGCGGGATACCACACTCGCACTTCCTCGCCCACCCCCTCCGGTACCTTGGGATGGATGCCTACACCCCGTCGATGCCATGAATCTTTGCCCCGTCGCCCAGCAGAATCTGTTTGATTCTGACCTGCCGCCGCCCTCGGTTAGTTGTATGTGGGGCCACGCCACCCCAAGGAGCTTCAATTTGGTGCGCAGGAGGTGTCGGGTGGCCTGCTGATACGTTGGGAACGTATCTATAATTTTTTATGCTTCATGCTTGTTTTGTATCTACTTTGATTTGCTTGTCTATACTTTGAGGTGTTTTTTACATGTTTTCTTGTACTAACCTACTAACAAGTTGCAACAGTGCCAGATGCCTATTTTTTGCTGTTTTTGGTTTCAGAAAAGTTAGTAAAAAAATATTCTCGGAATTGAACGGGACAAACGTCAAAGTCAATTACTTTCTGTGGGGAACAAGAAGTCCAGAGGGGAGACGAGGAAGCGGGCCAAGGCCGCCACCCCCCCCCCCAGGCGCGGCCAGGTGTGGGCCCGCGCTTGGCTAGGGTTTGGCCCCCCTGGTCGCCTCCTCGGCCTCCCCCTTCGCCTATAAGAAGCCCCCGATGCAGAAACTCTCAGCACCCGATCAAATCTCCATAAAACCGTCTGTAGCCGCCACCACCATCGTCCCTAGATCGGGGGGATCTGAAGTTCTTCCCGGCACCCTGCCGGAGGGGAGATCATCCCGAAGCCCTTCTCTCCGGTATGATGCGTGAGTAGTTCCACCTTGGACTATGGGTCCATGTAGTAGCTAGATGGTTGTATCTCCTCCTTTGTATATCTTGTGAGCTCCGTTCATGATCAAGATCTAATCTATTTGTAATCATGCATGTTGTATTTGCGGGGATCCGATGGATATTGAGATTATTATGTTGGTTTGATTAATGGTTTTGTCTTTATGGTTCTATCATGTCTGTGTTGTTTGTGATCTTGCATGTGTAGGGGTTCGTAGCATGGAAAACAAAAATTTTCTATCGCATACAAACAAACAAGCCAAGATCTATCTACTAGATTGTAGCAACGAGTCGATAGTGGAACTCACCCTCGAAGATTCCAAGCGGTTAACGAGAGCAGATTCTCGTGGGTGATGTAGTCGTACTCTTTCCGATCTCAAGATCGTGTAGACGATCCTTCGGTATACGTTCGGCAAAGCGCTCCCGCAATCGGTCACACGTTCGGTACTCACGAAGACCTTCCTCTCCTTGTTCCAGCGAGGCGGAGGTTGTAGCACTCTCCTCGCGATTCGGCTGACAGGCGTGGTACCTAAGTAGAGGGAAATCCGAGGCTTCGCCTTAAGCCGGTGCGAGTATGGTGGAGCTTATGAGAGAGGCTATTAGTGGTCTAGTAATTAGACACACCAATTAGAAGGCTCTAAACCAATTAGAAGGCTCTAAACCGCTGGCTAAAGCAATTAGAAGCTCTAAACCAAAACGGCTCTAAACCGGAGATTAGAGGTAGGAACTTGTGTGCTAGGAGGAGCCCTGCCTCCTTATATAGGTGGGAGGCTGGCCGGCCAAGGGAGGAGTGGAGTCCCTCCCCAACTCGGCCTTGGAGTGGGGCGCCCGGCTTGGAGGAGGAATCCTCCCCAACTCGGCCTCCTCTTTCCTCCTCTTTCCACTTTCCAAAACTTGCCGTTTGACTTTCAAACTAGCCGTTTGACTTTTCAATTTAGGATTTAAATAAACCCTTTATTTTGGACAGCGAGAACACTTAGTACATGATGCAATCATTCCAACTTACAATGACACATTCATGTACCCTTCCCCCTCCGGAGTGCCGGACATTCCGGTACATTCTAGAACATTCCCGATGAAAACACCGGAACCATTCCCCAACTCCGAAATGGGACTTTCCTTATATGAATCTTATTCTCCGGACCATTCCGGATCTCCTCGTGATATCCCGGATCCCATCCGAGACTTCGAACAACATTCGGTCTCTTTCTCATAAAACCATAACTACTCAAACAACGTCGAATCCTTAAGTGTGTCTCCCTACGGTTCGTGAATTATGCGGACATGATCGAGACACTTCTCCGAACAATAACCAATAGAGGAATCTGGAAATTCATATGGCTCCCACATACTTCTACGATTACTTTTGCGATCGAATGAACCACTTACATACGATACCAATTTCCCTTTGTCTCACGATATGTTACTTATCCGAGGTTATGATCGTCGGTATCTCTGCATACCTAGTTCAACCTCGTTACTGATAAGTACTCTTTTCTCGTTCCCGTGATATGTGATCCCTTGTGACCAAGTCACATGCTTGCAAGCTAATTGGATGACATTTCACCGAGAGGGCCCAGAGAATATCTATCCGTCATGTGGATGGACAAATCCCACTCTTGATCCATGTGTTTCAACCAATACTTTCCGAACACTCAATGCCACCTTTATAGCCACCCTGTTACGGTGTGGTGTTTGATGACATCAAAGCATCCATCCGGTAAAGGTGATATGCATGATCTCATGGTCGAAGGAATTAGGTTACTATGTATCAGAAAGCATATAGCAATTGAACTATTGAAATGACTTTATCTTTATGCTACGCTTATCTATAGGAGTATGTCCATCACATCATTCTCCTAATGATATGACCACATTGTTAATAACATCTCTATGTTCATGATCGAAACAATGATCATATATTAACCAACAAGCTAGTTTAACAAGAGGCTTTACTAGGGACTCTTTTATGTTTACAAATCACACAAGTATTAATGTTTCCTGTTAATACAATTATAGCATGGTATGTAAACATTTATCATAAATATGAAGATATGATAATAACCACTTTATTATTGCCTCTTGGGCATATCTCCAACAGTCTCCCACTTGCACTAGAGTCAATAATCTAGTTTCAAACTTTTGTGTTTTCAACACCTATGGCTTTCGGTGTTGTATGTACCACGATTGCTAGTGGTTAAGCGATCTCGGATCGACACTTCGGTCCGTGTGTAATTGCATGTCTTTGCGTCTCTCGCATCACTCATTCTCTAATGAGATGGCTTTGTATGATTTGGTCTTTCGGTGTGACCTTTAGTTCTTTGGGGTTAAAACATGTTGATAATATTGTCGCACAATATATCTTCATAGTATTATCCCGCTGTGAACTACACCTAGTTTGATAACAAACTACTTGACACAAATGCCCTCTTTTGCTATAATAGCAGTCATATACTTAGCCTTTTGTTGAAGTATCTGTCACAATGTCTTAACTTTGGAACTCATCCAAATCCATTATGGAACTCACTTTCCATTATATTGTGCCACCCTTAGTTTAGATTGAGATAAACTAAATTTGTACTTTGTGACAAAACTAGTATCAATGTAGTACTTTTACAATGAACTAACCATCTATTTGTCACTTCTACAAATAATATACTCTTAGTTCTTCCAAAAGATCATAAGAATATCCTTACTATCGTCCAATGATCATTTTATGAATCATTCTGGTATATGCTCATAATATTTATAGCATAGGACATATCTGGATTTGTACATATCACAGTATGATTGATATAAATACTCTTTGTGATTTCATACATCAAGTATCAATCTATACTTGAATCTTTGTCTCACTTACCAAGTGCCAATACACTTGAATATATCATCAACATTGAACTCTTTCAATCCTTTCTGTGCAACAAGAACCTTTCTTGTAGTTTCTATATTGAATTCATTCAATATCTCGTCTATGTACTTCTGGCACAACCATATTAGCGTCTATTGATGCCAAATATTTGGGTTTTGCCTAAGTCTTTCATCGGGATGAAATTCTTAATATGTGTTAATAAAAGATACATTATTTCCAATCAACAATATGTCTTCCACATAATGTATTAGAAACATGTCTTAGCGCTCCCACTTAGTTTCTTGCAAATGCAAGCATCTTCATTGTCTCCGATGAAATTAAACTCTTTTAACAGTTTCATCATAGTGAAGATTCCAACTCCGCTATGCTTACTTCAACCATTGAAGTTTGCATATGCTTTTAGCATCCTTTGAATTAACAAAACCCTTTGGACCGTGTCATGCACACGTCCTAGGTAACCATTCTATTAGAAGAACTTGTTTTGTTTTATTCTACTACCACATAACAAATTATATGTAGTGGTTGCTACATTAATCCGTCTAGACTAAAAATCGCTATGAAAGATCAAATCTTGTCATATACAACCTTTGAACATTGTTGTGAACTCTTTCCCAACATGTCGACTATTTCATAGATGTGAAACATCCATGTCTACTTCTTTATAGATCCAAACACAACTGCAAGGTCTTACACCTTTTTCGAGGGTCCTTCAAGTTCAAAACTTGATTTCTCGTGTATGGAACTATCACGGATTTTATGGCTTCAAGCCATTAGACGGAGTCAGGGCCCATCATCGCTTCTTTGCATGTAGTAGGTTCATTATTCTCAAATAATGATTCAACCCTCAAATCTTGGTATTTGATTGTTCATCCGACCTACTTGTTTCAATAGAAACCTAGACCTCCGTGACCACAACCTTTGAGGCACGTGAGCCATGAGCATTGTTGCTGCCTCCGGAACACTTTTCGGTGCTGCGCAACTTTGCACATATAGCTAAGGTTCTTTTAACCTTATCAAAGTTCTATTGTCCTCCCACTTAACTTTTCACGAAAAATTCCTTCTTAAAGAAACTTGACGTTCTAAGCGACAAACACTTTTGTCTCCGGTGTTTATGGAGGAATACTTAACAGTAATACAAAGGCAGGTTTATCCGACTTTGGTTGCAAACATCTTTCTTATGCATAGCATACCAATGTTTAAGAAAGGACTACTTGGGTTTTATCCAAAACCATAACCTTATATGGTGTCATTTCAGCGGATTATGATGGAGGTCTTTTAGTGGAAAACGGTAGTCTCTAAAGCTTTTAATCTTTAAAATATAATGGCAGTTTTATGAATTATACCTTTGATCTTACCATGTCAAACAAGGTTTAATTACATATCTCGAATGCTCCATACTCTTATGGTGTTTCGGGAAATGCAAATCCACGGACCGATTCCTTAAATCTTAGGTATTATGCTAAACTTGTAATTCAAATATCTTCCTTTATGATCTTATCATAAACTATTCATATTCTTGTTACAATGATTTTGCACTTCATCTTGAAAGTCTTTTGAACTTTTCAAATATTTCATACTTCATCCTTATTAAGTAAATATTCATATATTCACTCAAATTTTCGGAGAAAGCATATGAAGTTGAAATCCATCGCTCTTGACTACACATAATGGAGTTCGTACAACAATATGCACAAGTTCCAATAAGCTAGTCTTTCGTTCCCTTTTGGCCTATGAACGAAGTTTCAATTATCTCTAGGAAAGTTTCACAAACGTCATTTGATCAAAAATCAAAAGACTCCAAAATTCCATCCACATGGAGTTTCTTCATATTTTCTTTCCAATATAATTTAAACGGCGATGTCACTTCCTAAGTGATCTTTCAATCAATTTGTCTTTCGACAATTTTAGCACTAGTTTTATGGATGTGATTTATCCAACGAGATTTGTGAATCATCCATCTTTTATGGATTACGGCAATTATTTGAACAACCCTTTTGTTCTCATAATACTGATAAAACAAATCTCAAGGCAAGCTTTGATGTTTAACGAGCAACACAATAACCCTTTATTTGTTTTCGATGAACATCATCACATATTCTTTTGCTAGTTACTTAGGCCATTGTAGTTCATGAATTGTGTTGTTTCGTATGACGATTCACACCAACAATTTCAGTATCAAATACTTAAGAACCACAATGTTTAATAAGCAAAGAATATAGCCATAACACGTATATCATCTATATACTTAAACTGAACAATTCTAGTCTTTTTCTTTTCTGCCATATACTTATGAGATTCTCTTTCAGTATTTCTGTTTGAAAGAATCTATCAACATCAATAGTGGAGTCATACATATGACACATAGTCCAAAGCGTGTATAGTTAAATACCAATGTCTTTGGACTTGCACTTTGAAGTAGATCACCATTATCAAATATTTGGTGTTCTTTCAAATTCCTTTCTTTAGTAATCTCTTGGTGTAGTAAACATTTTACCTACATCAAATATTCACCTTCATCATGGATTTATCCATGATCAAGCTACTTTAGCTTATAACGGTGAATCGTGAGTATAATGTTGCTCTCCAAAACCTTTTGGAAGATTATGACAACTAGTGTCTCCAACCTTTTGCAAATTCTCATCAAATATGAGAACATGACTTTTGCCATATTATACTCTATCATGTTGTAACCAAAACTTTGTTTCAGATATCACAATATCTTCCACACATCATGGTTTTAAAACAACTCTTTCGGATCCTAGATAACCTTGATATTAAGATAATCTTTTGAATATCAAGAATCATGGAGACAAACATGATACTCATATACTAACACTTTGGAATTGTCACTCTTGTTTTAATACCAATTATTAAACTTCATGGAGTAACCAGAACTTACTGAAAGTTTGCAATAGGACTTTAAACTTTAGATTAACACTTCAAAACAATACGATACCAGTTCGTAAAGTAACTAACCAGAATTCTATAGTTCTATCATCTCAATTAAAACTAAGCGCAAGGTGGTAAACGGATGCCAATGACTACAACAACTATGCAAATTCACTTTGATTTTAGTTTATGATAAATTGAGTTCTAATTAATAATTAAATTAATCTAGGTGAACTCCCACTTAAAACAACATCCCTCACATTGTTTTAGTGATCACATGAACCAAATCCACCACATCAAAACCGATCATCACGAGAGTTGATATAGTTTCAATGGCGAACAATCAACATGTTCATCATATCTACTATATGACTCATGCTCTACCTTTCGGTAATCCGTGTTCTGAGGCCATGTCGTACATGCTAGGCTCGTCAAGATCAAACCTTAGCTACCATAAGCAAATCTGGCTTGCTTACGTTGTATTCACCATGGAATCAAAGACACCCGATCATCACGTGGTGCTTGAGCGACAAGCTTTGGCAACAGTGCATACTAAGGGTGAACACTTTAGAACTTGAAATTTATGTGCATGAGGGATCATCTTATAATGCTACCGTCGTCTACTAAGCAATACAAGATGCATAAAGGATTAACATCACATGCAATTCATAATATGTGATATGATATGGCCTTTCTTCTTTGTGCTTCCGATCTCCATCTTCAAGCACGAACATGATCTCCATCATCACCGGCATAGCATCAAGGTCAATGATGCTTCTTCATGGTTGTCGTCCACCAGCTTCAACTATTACAACTATTTTGAATAGACACGCAGGTCTTAACAGAAATTAAAGACAACCATATGGCTCCTGCCAGTTGCCAACTTACAATAAGGAACATTGCATACATCAAATATAATCACAATCAGGGCCATATCACATCACTGCCCACCCCTGCAAAACAAAGTTAGACGCTTCTACTTTCTTTGCATATTTTACGTGGTTTGGGGCTTTCAATAAGTGTCGTTCTAACTTACGAACAAGAACCACAACATTGATACTAGCATTGTTGATTACCCGTTGTAAATTGGATCTTTACTATGCTAGGAGAAACAGGCACCCGCAAAGCCACTTATGCAATACAAGTTGCATGTCAAGCGTGGAGCAAGTCTCATGAACGATGTCATGTAAGGTTAGCCCGGGCCGCTTCATCCCAACATACCGCAAGATGCAAAGTACACGAAAAGCAATCTACAATAAAAGCATCAACGCCCACAATGACCATTGTGTTCTACTCGTGATCTACATATAGACACGGCTCGATACCCTTTGTAGGGTTCGAGCATGGAAAACAAAAATTTCTATCGCATACAAACAAACAAGCCAAGATCTATCTACTAGATTGTAGCGAGTCGATAGTGGAACTCACCCTCGAAGATTCCAAGCGGTTAACGAGCAGATTCTCGTGGGTGATGTAGTCGTACTCTTTCCGATCTCAAGATCGTGTACGATCCTTCAGCGCCACGTTCAAGCGCTCCTTGATCGGTCACACGTTAAATTTTCGATGAAGACCTTCCTCTCCTTGTTCCAGCAGCGGAGGTTGTAGCACTCTCTCGCGATTCCGAAAGACAACGGCGTGGTAGGAAGTAGAGGAAATCATGAGGCTTGCCTTAAGCCGGTGCAGTATGGTGGAGCTTATGAGAGAGGCTATTAGTGGTCTAGTAATTAGACACACCAATTAGAAGGCTCTAAACCAATTAGAAGGCTCTAAACCGCTGGCTAAAGCAATTAGAAGCTCTAAACCAAAACGGCTCTAAACCGGAGATTAGAGGTAGGAACTTGTGTGTGCTAGGAGGGAGCCCTGCCCCTCCTTATATAGGTGGGAGGGGCTGGCCGGCCAAGGGGAGGGAGTGGAGTCCCTCCCCAACTCGGCCTTGGAGTGGGGCGCCGGCTTGGGGAGGAGGAATCCCTCCCCAACTCGGCCTCCTCTTTTCCTCCTCTTTCCACTTTCCAAAACTTGCTTTGACTTTCAAACTAGCCGTTTGACTTTTCAATTTAGGATTTAAATAAACCCTTTATTTTGGACAGCGAGAACACTTAGTACATGATGCAATCATTCCAACTTACAATGACACATTCATGTACCCTTCCCCCTCCGGAGTGCCGGACATTCCGGTACATTCTAGAACATTCCCGATGAAAACACCGGAACCATTCCCCAACTCCGAAATGGGACTTTCCTTATATGAATCTTATTCTCCGGACCATTCCGGATCTCCTCGTGATATCCCGGATCCCATCCGAGACTCCGAACAACATTCGGTCTCTTTCTCATAAAACCATAACTACTCAAACAACGTCGAATCCTTAAGTGTGTCTCCCTACGGTTCGTGAATTATGCGGACATGATCGAGACACTTCTCCGAACAATAACCAATAGAGGAATCTGGAAATTCATATGGCTCCCACATACTTCTACGATTACTTTTGCGATCGAATGAACCACTTACATACGATACCAATTTCCCTTTGTCTCACGATATGTTACTTATCCGAGGTTATGATCGTCGGTATCTCTGCATACCTAGTTCAACCTCGTTACTGATAAGTACTCTTTTCTCGTTCCCGTGATATGTGATCCCTTGTGACCAAGTCACATGCTTGCAAGCTAATTGGATGACATTTCACGAGAGGCCCAGAATATCTATCCGTCATGTGGATGGACAAATCCCACTCTTGATCCATGTGTTTCAACCAATACTTTCCGAACACTCAATGCCACCTTTATAGCCACCCTGTTACGGTGTGGTGTTTGATGACATCAAAGCATCCATCCGGTAAAGGTGATATGCATGATCTCATGGTCGAAGAAATTAGGTTACTATGTATCAGAAAGCATATAGCAATTGAACTATTGAAATGACTTGATCTTTATGCTACGCTTATCTATAGGAGTATGTCCATCACATCATTCTCCTAATGATATGACCCTGTTGTTAATAACATCTCTATGTTCATGATCAGGAAACAATGATCATATATTAACCAACAAGCTAGTTTAACAAGAGGCTTTACTAGGGACTCTTTTATGTTTACAAATCACACAAGTATTAATGTTTCCTGTTAATACAATTATAGCATGGTATGTAAACATTTATCATAAATATGAAGATATGATAATAACCACTTTATTATTGCCTCTTGGGCATATCTCCAACAGCATGCTCTCCATTGTTAGTAGCTATCTTGGCCAAGTAGTTGCTAGTGACTCCAAGAGGGGGTATTTATGCTCGATAGTGGGTTCATGCCTCTAGTTTCCAAGGGAAGTGACAGAAATCTCTTCGGTTGTAGATGTGATGTTGCCACTAGGGAGAAAACAACGGTCTCTTGTTCATGGAACATGTGGACTGTTTACCTTACACACTTTGCTTAAAGTAGTTGTCTGTTGCTTACAACTTAATACTGGAGGGGGTTCGGATGATAATCTGAAGGTGGACTTCTAGTCATAGATGCAGTTGGATAGCGATCTATGTATCTTGTTGTATTGCCCAATCGAATCTTATAGGATCTTTCTGACTAGTAATTCCATTGTTATGCCTTGCTCAGTTCCTGTCAATTGCCCTGCTATAATTTGTTTACCCTTCATGCCATGTTTATCTAAGGAGAGCACCTCTAGTGAACTATGGACCCCTGTCCAATCTTTACCATTGATACATCTTCCATTGTTACTTGTTTACTTGCTGCAAACCATTACCTTCCACACTATACGTTTAATCCCTTGTTACAGCAAACCAGTGAGCTTGACAACCTTACTGTTTGTTGGGGCAAAGTCTTGAGTTTGTGTTGTGCAGGTCTCCGCGTTGCTTGCAACACATGTGTGATGTTTCCTTCCTCCTTCTGGTTCGATAACCTCGGTCTTTAATGAGGGAATACTTGCTACTTGCTGCTTCGCACCTTGCTCTTGGGGTTCCCAACAGGCTCCACATCAACTGAGCCATCACCTGCACATGCCTCGCCCTTGACTGCTACCACGAGGGTCATCGCGATCCTCCACCGTGCAACTTCGGCGCCCCGGCCACCTATGTTGACGCAACTGAGACTTCCATGCTTGCCTTATTCCTTTGCCATGTCGTCGATGAAGCCACCTACCGCCACGAGCCAATGAGCTTCACCTTGCACATAAATGTGTTTGGCTTTTTTTGTCGAAGGTAATTCCACTCTTCTTTTCTAATTTCTTTTGTTTCTAAAATTCGTTTTTGTGATGTAGTAGTAGTTTGATTTAAGTATTATCGAATTGTAGATGAATTCGAGTTCATATGATTATTCGACGTCCTATGAGGAGTTTGACATGGATGAGGATGAAGACACTGCTTTCATTGTTGCATTACACAAGGACAAGCAGTTGAAGCACGGTGGTTCTATTATCGGTCGTGAGAGTATGTAGAGGGCTCAGGGTTATGGGCACAACTGGTTCATGCTCAACTACTTTGTGGATAAGCTGGTGTATCCTAAACAGTACTTGTGTCACCAATTTTGAATGGGAACCGAGTTGTTCCAACACATTGCGAGGCGTGTGAATTTGCGTGATCGGTTCTTCGAGCGGAGGAGGAATCGCGCTAGAGATCTTGGACATATCACCATCTAGAAGGTTATTATGCATGGTGGCATATATAATTCGAGCAGATCTTGTTGATGCCACTTGTCAATGAGTGAGAGAAAAGACATCAAGTGTGTCAAGCGCTTTGTAGTTTCTATTATTCAGGTGTTTGGTATTGAGTACTTGAGAGCACCCAATGCTCAATACACGGCCAGGCTTTTTAAAATCAACAACGGCCATAGTTTTCTAGGCATGCTTGGCTAAATTTATTGCGTATAGCATGGACAGTTCAAAGGATGCAAGAAGGATTCTGCCATCATTCTTGAATGCGTAGTCGATCAGGAGACATGGATTTGACATTTTTTATGCATGGTTCTTGCAACGACATCAATTTTCGCCAAAGTTCACCACTATTTGCAAAGCTATCCCTTGGAGAGTCAGCACCGGTGGAGTTTCAAGCAAACCTCCACACATAAAAAGTGGGTTACTACCTTGAGGATGGTATTTATCCAAAGCGGCCTACATTTGTGAATCCATTTGTCAAACCCCAAGGTAAGAAACAACTTGAATTCTATAATTCTCAACCAACGACTAGGGAGGATGTTGAGAGAGCATTTGTGATTTTGCAAGACCAATTTGCAATTGTGAGATGACTGACTAGGTTTTGGGACCAAGAGATCTTTTAGTATATCATGAATGCTTGTTGTGTGATTATGCATAACATGATCACTGAGAACAAGAGTGGAAAATATTTGGAATATGGCATCTATGACTTGATGGGCCAACCGGTGCGATTGCAAGAGAGGGCATACTGCATCATGATTTGGTCCAACTTGATGGGCCAACCGGTGTGGAAAGGATTTCTTGACTCATACCACGATATTCGCGATTCTGATGTGCACAAGGATCTTTTGAAGGATCTCATCGAGTAGTGATAGTCATGGTTTGGCCAACAAAACAGTTAGCTTTGTATGTGATAAATGGTATGTTGTATCTCATTAATTTTTAGTGCTTGTGAGTTGATTTGTGTGGAACTTGATAATGAAGTATTTGCGTAATAATTAATGATCTATTTGTGTGATGTAATATTTAAGTACTATTAGTAATTTATTTGTGTACAGAATCATTTAGATCAAGTTTCATGATATTTGTGTCACATATATTACAATTGTGAATATAGGTCACAAGGTATGGTGCCCTATTTTGCATTATTTGGATTTTTGCGGCTGCACTATTTTACACCATCTGGAATGAGTACCCTATATTTTGTGCCATAAAACCCTAAAGTGGTTCCCTAAAACTTTTTCAGGTGCCCTATTTTACATCATTTGTTAGAGATGATCTTAGAATTTCATATTGGTAGAGAGATCCCACCCCTCGCGTTGTGAGCCACTCCAGCTCCAACCCTCGTCTCATCGCTCCGGCAACAATGTCCACCCTTGCTATCCATGGCTTCTCCACCCCTTCCATATACTCTTCACCTTCCCCTGTGCGGTGACCCAGCATACCACTGCATGATGTAGTACACTATAGTCATTGACATAACACTAATGAAACACCGTTCACTATTATTACATCCCTCAGAGTAGTACAACAGAAACATAGCAGGTCCAAGACATGACTATAGGTTACAACTCAACTCTTTACACAAGATCCAGAGAACACTTCTGGTTAAAGAGAGAGAAAGAAACTTCTTATGAAGAAGAATCAAGAATCAATAACTCATAACTACCATACTTATAAAACTAGTAACTGAACTACGAGGCTTGCATTGCTGCTATTGCAATACTCTACAGAAGTAGGTTCTATGGTTAGAAATTCTATTCTTATCTAGTCAGCAATTTCGTCTTCACTTGAGTTGCCGTATATGTTGACTTTCTTGACTTCATTGAAGAGCTTTACCTTTTGATGATGATTCCAGGAGCATAACTTGCCGTAGACATCATCTGTACTGGCTTTAGAACCTAGCAAGGATTAAGAAGATACTTTGAGTACGAGCGTACTCAGCAAATCCACTAGAAAAGGAGTGTTTGATGCACTATATCTACAGCCACAGACCATAGGTCGTAGGCAATGCAAGTTTTCATAAACATTTCTTCAAAGGTTGCTTTTATTCTGAAAAGCTATGTCCGTCAGCCTTCACGGGTTTACTAGAACCTTCATGGGGTTCCTTTCCCGCCCGTTCGCAGCTCCTTCCCGGAACAGGGAGTAACAAGTTATAGTTTTTACACTCTGTAGAGGTGCGTTACTTTTCCCATGAGAGATCAAATCCTTGTTGCACAACCGGGCGATCTTTCCCGTCCACACTTCCTATGGTGTGGGGCCTAGTAGATGATCCAAGCCAATCACTGCCCCCTTCGTGACCTCGCATGCCTCTTTGGTGTACATCATGCCCACATATTGAATTACGACAATGGTTTGTACAGACCGTTAGATGCCAGAACTATCGTGGGATGTTGAGGGTTCCCACCCATATGCTGCATATCCTCTACAAATTACCAATTAATATGCCTTTCAGTGATAACAGCCACGACCTGCACATCCGGCTACATGCGAGAGGAAGAAGATACAGCTGACTTCTCTGTCCCATTCCAAATCTCATGGTTAACGCGTGATATACAACGCAAGAATCACTGGCGATATTGGTTGTTAAGTCCTAGGTAATATGTTATTTTACCACCGGAACTTTCATAGTAGGTTATTACCTCATGGTAATAAACCTATAATCATATTATTATGAAAATAGTGTTTTCGGACCTTTTTCAAATGCAGGTGATGACAACACTGGATTTGTAAAATACTTTACAGGAAATAATCAAAGGACGTGAGCAAGTGTGAACTTGCATGTTGTGATTGCAAGATTATGCACTCACGGTCTTCAAGACAATAGAAAATCCAATAGCGTAAATCTGCATCATTGGTCCGGTAAGGACTAATGTTTAAAGAAGCAAGATGATTTTATGCATATGTAATGTAATGCAAGTTGATAAACGCGAATCCCGAGAATAACGTTGTTCTAGGGTTTGGATACTGGAAAGGGTTTCCTTGGAATGTGTTGCCCTTTTAGATTAAGTTTCACACATGTGCTTCTTATTAAGGCTTGTGAGTGTGTGGAAAACAACATGTATTTATACAACAACAACATACACACATATGGAATGCTACTCAAGGTTGCTTACATCTTAATTGTTTATCTTCAAGTTTTACTTGCAAGTAATGTCACTTATAAAGAATTTAAGTATTAACAATCTTATTATACAAGTAAAGTATAAATTAAAGTGTTTACTATTAATTGTTATATGTTGATTGAAGTGGCAAAATGAATAACTTTTGAAGAAAATCTTTCTTAACTAAGTAGAAGTATTTAAGCTTTTAAGTTGACCTTATGAGGTGTTCTTTCTAGTTATCGTCTTTAATTCAGAAGGAATTGCCTTTATTGGAATAATAAAATTAGTAGTATTTGAGACTTATCTATCTTGGTTTTTGACTGGGTTGGTTTGGTAATAAGATGCTTTATAACTTAGTTATACCAGACCAAAGTAAACTATAAAGTATATAATAAAGTTTTTTAGTAGTATACTTGGAGTTTGGTAGATTAAAGCTAACTTTAAAACATAGATGGAATTTAGGTGTAATGCTTGTTATACTTATGTCTTGTTCACTTTATAATGTTTCTTTAGAGTTACTTAAGTATGATATTATATTGATTTGATAGTGATTAAGGTTTATGAATAAGTAAACAATATTATTTACTACCAATGAACTCACTTGTAGTGTTTTGATTTGTTTATAAACTTGTGGTTAATATAAAGAATAGGTTTTATCTTATTATAATTATTCTTGGAGTTTTTGGATTGGATAAGGATCCTTTTATAAAATAATTTACACTTATGGTTGAAGGATAACTTAATAAAATTATACTTAAAATGTTTTAAACCATTTTGACTTCATAAGATTAGTATTTAAGATTAATACTATTTATTACATTTAATTGGTTAATTTTTAGAATTATTTACAAGTTTTATTTACCTTTATATGAATTATTAATTAAGGAAATAGGTTTTAAATTCAAGTTATAAAAGTGTTTAACTTTTTATTTAACTCAAAAGTGGAATATTACATTCTAAACATGTGGGTATTATTTTTGTGATCATTTTGGTATATTACATTTATTTTTGTGATTTAAAAATAATAAGATATGATTTTAATAAGGTTTATTACTTTAAAAATACTTAATAAATAATAAATATTTAATTAGAAGGAATAATAATACATGATTATAGTTTTAAACTCTAATTCTTATTTTTCTAAGATTTTTGGTATTTTATTTATATTTTTATCATTTGCCATTATTAGAATATTAATTATCAAAGTATTAAAACTTTATAAAGTTTTTATTAAGTAATATTTATTTAAATAATTATCATAATAATATTTAATAATAGTTTTAAATTGTAGAATTTATTTTTCTAAACATTTTCATATATTATATGTATTTTTCTGATTTATAAAACAAAAGTTATTAATTAAACTAGTTTTAATTCCTTTATTATATTTCAGGAAATATTTATATTTCAATTAATATTGTTTTACCAATTAACCAAACATACATAGAACTTTTTATACCTAGCCTAAACCTACCCAAGCCAATGACAGATGGGCCATAGCCACGCCAGATGCCACATCAACAAGGACCAGTAATACTTTTTACACCTCAAGCTATTCTAGCCAGAGAGACAGACAGATGGGCCCGTGGCCACGTCATCTACCACCTGTGCACATCGGAGCCTCACCGGATTTGCGCTCAGAAACGGCGACAGAGGGATTCCTAGGAGGTGTAGTTCGAGCGTTTCGACAAAGGGGACGATGCAGAACCCGTATGGGGTGGCGCTGCCCACTGATGGTCATCGGAGCGGGAAGTACAGCGGCGATTGGCGGCGGCGCACTAAGTCCACCGACGTGAACATGCTTAGAGATCACGGGAAGACGAGATTGAGGGCGCTAGGGATTCGTGAGCTTACCAGGAAGCAGAAGAGGTGGTCGAGGAAGCAAGGTGCAGTTGGAGACGGCGGTGATTCACGTCGACGAACGACGTCGGGGTCGGAGAAGATGGATCAAATCACGTAGTTAGGGACCTCCCCGACCAGCGTGCTTTGGGGCAAACGATGAAGTCAAGCACTGCGGTCATCGTGGTGGCCGTAGAATGGCAAGTGGAGACCGTGAGCGAGCTCGGGCTTGAGCCATGGCGGTTAGGGTTTCGGCTACTGAGGGAAATCAAAGAGGAGGGGTGCAGAGAAGGGGAAAATGAGGATGAGACCGAGAGGAAACGTCGCCGTGGCCTCCTTATCCTCCCCAGACGGCGACGGCGTGCATCTTGACACGGTGGGGGATCAACGACGGCCAGAACGCCAGGCAGCAGCTTCGCCGGCGAGGAAGACGTCGGAGGTTAGAGCCGAAGGGGTATGGGCTCTTGGCGGTGATCTTTGGCCAATTAGGTGTGGCGGTGTGACGCGAGTGATAGGGAAGAGGGAAGATGGGCCGCGGGCCAGAGTTGTTATTTCTTCTATTTTTTTCCTGATTCTATTTCTTTTCCATTTTCTGTTTTGATTTACTAGCTTTGTATTTATTCATTTTTTTTAACTTTCTAAAAAATTTCTTATTTAGAAAGTTGTAAGTTTATGAGGATAAACTTAAGATTCTGATATTAATACTATTTTTGATGATAATATATTTTATCGATTTACCCTTTTATATACTTCATATTCATAATCATATTGAGGTTATTATATCACATAGGATAAGTATAAATTAGGGCCTTAGGTTTTAGGATTTGTTTAGGATCTTAAATTTTGATGTCTTGATTCTATTTAACTTATAATATTAAAGAAACTTTCATATATCTTGATCCTTTATTGATATTTAATATATAAAGTTTTGAGAACTTACTATGGTTAATATTATTCTCATAGATTTAGGGAATAATAATTCTATATTTTATTACAACTAACATCTTAGTTAAAGTTTGAATTGAAAATGCTTTACCATCAATTTTTAGAAGATTGCAGATTCTCATATTTCCTTTATTGATGTGAATAAAAATTAATGGCTAAGACAGATTGTCTTTATGTTGGTGAATTTAATAATATCACCATTCAAAGTAAAATAGTGGACTTATTTTCTAGGATAACTTATGAGAAAGAATTGATAAAGTTAATTCTTAAGCACATATGATAATGATAGTTAGAAATGATAAAGATATGCTTAGTTAATTTGTTATAGGAAAATATTCTTATGAACCATTGTGAATTTAAGATGATAAATCATTCAGATGAAATGGATAATATGTTAGGTTCTAGAATTAGGGTTTAGTGTTTAACAAGGATTCCTATATTCCATACTTCATAATTCTGGACTTCTAATTAAGGAATTCCTTTCCTAGATATGTTACTCATCTATGTCCATCATCATGTACTAACATGATGAACTTTTCTTTACAGAAACTTCTTATCCACCCTTTATTATTGTAAATCCACTTATAAACTCCATGTGCTTAACACTAAAGCTTTCATAATATTCTCATATTTATACTTGGCTATAACAACTATTCTACCATTAACAATCTCTAACCCAACAAGTGGTTACCTCAAATTCTACTCTCATTAAGTGTTTAGTATTTCCCAAGAGGAAAATACTATTTCTATAATTCAATGTTGCTCTAACATCCTTGTAATCCTACTATCTTGTCTCTACTTGACTCCAATATCTAACATTCCAACCTCACATTATATTATTGTGACTTGTAATGACCAATCTAGGATAATATATCTATACTATGATTCAATCATGTTTTATCCACCAATGTCACTTATACCTGGTATAAGCATACAATATTGGTGAGTAAGGCATGATCATTATGATCCTTTAGGGTTTAGGTTCTAATTGGCTAATCAAGGCTTCATCAATACAACACTACAGTTGTATTGAAGTTATCTTCTGTCTAGCTCTATTGGATTAAGAGATATAATTCTTGGACTATACCTACTTGATCCAATAGGACTACTCCTGGTAACTATCTTCAGATTCCATCCTTGTAATCTTCTTTGCTACCATACTGATTTGATTTCCTCCAATCATTCCCATCCTATAAATAACATCTAAAACTATTATCACTATTTACCTCTTCTGACTTCTTTCTTTATAAGCCTTAAGTGAATGCTATAATAAGGACAAGAGTTGATAGGTTAAGAATTGGTGAATCAATAGTTGATTACTCAACATTGATGAACAATAGATATTGAGATAGGATTCAATAGAGATGATAAAGATTGATATGGAAAGAAAGATGTATGGTGAATGATCTTAACTTTGGTTTCTTTCCTACTTAATCTCACTAGAGATTTAGAGTTAGATATTTCAATGATACCCATGGTATAAGTAGATGAGATTAAGATATAGTTGTTACATTCTTATTATTTGTTTTATATTTATAATTTGGTATTCATGAATGATTAAAATGAATACCATGATATGATCACCTAAGGATCAAATATAAATCATTAGGTAATGTATTAGGGTTTAATTTTATTCCATTTGATCTACCCTTAGATCAAATCATGTTTACCCAAAATAAGGTTTTAGCAAAGGTCATATTGAAACTTATCGCAGTCAACTTGATGATCTACTTCCATTCCATCAAGTTAAAAGAAGCTTCAATCATTTTGACAAGTTTTTATTTAAAAGCGCGGAAATTATTCGGATTTTCTATGTATGAATGCAATGCACACATCTGTGTTTAGCTTATTTCTAAGCTCTAATGTTGGGATGTTACACCCTGCGAGAGTGGTCCATCTCCGTGCAGCAACGAGCACATGTGGCATAGTGGGGGCTTAGATTTGGAGGGTTCCCATGCTCCTATCGTGACGTGCTCATGTGGGCATGGTCAACTGCATGGTCCGAGGTGCCGGAACCCTCTAGAGCCCGCCATCAGCCAAGGTCGGATATCAATGAGCTCGACGACTTGGATGACCCGCTGGAGGAATCAAAAGGTGTGCCTTGGGAGTCATGGAGGCAACAAGGGTTGTGGCGTCGGCGGCGGTAGGAGGATCTTAGAGCACTCGAGAGAGGGAGAGGTGTGATCTTCATCTCCTCCAATGGCTACAGCAGGGGAGGGACAGACAAGAGCTCCATCATCTCCAATGGCAGCAGCTGGCAACGACACATGATCTGGATCAGGATGGGGACAGGGAGAGGGAGGTGGAGAAGCAAGGTCTCCGGTGGCTAGGGAGAGGATGGGGTGGAAGAGGAGGCCATGGAAGGAGGCGGGAGGGAGGGAAGAGCACGTGCGAGCTATGCCGTGGCGGCCATGACAACGCTAAACGCATCACGGGAGTACATAGCTAGGGCGAGTGAATTGGCTGATTTGATTATGTTACTACAACATGCTCACTCCTGAGTCTACATAGTATTTATATTCCAAATGTCCAAATTACACATATCCAATTCGATGACATCAAATTCCCAAGTAGAAGCTAATATAATACTAGAGTACGTTATTTGTTTTTAAAGTCTAAATACACAGAGGTTATCCAGTTTACAGAAAATCAAATTCTTTTAGTTCCAATTAACCCGCACCGTCACCCGTTGTATATTGAAGTCAAGATGTGCCTTTTCACGAAGAAAGGAAATTTATACTCTTTCCGGTTTAATTAATGGTCTCAACTTTGTCAAGATTCGTAAGAATCTAGTTAATGGCTTGTTTGATTCATAGGATAGGAAAGTATAGAAATAGAAAAAACATAGGATTGAAATGTCATGCCAACTTGAATCCTACAGGAAGAGGAATTATGTTTGATATAGCAAAAGAATTTTTTCATGAGGTATTATCTAATGTTTCTTTCCTATAGGAATTACACTACAAAACTCCTATAGGATGTGTTCCTATGAATCAAACAATAACATAGGAAAAAATCCCATAGGATTTAAATCCTACATAATTTCTATGCAATTCCTATGAATCAAACAAGTCCTAAGTATTTTGATAAGATATATACATACAGGGTACACAAACTTGTCCTCTAAGTGCAATCTCATGCACAATCTTGTAAACAGTGGTACCGTGGTACATCAACTTGTCGGTCCAAGACGATTTGGTCCATCTAGTCCGACTCCTTACGACAGTGAACCTGCCCTGGTATGAAGAAATTGCAAAAACATCCCTCATGATAAGGAATTGCATGAATATGTCCTTATTTTCAGCTCGCGAGGCGTACAACTCCTCCGCAAATTTCAGATAGACAGGTTGCTCACTATGATAGTAGCGCCAACGAGGATGATCCAAGAAATGCAAATCCATCTTGAGGAAGAATATGGGCCCGGCGACACCTCTGACGATGGTGTATAGCACATAGAACGGCGCTGACAGTGTGTTGTACACCCTCGAGGCGGTGGGCACCTCGGTTCGCCAGATCCCAACGAGTGTCCAGGCATTCTGCAATAGTCTGGTAACCTCAGCTAGAAAGAGCATGACAAGGAGCGTGTATGCGCCATGGTGGACCATGGCAATGTGGTGGGCGATGAAGAGGATGTCCCCATGGAGGAATGCGAATTGTGAGGTAGAGTGGAGCAGGTCCATGGTGAAGTAGGCAACGTTGTTGTCAAGGACATGTTCCTTTGGTGCTGGAGTTGGGCGCAGTGAAGCCCCATTTTCTCGCAGGCTGCACAGCGATAGCTGCAATCGGGACGGCGGAGCCGTGCACGAGCAACATGAGGCATCTTGCGCCGTCCAGCCGGTGCTGCCACTCACAGCGCCGGAACAACCCCCGTTTGTTGATGCAGTAGATGACGGTGTACATGGCCAGGAACGCCGGGTACATCCACCGCCGGGAACATCACTTCTCTAAACCACCATCGGTTGGCCTGCCGTGAAGACATGGTCCACCACCCATACCACGCGCTTGCTCTCTGCTGTCGAAGACCACCGTCAGACCAAATCGCCGCCATAGGAGCCAGCGTCCCTATAGATTTAGAAATTTCTTGTTAAATCGAACAGACAAACTTTGTTGTAGTTTCTAAGAACCTTAGGTATATAAAAAAGTGTTATGTGCGGCGAGCCTACCTATCACACGTCTGGCAATTTTTTTTATGCAACTACGGCGGGCATAAGACGGCATGAACCATTTTTATAAAGCTCGAACCGGATACAAACACAACGGCTACCACATGTAGCACACAACACTAACACAAAAACAACGGAAAAACAAAGAGAAGCCGGACACGGACAAGGCCTACAACACCACCATTACAACTTAGACCCCAACAAACTTGGAACAGGCCATGAAGAGGATGGAGGAGTGTCGTTGGAGTAATCGAAGGGATCCTGAAGTCGATATTGCACCGAGAAATGAAACCCGCCTGCCGAGCGAACACTCTACACCTTGAAGAACTAGGAGAGTCGCAGTTGTCATCGAAGGGCATCCTGTAAGGGTTCGTAGCATGGAAAACAAAAAAAAATTACCGCATGCATACAAACAAGCCAAGATCTATCTACTAGATTGTAGCAACGAGTCGATTAGAGTACTCACCCTCAAAGATTCCAAAGCGGTTAACGAGAGCAGATTCTCGTGGGTGATGTAGTCGTACACTTGCCGATCTCAAGATCACGTAGACGATCCTTACGGCTGTATTCGTGGCGCTTCATGATCGGTCACACGTTCGTTACTCGATGAAGACCTTCCTCTCCCTTGTTCCAGCAGGCAGCGGAGGTTGTAGTTCTCCCCTCGCGATTCCGGCAGCACGATGGCGTGGTGTCGGAAGTAGAGGGAAAATCCCGCAGCGCTTCGCCTAAGCTGGTGTGAGTTATGGTGGATCTAGGGTTTCCGGAAATCTAGGTTTGGAAGGCCGGAGAGGAGGAGGAGGTGTCGGCGGCGGCGCGAGGCGGCAGCGGCACGGCGGCGGCGTGCGGCGGCGACGCACGGGGTGGGGAGGGCTAGGTTGTATGCACTTTGGGGCAGCCCTCCCCCTCTATTTATGAGAGGGAGGGAGACTTGGGAGAGGGGAGTTTGAATCCATACCCAAACCTAAGTTGGATAGAAGGAAGGACTCTTTCCTTCTTCCATTAAGAAACCATTGTTCCATTTTGACTTTTCAAACCTCCCTTTTGACTTTCAATGTAGAGCTTTATTTCTCTCTCGCAAATGCCCAACCAAAGTGACCTAGGACATGATCCAATCATTCCACTTACCCATGACACATTCATGGACCATTCCACTTCCGGTCCGGTGAACCTTCTAGACCCTTCTAGAACCTCTCCGATGAAAACATCGAAATCATTCCCAAACTCCGGAATCGGACTTTCCTTATATGAATCCTATTCTCCGGACCATTCCGGATCTCCTCGTGATATCCTAGATCCCATCCGAGACTCCGAACAACATTCAGTTTCCCTACTTACATTCCATATCTACTAAACAACATTGAATCCTTAAGTGTGTCTCCCTACAGTTCGTGAATTATGCGGACATGACCGAGACACTTATCCGGTCAATAACCAATAGAGGAAACTGGAAATTCATATGGATCCCACATATTTCTATGATTACTTTGCGATCAAATGAACCACTTACATACGATACCAATTTCCCTTTGCCTCGCGATAGTTTACTTATCCTAGGTTTGATCGTCGGTATCTCTGCATACCTAGTTCAACCTCGTTACCGATAAGTACTTTTTTCTCGTTCCCATGATATGTGATCCCTTGTGAGCCAGTCACATGCTTGCAAGCTAATTGGATGACATTCCACCGAGAGGGCCCAGAGTATATCTATCCGCCATATGGATGGACAAATCCCACTCTTGATCCATGTGCCTCAACACATACTTTCCGAACACTCAATGCCACCTTTATAGCCACAAGTTACGGTGTGGTGTTTGATGTCATCAAAGCATCCTTCCGGTGATGGTGATTAGCATGATCTCATGGTCGAAGGAATTAGGTTACTATGTATCAGAAAGCTTATAGCAAACAAACTATTGAAATGACTTGATCTTTATGCTACGCTTATCTATAGGAGTATGTCCATCATACCATTCTCCTAATGATATGATCTTGTTGTTAATAACATATCAATGTTCATGATCGAGAAACCACAATCATCTATTAACCAACAAGCTAGTATTATAAAGAGGCTTACCAGGGACTCTAATTTAGTTTACAAATAACACAAGTATTAATGTTTCCGGTTAATACTATTATAGCATGAATGTAAACATTTATCATAAACAGAAAGATATAATAATAACCACTTATATTATTGACTCTAGGGCATATCTCCAACAGTCTCCCACTTTCACTAGAGTCAATGTCAACACCCGGATTTTTAATTCTAGATGCCTGTTATGCCATACATCGCAATCCCAGGATTACCATTTTTGCGAGACATAACATATTTGGATATCACAGTACATCATCCATTACAAACCATACATAAGTTCTTACACAAATAAGGATCTCATGATCTAGTGCTTAATACAACTCAAGCAGCGGAATAACGTAATAATAAAGATAGCGTAGGCGAAGCTCCATCTTCAGGGTCACAGGCAATGCTGACGATGGGAGATGATCCTAGTTGTCGTAACCTTCCTGTGGTCCTGTCGTGGTGGTATCACGGCATATGCCATGGGTAGGCTAAAGTTGGGGCCGATGGACGTGGAGGAATCCGGGGAGGGATGCAGTGAAGACCGCACTCGTATGAACAAAGAGAAATACAATGTATATTGGATTTAAGCTCTCAAGTGGAGTTAACACCTCATTCTATACATCTAATCTCTCATAATCTTGCCATACATGTGGCTACAATCTTGCTCCTTGAGCTGTATCTCCTATGCTTCTATCTAAATCTCTATGTGAGAGTGGAGGAAGAGGAAGAAGGAGAGCTCCTAGTGAGCATAGAGGAGAGGAGCCCTTCGGGGCCTCTCTTAGAACGATCCCCCTGGTGCTCCTTATAAAGGGGAGCCCAGGGGACAAGTCTTGTGCTACACGCTTAGCATCTAGATGGCATATTCCGGGCATCTTCCAGAGATGCTGAGCATATGCCTTGGCATCTTTGGAGATGCCAGGCATATTCCCTAGCATCTTATTTGATGCTAAGAGCATATTCCTAGCATCTTGTTAGATGCCATGGGCATATTCCATACGTCATGTGCGGTCTGAGTGGTGGGCTCCCAAAGGCGCACAATACTTTGGCCTTGTCACGACTCGATGGCGTGTGGTGTGAAGATCAGAACATATCTGAGACAAATAAAAGGTCATACGGGGTGAAATAACTTGGCCGGTGCCCAGTAGCGATAATTGCCTACTCCTTAGTCGATTCGGCCTGGTCCTAATTGCAAAAGGACAAGGCCAGAAATTCTTGCCCAGCCCAGTTATCTCTAATTCGCCCAGGTTATCTGACGGAGGAGCCAGCCGGGAAGGCCTGGTGATTGCATTGCCCCTTGACCCACGGGAGGAGCTTCGACGCCTTGACTGATTGGCTGTTATGGTCGGCCCATCCGGGTCTCTCCGGTTGGTGCAGCCTTGCGCGGTGGAGACAGGACATTGGCGGGGTTCGGCGGCCCGACGCCGTGTAGGCCCGGCGGGAACGGAGGGAGTTCGTTGGTATCTCGGCCAGTGGGCCGGATTTGGTTTAGTTCGGCCCATGACTGTTGTTCTGCCTAGGAGGGATGGGAGGACCAGGCCAAATTAGGTTCAGTTCGGCCCAGGTCCTCTTTTCTTCTTTTCTTTTTGTCTATTTCTCTTAATTCCTTATTGATGTATCTTCTTATTCTTTTATAGAGACCACCATCAATCCCGTAGGGTTTACTTAATTCATCAACTCTGGGGTACCGAAATTTTTGACATTAGTCCCCGAGGCTATGTGGGACTCGTAGAGTCGTGCATAGGCTTTATACTAAATATCTCCAGAGTTATTTATCAGGCCTATAGTCTTTTCATGGTTCATTGATTTCTGGTCCTCTAAGGTTCTGGTTCGTAACCCTTTTGGGTAAGTTTTTTAACTTCGGGCCTGCTTTGGCATTGGTTATAACCCCTTTGGGTAATTTTCTAGACCTCTGGCCTTCTTGAACACTGGTCATAACCTCTTTGGGCAAGTTTTTGGACCTCTGGCCTTCTTGGGCACTAGTCATAACCTCTTTGGGCAAGTTATGAGTTCTGGCCTTCTTTGGCGCTGCTCTTTTAACCCTATTGGGTAAGTTATGAGTTCTGGCCTTCTTTGGCACTGCTCTTTTAACCTCTTTGGGTAAATTATGACTTCTGGCCTTCTTGGGCACTGCTCTTTTAACCTCTTTGGGTAAGTTATGACTTCTGGCCTTCTTGGGCACTGCTCTTTTAACCTCTTTGGGTAAGTTATGAGTTCTGGCCTTCTTAGGCACTGCTCTTTTAACCTCTTTGGGTAAGTTATGAGTTCTGGCCTTCTTTGGCACTGCTCTTTTAACCTCTTTGGGTAAGTTATGAGTTCTGGCCTTCTTGGGCACTGCTCTTTTAACCTCTTTGGGTAAGTTATGAGTTCTGGCCTTCTTTGACACTGCTCTTTTAACCTCTTTGGGTAAGTTATGAGTTCTGGCCTTCTTGGGCACTGCTCTTTTAACCTCTTTGGGTAAGTTATGATCTGAGTCATCTGTTTCCAAATCCGAGTTATTCTACTCAAAATTGACTTATGGAGTCTGAGTCCTTTGGCTCAAATCCGAGGTATATGACTCAAATCCGAGTTACCTCATTCTAAATCCGAGTTACTTTACTCAATTTTGACTTACATCTCAAATCTGAGTCATCTGACTCAAATCCGAGGTATATGACTCAAATCCGAGTTACCTCATTCCAAATCCGAGTTACTTTACTCAATTTTGACTTACATCTCAAATCTGGGTCATCTGGCTCAAATCCGAGGTATATGACTCAAATCCGAGTTACCTCATTCTAAATCCGAGTTACTTTACTCAATTTTGACTTACATCTCAAATATGAGTCATCTGACTCAAATCCGAGGTATATGACTCAAATCCGAGTTACCTCATTCTAAATTCGAGTTACTTTACTCAATTTTGACTTACATCTCAAATCTGAGTCATCTGACTCAAATCCGAGTTATCTGTTTGCCACGATATAACTTGATTCGGCGTGATGACGTTAATTTGCCTTTGATATGGATCCGAGATATAGATCCGAGATTAAGTTTTGGGATATGATGATAGGGCTAACCGCTGAGAGATCTGATTCGAGATGTAGATATGAGATATAGATTCGAGATATGATAAGCTGGCCAACAGTCATCCGAGATATGGGATAACCTGTCAAGATGGTGAAATATCAATCCGAGTCATAACATAACCTGGCAATCTGGCGAACTGATAAAAGCTTCGGCCCGAATCAGAGATATGATTAGTACGCCGAGTCTGAATACAAATCCGAATTATAATATACCCTGGCAAGCTGAATCAAATGTTAGTCCGAATCAGAGACAATTTACTGAGCTGAGTTAAAGGTTAATCCGAAGCATAAATAAATTGACTCAATTTATATCTGAATCATCAATAAGCTGGCCGGTAAGCTGAGTTAAAGGATAATCCAAAGCATAAATAAATGGACTCAAATTCTGTCTGAATCATAAATAAGCTGACTCAAATTCTATCTAGATTATAAATTGGCTGACTCAATTCTTATCTGAATTATAAATATGCTGACTCAAATTCTGTCCAAATCAGCAATAAGCTGGCTGGTGGGCTAAGTTAAAGGTCGGTCCAAAGCGTAAATAAACCAACTCAAATTCTATCTGAATTATCTATAAGCTGGCTGACGAGCTGAGTTAAAGGTCGGTCCAAAGCGTAAATAAACCAACTCAAATTCTATCTGAATTATCTATAAGCTGGCTGACGAGCTGAGTTAAAGGTTAATCCAAAGCATACATAAACTGACTCAAACTCTATCTGAATCATCAATAAGATGATTCAACTTCTATCTGAGTTATAAATAAGCTGGCTGAAATACAGATCTAAATCAACATAATATTCTCTTAATCCAAAGGTGACTCTACGGATAAGTTGACTAGTCCCCGGGTTAAGTCATTTTCTCCCCGGGGTGAAGGATTGAGTGTAGGTGGCTGAGTTATCTGGCACTTACAGTATACTTGGAGTAGTGTTTGAGTTAGTCTTGCTAGGTCATACCTGCCCTGCTGAGTTACCTGGTACTTACATTAAGCTTGGAGTAGTGCTTGAGTCCTTCTTGCTGAGTCTCACCTGCTTTGATGAGTTAGACTTGGATAGCCTCTGCGCTTACCTCTTTGTTCTCTGTTGGCTTGGTGAAGCTGAATGAGCCCTATGAGGAAGAAGTTGATGAAGATGTTCCCGTCCGTATGGGAACCCAACCAATGCCACTAAGAGGCCCCACGGTGGGCGCCAAATGTCGTGGTGGTATCACGGCATATGCCATGGGTAGGCTAAAGTTGGGGCCGATGGACGTGGAGGAACTGGGAGGATGATGCGTGAAGACCTTTTCGTATGAACAAATAGAAATACAATGTATATTGGATTGAAGCTCTCAAGTGGAGTTAACACCTGATTCTATACATCTAATCTCTCATAATCTTGCCATACATGTGGCTATAATCTTGCTCCTTGAGCTGTATCTCCTATGCTTCTATCTAAATCTCTCTGTGAGAGTGGAGGAAGAGGAAGAAGGAGAGCTCCTAGTGAGCAGAGAGGAGAGGAGCCCTTCGGGGCCTCTCTTAGAATGATCCCCCTGGTGATCCTTATAAAGGGGAGCCCAGGGGACAAGTCTTGTGCTACACGCTTAGCATCTAGATGGCATATTCTGGGCATCTTCCAGAGATGCTGAGCATATGCCTTGGCATCTTTGGAGATGCCAGGCATATTCCCTAGCATCTTATTTGATGCTAAGAGCATATTCCTAGCATCTTGTTAGATGCCATGGGCATATTCCATACGTCATGTGCCAGTCTGAGTTGGTGGGCTCCCAAGACTGGCACAATACTTGTTGGCCTTGTCCTGACTCGATGGCGTGTAGCTGTGAAGATCAGGAACATATCTGGAGACAAATAAAAGGTCATACGGGGTGAAATAACTTGGCCCAGGTGCCCCAGGCGTAGCATTAATTCGGCCTACTCCTTAGTCGATTCGGCCCGGTCCTAATTGCAAAAGGACAAGGCCCAGCCCGAGTTACTGCGTGGCCCAGCCGGGCTATCTCTAATTCGGCCCAGCCGGGTTATCTGGACAGAGGGAGCCCAGCCAGGGAAGGCCCCGCGGTGGGCCGCGTTGCTCCCGCCAGCCCACCCGGGGGAGGAGCTTCTGGGACGCCACTGCGTGATTTGTTATGGTCAAGCCGCCCATCCGGGTCTCTCCTTAGTGCAGCCTTAGCAGTGGAGACAGGACGCCGGGGGTTCGCGTCTGACGCCGTAGGCAAGGAACGGAGGGAGTTCGTTGGTATCTCGGCCAGTGGGCCGGATTTGGTTTAGTTCGGCCCATGACTGCTGTTCTACCTAGGAGGGATGGGAGGACCAGGCCGAATTAGGTTCAGTTCGGCCCAGGTCCTCTTTTCTTTTTGTATATTTCTCTTAATTCCTTATTGATGTATCTTATTATTCTTTTATAGAGACCACCATCAATCCCGTAGGGTTTACTTAATTCATCAACTCTGGGGTACCCAAGCAGTGTCCATCACCGGTACTCCTCTTCATAGTCCTGCAGGAATAGCCAGTGACAAATCCATGAGTACTCTTTAAGTACTCGCAAACTAATACTAACAAGTTAAGGGGGTTTTTATAGCAGGACACTAAGCTCTAGGGTTGTTTTGCAAAAAGCCAGATTTACCACTACTAAGTTCAGAAGCAAAGAAAGCTAGTTGAAGTTTTATAACACCTAAGTGGGAAATTCTTGAATTTGATATCACAACCCTGTTGTGGTCAAGTCAAAGTCTCAATTCATTTCACAAGTCATTTTGAAAGCATATGACAGGGAACAGTATGGCCACTCCAACTGTCCATAACCGTGGACGCGGCTATTCGAATAGTTTGACAATCTGCAGAGATTGTACACTTTCACCACAACATTCGATACATCCTTCAGGAACAAATCCTGAATTCACCATACTCAGTATGCGGATAATCAATCCTAACCTTTCAATTACATGCCCTAGTATAGGCACCTCTCCTGTGAGTTTGGCCTCCCAACCATGACCAACTGTCATCTTGGGTACTACACAGGTGGACAAGCTTCACAAGGTAGCCTCAGCTCAGACCTTGGCCGTGAGGGAACCTATACTAAGGTATATAAGTTTCCAGTCAAGCCCTACCCAATTTTCGGGTATTGTGGTTGTACGGTAAAATTGGAATGGTGTCGCATCCAAACAACCATCAGTTTTATAAAGGGCTAAGGCTCATGCCTCAACATTTTCATCATCAAAATCATCTGGTGTTCGGAAACACATGTCAAAACATTTCAGTAGAATGACTCATCATTCCAAGGTTTTCATAAACATTTTCACCGAGTATTCCCATCTAAAGTTGGTCAAATTTTATGCTTAGCACTAGCATCTACAAGTGGGGTTAAGTACTAATGGGGGTGGTAAACAAGTGGAGATTAATTGAGTTCAATCTCATGCCTTAGGATGACATCAAAATTATCTAGCTTAGGCCAAATTTAATGCTCTTTATGCAACCTTTAATTATCTTCCTACAATCTACAAGTCACTTAAGTAAACTCTAAGAGATAGCTTTGATAAAGAAATAAAGTATAAAGCTTGTAAGTAAAACTAGGATTGGGTTATCAATTGGGTATGATCGCATATGCTTAAGGCATATAGTTGGCATGCTAACAAGCAAGTATTAGCTTGCATAAGTAGGGTATCTTGCAAGTGTTAGCTTGCCAAATCAACTAGTAGTATTAGGCTTGCCTTGTGCAGAGCAGCGGTTGAAGTTCTCCTCGGCTTCTTCCTCGTAGTATCCTCCTTCCTCCTCGTATCATTGGTCGGTACTAGCGTCTATATATAAATATAAGGTACATAATCACCAAACAATACTTAACTATTTTCAATCATCACACAAAGATGTACTATAGATGATCTAGCATCATCACCTATCATTACAAGATTAAAGCAGTTGTCTTATTTATTTTAATTTGAGAAAAGTAATTTCTACTCATTGAAAAACTACTTAATATTTGATATTCTCCAACTCAAACATGGGATCATGTTGACACATGTCATCACCACATATTTCAGTACATGGGAATGTGATTTAAAGTGGTGTCACAATTTAATAAGATTTAACCTTTTTATTTCAAATAAATAAAGTGACTAGAAATGCCTATATGGCATTCTTTTGTTGCTTGAACATTATTTCTGTAAGTAAACCCAAATGTTTTTATATATTCTGAAAGGTATGATCAAATGTGATTTTTGAGAGTTGGAATCAACTCAAAAGCTATTATGGTTGAATTTTGAAAAATGTTTGAATGCAAAAAAGCTTCCGACTTTTTATTTTTACCAAGGTTGATCTACAGATCCAAATGATTTTAATACAACAGGCTTGGATTAAGCATTTTAGTACCTTTCTAACAAAATTAGTTTCATGTATTTTGGTTCACTAAATTGAGCTGGGTTGATTTTTGAATCTAGGTACAGAACTGAGTTTGAATTAAAATAGAAAAATCTAAATTCAAACGGTTGGGTCGCGCGGGAGAGGTAAATGGGCCGGCCCAGTGTCACTCCGCAGCACGGGGCTCGGCTGACATGGGGTTCCACCAGTCAGTGGCTCATAACGCGCGAAGCGGTACGGGGCTGTGTGGTTTGTTGGATTAGAAGGGAGATCGACGGCTAGGGGTCGTCGATGATGAACATGTCACCGGCGAGCTCGAACCCTAGCGGCTCAGTGGGGGTGCATAGGGGGCATACCGGGGCTCCAGCGACGACGGCGAGGCGGGCAAACAAACGAGTGGTCGACGGCGAGCTCAGGGACGGTCGAGGCAGCTCCGGGGGTGGTCGAAATCAACGGCCCCCTTCTTCTCCAGAGGCGGCCTGCTCTGGTGCAATTCCGGCGAGCTGCTGATCCTCGTGCTCCGGCTCGAGGGTGGAACTATCAATGAGGTGAGGGGAGTGGAATGGTGTGCTTCAAACGGCTGGGGGTGGCCTTCTTTTATAGGCTCGATGGCGATACCGAGAGGGATGGGCAGGCGACGATGGCGACATGGCTACGGGCGGCTAGCGGCATGGCTGAGCTTGTCGATCGACGGGCGGTCTCCTGGCGGTGCTCTAGAGATTAAATGTGTGCGTAGGGGTGGTGGCAATCGGTCAGGAATGTGCGGTGGCTGTGAGGCACGGGGCGGCTAACGGGGGTGTCTGGTGTGTTCCTGGGATCATGGTGAAGCGGTGGGCACGGGCTGCGATCGAGGGGCGGCGTGTGCACGCGTGCCGGGTGCGGCGCTCTGGCGGGCTCGGCATGTCGCAGTGGCACTAGGCGCGCGGTGTTCCTGGTGGTCCACGGCTTGCAGTTGCTTGGGGAGGGGACAGTGGGCGGTGGTGAGGTGCTAGCTACCTCCCAGACAAGGTTTGCAAGGCTAGGGTGGCTGCTATCTAGCCGGCGACAATGGTGTGGCATGGTGAGGCTCGACCTGCTCACCATTGATGGAAAGGCAAGCTCACAGTGGTGCTAGATGTTTACAATTGAGCTAGATTATCTACTAAAGACTAGTTGCAACCAAAGAGGGAACAAGTTAGGCCAAATTTACTGCACACTATAGTGTTTGTGATTTGTTTGATTTGAATCTGCAAGGTGTTTGATGAAATGGCCGCAAGAAACTTACTTTTGAATTTTGAAAAGATTTTTGGTGGGTGTGCTAGACATGTGTTGAGGATTCTGTGGGTGCTTGGGTTTTGAAAATTGAGCTTGTTTGAGTGGTTTTTGAAATAGTGGGATCTTCCCATAGGAGATAGATTCAATTTTAAACTGTCATTTAAACTGAGTATTTGAATGTTTTTGGAAGATCACAAAGTGGGACTTGGTACCTTATTATGAGTAAAAACAAGGGGTGCAAAGATCCACAAATGTTTCTGTTAAGTTTTGAAAACTAGGGATAGCCAAAGTAGGCATGAGAGTTAATTTGGCAAAAATGACCATTCACTTCATTTGTTTACTTTGAGTTGTTTGTCTTTGGGGAAAGTTTGGGGATTGTTTAGATGATGTTTATTTCACCTAAGAATCATTTTACAAGCAAAGAAACACAGAACCATGGCAATTTAAAAGAATCCAAATTTGGAATACACACACATATGAATGCTTTCATATTTTTAGTTGGGAAAGTTTTTGTTAACCCTAATTTTGATGATTAGAGTTTGATGATCCAAGTTTAATATTTTTGGGATGTTACAAACCTTCTCCCCTTAAACAAAATCTCGTCCCAAGATTTAAAAAAGGACGAACGAAGATTACCTAGGATTTGAAGAGATCAGGAAACTCCGTCCTGATGTGATCTTCGCGCTCCCAGGTAGCTTCCTCTTCCGTGTGGTTGCTCCACTGAATCTTGAGAAACTTGATGCTTAGGGTTCTGGTAGTTCTGAAAGCTTCTTCCAAAATACGAATGGGTACTTCGGGATAGGTCAGGTCATCGTTGATCTCTATGGTCCGATGATCAATGTTCTTGAACACTTCAGTCTTCTCTGGAACTTCGAGGCACTTGCAAAGTAATGAGATATGGAACACATTGTGTACGGCTGACATTTCTTCGGGTAGTTCCAATTGATACGACACTTCTCCTCGACGGTTCAGAATCTTGAAGGGGCCTATATATCTGGGGGCTAACTTTCCCTTCAGTTGGAAACGTTGCATTCCTTTCAATGGCGACACTTTCAGATACACAAACTCTCCGATGTTGAAGGCGAGGTCTCAATGTCTCTTGTCGGCGTAACTCTTACATGTTCTGGATCAAGGTCTTGAGGTGCTCACGAATCTTGTGAACTTTCTCTTCTGCTTCTCGTAGGATGTCGGGTACGAAAATCTGACTCTCTCCTACTTCCGACCAGTTCAAAGGGGTGCGACACTTCCTTCCATACATGAACTCAAATGGGGCCATTTGCAAACTAGCTTGATAATTGTTGATGTATGAAAATTCTGCAAACGGTAGACAGTCTTCCCATTTAGATCCATACTCTAACACACATGCTCTCAACATATCTTCGAGTATTTGATTTACTCGCTCCGTTTGTCCGTCGGTCTAAGGGTGATAAGCTGTGCTGAAATCTAATCGGGTTCCTAAACCTTCTTCGACTTTCTTCCAGAATCTCGAGGTAAACTGAGTTCCTCGATCCGATACGATGTTCTTGGGGACTCCGTGCAAACTGACGATTCTAGCGATGTATAACTCTGCTAGCTTCAAACTCTGATATGTGGTCTTGACTGGTAAGAAATGGGCGACTTTGGACAATCGGTCTATTATGACCCAGATAGAGTCATATCCCCTACTAGAAGTAGGCAGTCCGGTGATAAAGCCCATTCCAACGGAATCCCATTTCCATTCTAGAATCTGCAATGGTTGCAACAATCCAGTGGGTCTTTGATGTCCCGCCTTGACTCTCTGACATATATCACACTTGGCGATATAGCTTCCGATTTCTCTCTTCATCTTATGCCACCAAAATTGCTCTTTCAAATCTTGATACATCTTCGTTCCTCCGGGGTGGATAGAATAAAGAGTATCATGAGATTCCTTCAGAATAACTTTCTTCAACTCAGAATCTGCTGGTACACAAAGGCTTCCTTTGTACCACAAAACTCCTTCTTCGTCTTCGGTAAATTCGGGTACTTTGCCTGTACCGATATGACGCTTGATTCTATCGATGCTAGCATTTCCTTTCTACGCCTCTTTGATCTGACTGATCAAAGTGGGTTGAAGTTCTATGCTAGCCAAAAACCCTTCACTCACTAATTCCATTCGGAAATCTTCCATCTCTTTGTGCAGGCTTGGTTGCTTCTTCAAAATCATGGAGTTCAAGCGGCACGGCAATCTGCTAAGGGCATCTGCTACCACGTTGGCTTTACCGGGGTGATAGTGAATGTCCAGGTCATAATCCTTGATTAGCTCAATCCATCTTATCTGCCTCATATTCAGTTCCTTCTGAGTGAATATATACTTCAGGCTCTTGTGATCTAAATAAATCTCACAACGGTTTCCCATCAGGTAATGCCTCCATGTCTTCAGGGCTAAAACTACGGCTGCGAGCTTGAGGTCATGGGTTGGATAGTTTTGTTCATGCTATTTCAGTTGTCGAGATAGGTAGGATATAACTTTTCCTTCTTGCATTAGCACACATCTGAGACCGATCTTGGATGCGTCACAATACACGTCAAAGGGTTCGTGATATCCGGCATGATTAAGATTGGGGCTGAAATCAATCTCCTCTTGAGTTCTTGAAAACTCGCTTCACATTTGTCCGTCCATTCAAACTTCTTGTCCTTCTTCAACAATTGGGTCATGGGTCTGGCGATACTCGAGAATCCTTCTACGAACTTGCGGTAGTATCCCGCCAATCCGAGAAATGCATGAACTTGGGTTTGAGTGGTTGGGGCTTGCCAATTTCGACATCTTTCACCTTTGCAGGGTCAACGGCAATTCCTCCGGCTGATACAATGTGACCGAGGAATCCTACCTCCTGTAACCAAAATTCACATTTGCTAAACTTGGCATACAACTGATGCTCTCTAAGGGTTCCAAGAATGGTCCTTAGGTGTAGCTCATGTTCTTCTTTTGATTTGGAATAAATCAGAATGTCATCGATGAAAACAACGACAAACTTATCCAGGAAGTCCATAAAAATCTTATTCATGAGATTCATGAAATAAGCGGGGGCATTGGTTAATCCAAAAGACATGACAATATACTCGTATAATCCATATCTGGTGGTAAAGGCAGTCTTGGGAATATCCTCTGCGCGAATCTTGAGTTGATGATAGCCAGTTCTAAGATCAATCTTAGAAAACACCTTGGCACCATTCAACTGGTCAAACAAATCTTCTATCTCGAGCAACGGGTATTTGTTCTTAACAGTGACATCATTCAATTTCCGATAATCCTTACACAGACGGTTACCTCCATCTTTCTTGTCCACAAACAAGACAGGTGATCTCCATGGTGACGCACTTGGTTGGATCAATCCAATTTCCAGCATGGCATCCAGTTGCTTCTTCAGTTCCGCTAGTTCAGACGGGTTCATACTATATGGTCACTGGGCTATGGGTCCTGTTCCGGGGATTAGTTCAATGATAAACTCGATATCCCGATCTGGGGGCATACCGGGCAAAACATCTCGAAATACATCGGGGTATTCACAAACTATCCGGACTTGGTCAATGGTAGGTTGGTCTGTACTCTTGTTGCACTTGAATTGACGAGGCAAGGTTTTCGATACATGCTCGACTGATACTCCAGTTGTACTGGTCATGGTTATGGCTTTCTTGGCGCAGTCAATTAATCCTTTATTTTTGGACATCCAATCCATTCCTAGTACTACTTCCAAACCTTTAGTTCCGAGTACTATCAAGTTAGCATAAAAATCTATGCCATGGATTCGGATAGGGACGGCTTTGAAAAATTGCCTAGCTTTGGTGGTTGAACCGGGAATTTGAACAATCATAACATGCTTCAGTTTGGTGGTTGAATCTCACTAGTGCATGCAAATTCTTCGGTGACAAATGAGTGCGATGCACCAGAATCAAACAACACTCTAGCAAGTACTGAATTAACAGAAAACATACCTAGTACGACATCTGGTGCTTCCTGAGACTCTTCAGCATGCATGAGAAAAAGGCGGCCGTTGCGGTTGAGCGAATTCCCTGGGGCAAACCTTCTTCCTGGATGAACACGCCGCTGCTGCTGAGCTGGGGCATTGGTATTGGGGGGATGCGGCATTCTTCTTGGGGCACTCATTGGAGTAGTGACCCTTATTTCCACAGTCATAACAAGTCACTTGCGACTTGTCCTTTGCTGCAACAGGCACAACATTGCTTCCAGTCCTCGGGGCAGTGTTGGTGTTGGTGGCAGCATTGTTGTTTTTGAACTTGGGTGGTGCAAAGTTGAAATTTCCAGGGTTGCCGGGGTTGTTGTGATTTCCTCCGGGCCTTGGGTTTCCATGGTTGGGATAGGTCGGACGGTTCATCGGGGGTCTGTTGGTTCTCGGGGAAAATCCTGGAGATGGGTTGGGGCGATACTTTGGGGTATGATGGGTTCCTGGCTGATGCATCATGCGGCGCTTGCGGTTCTCATTGGCTTGGTTGATCTTTCCTTCCATCTGAAAGGCAGAGTCGACGAGGGCTTCAATATCAGCAAAGGGGATATTGACCAACACCGTCTACATCTGATCGTGCAGACCATTCAAGAATCTTTCTTTCTTCTTGGCTTCAGTGTCGATCTCATCCGGGGCATACCTAGCTAATGACAAGAATTTGTCACGGTATTCCACTACGGTCATCCTTCCTTGCTTCAGTTCTCTGAACTCATCTCTCATTCTCTTGATCAAACCCAATGGCACATGGGTTCGGCTGAACTTGACCTTGAATTCTTCTCAGGTCATCATCTGTCCTCCGGTCATTGCACAAACGCTGTTCCACCATGATCTTGCATCTCCGGCTAGATAGTGGGTGGCGAACAGAACTTTCTCGTTAGCTTCCACTCTGGCAACTTCCAGGTTGTTCTCCATTGTTTGCAGCCAATCATCTGCATCTAGGGGCTCTTCCGACTTAGTGAAAACAGGTGGGTTGGTGTTCTAGAAATTCTTGAGCTTAGATCCATGATTGTCCTGATTTCCTTGGCCTTGATTGTTGTGGGCCAGCTGAGCTATTTGCTGAAGGGTGACTAGGTTGGCTTGACGTTCTACTCTTTCAGCTTCGCGGTCAGAAACCAACATTTGCAGGATCTGCAACATCGGGTCCGGGGATGAACCACTTCCTCCGCGAGGCATTTGAAGATTGAGATAGATCATGAGAAAAGAGGGAAATTTCTAAGGTTCAGGGACTTTGAAAGTTTTTAAACTTGACTCAGATTTTCTAGCAACTTGCTTTTCATTCATTCATTCATAGCACATGATACAACACACACCACAACAAAGGAAAACAGATGGTTTTAAGAACCATTCTGGAAACTACGATACAGTGGGACCGAACACAACTCACTACGCTAGTGCTCAAGTGCTACTACTCCTCGGAGTCGGTGTAATCATCATCCTCGTCATCATTGATGAAGGCGAAATCCTCCTCATCTGTGAAGAAGTCCATGGCCTGATCCTCCAGAAAGTCATCATCATTGTTGAGATAGGAGTAGGGGTCTCCACGAAGATCTTCTCCGACATTCTCCCTTTCCTCCAACTGCATGTTATCTCTCGTGGATGGTCTCCTCCAAATCCGAGATACGGTGGAGAAGACGGGCAATGATGCGCTCCTTCTTGTCAAGCTGACGGCGATGATACTTGTGATCCTTCACTAGCATGGCGATGGCCTGATCCTTCGTCTTGATGATGGCGGACTTGTTGTTGGAGTATTCACGGGCATTGTTCAGTTCCTGCTGACGATCATACATCATGAAGCTAAGGTGGTCCAACTGAGTCTTCAGCTCGTGGTGGTATGGGGCTTCCAGTGGTTGTACCATAGCATCACGCCTTGGAAAAAACTCAAAGCGGGTACCCTTGACCTGATTGATACTCTGCCCACACAGACGGGCAAGAGCTTCCTGCATGGCCCTGGCAAGTCCATCTAGCCAGTTGTTTTCTCTTAACGTGAACTGAATTCCCTCTGTAGTGGGAGGTTCAATCTTTCCTCGGAGACTTGCAACAACTATCCACTACAGATCTTCTCATCCTTGATCATTGAGCTGAGCTCCGAAGAACTCAGGGTGCGGACGCTCCAGAAGTTCAGAAAGCTGGTCCAAGTCCCGCTCAAATATGAGGTCTCCTCCATTCCCCAACTGATAAAACTTGATGTACTTCACGTCCATCTATAAGAATATAGGATGAGTAAGTTAGTAGAGTGATCAAGTGTGTCAAATTTTATGTATTTTGCAAGAGTTTTTGAGGAACATGAATTTCTATGAAAGAACCAAGGTGATAAGAATGGGAATAAGTTTTTGTAAATACTCACTTCCTTGGGTTTTGAAACTAAGTTTTTGATTCAACGTCCAGTCTAACTAGGGTCTCCTATGGTCAGGATGGCTCTGATACCAACTTGTCAACACCCGGATTTTTAATCCCAGATGCCTGTTATGCCATACATCACAATCCCAGGATTACCATTTTTGTGAGACATAACAGATTTGGATATCACAGTACATCATCCATTACAAACCATACATAAGGTCTTACACAAATAAGGATCTCATGATCTAGTGCTTAATACAACTCAAGCAAAGTAATAACGTAATAATAAAGATAGCATAGGTGAAGCTCCATCTTTAGGGTCACAGGCAATGCTGACGATGGGAGATGATCCTAGTTGTCGTAACCTTCCTGCGGTCCATCATCCTGGTACTCCTCTTCATAGTCTGGCCACGGGAATAGCCAGTGACAAAGCCATGAGTACTCTTTAAGTACTCGCAAACTAATACTAACAAGTTAAGGGGGTTTTTGTAGCAGGACACTAAACTCTAGGGTTGTTTTGCAAAAAGCCAGATTTACCACTACTAAGTTTAGAAGCAAAGAAAGCTAGTTGAAGTTTTATAACACCTAAGTGGGAAATTCTTGAATTTCATATCACAACCCTGTTGTGGTCAAGTCAAAGTCTCAATTCATTTCACAAGTAATTTTGAAAGCATATGACGGGGAACAGTATGGCCACTCCAACTGTCCATAACCGTGGACGCGGCTATTTGAATAGTTTGACACTCTGCAGAGATTGTACACTTTCACCACAACATTCAATACATCCTTCAGGAACAAATCCTGAATTCACCATACTCAGTATGCGGATAATCAATCCTAACCTTTCAATTACATGCCCTAGTATAGGCACCTCTCCTGTGAGTTTGGCCTCCCAACCATGACCAACTGTCATCTTGGGTACTACATAGGTGGACAAGCTTCACAAGGTAGCCTCAGCTTAGACCTTGGCCGTGAGGGAACCTATACTAAGGTATATAAGTTTCCAGTCAAGCCCTACCCAATTTTCGGGTATTGTGGTTGTACGGTAAAATTGGAATGGTGTCGCATCTAGACAACCATCAGTTTTATAAAGGGCTAAGGCTCATGCCTCAACATTTTCATCATCAAAATCATCTGGTGTTCGGAAACACATGTCAAAACATGTCAGTAGAATGACTCATCATTCCAAGGTTTTCATAAACATTTGCACCAAGTATTCCCATCTAAAGTTGGTCAAATTTTATGCTTAGCACTAGCATCTACAAGTGGGGTTAAGTACTAATGGGGGTGGTAAACAAGTGGAGATTAATTGAGTTCAATCTCATGCCTTAGGATGACATCAAAATTATCTAGCTTAGGCCAAATTTAATGCTCTTTATGCAACCTTTAATTATCTTCCTAGAATCTACAAGTCACTTAAGTAAACTCTAAGAGATAGCTTTGATAAATAAATAAAGTATAAAGCTTGTAAGTAAAACTAGGATTGGGTTATCAATTGGGTATGATCGCATATGCTTAAGGCATATAGTTGGCATGGTAACAAGCAAGTATTAGCTTGCATAAGTAGGGTATCTTGCAAGTGTTAGCTTGCCAAATCAACTAGTAGTATTAGGCTTGCCTTGTGCAGAGCAGTGGTTGAAGTTCTCCTCGGCTTCTTCCTCATAGTATCCTCCTTCCTCCTCGTATCATTGGTCGGTACTAGCGTCTATATATAAATACGAGGTACACAATCACCAAACAATACTTAACTATTTTCAATCATCACACAAAGATGTACTATAGATGATCTATCATCATCACCTATCATTACAAGATTAAAGCAGTTGTCTTATTTATTTTAATTTGAGAAAAGTAATTTATACTCATTGAAAAACTACTTAAGATTTGTTATTCTCCAACTCAAACATGGGATCATGTTGACACATGTCATCACCACATATTTTAGTACATGAGAATGTGATTTAAAGTGGTGTCACAATTTAATAAGATTTAACCTTTTTATTTCAAATAAATAAAGTGACTAGAAATGCCTATGTGGCATTCTTTTGTTGCTTGAACATTATTTCTGTAAGTAAACCCAAAAGTTTTTATATATTCTGAAAGATATGGTCAAATGTGATTTTTGAGAGTTGGAATCAACTCAAAAGCTATTATGGTTGAATTTTGAAAAATGTTTGAATGCAGAAAAGCTTCTGACTTGTTATTTTTACCAAGGTTGATCTACAGATCCAAATGATTTTAATCCAACTGTCTTGGATTAAGCATTTCAGTACCTTTCTAACAAAATTAGTTTCATGTATTTTGGTTCACTAAATCGAGCTGGGTTGATTTTTGAATCTAGGTATAGAACTGAGTTTGAATTAAAATAGAAAAAACTAAATTCAATCGGTTGGGTCGCGCGGGAGAGGTAAATGGGCCGACCCAGTGTCACTCCAAAGACGGGCTCGGTGATGGGGGTTCCACCTCGGTGGCTCATAACGCTGATGCGAGGTGTGTGGTTTGTTGGATTAGAAGGGAGATCGACGGCTGGGGATCGTCGTCAACGATGAACATGTCACCGGCGAGCTCGAACCCTAGCGGCTCAGTAGGGGTGCATAGGGGGCATACCAGGGCTCCAGCGACGACGACGAGGCAGGCAAACGAACGAGTGGTCGACGGCGAGCTCAGGGACGGTCGAGGCACTCCGGGGGTGGTCGAAATCAACGACCCCCTTCTTCTCTAGAGGCGGTCTGCTGCGGCGCAATTCCGGCGAGCTGCTGCTCCTCGTGCTCCGGCTCGAGGGTGGAACGATCAATGAGGTGAGGGGAGTGGAATGGTGTGCTTCAAACGGCTGGGGGTGGCCTCCTTTTATAGGCTCGACGGCGAGACCGAGAGGGATGGGCAGGCGACGGTGGCAACATGGCTACGGGTGGCTAGCGGCATGGCTGAGGTTGGCGATCGACGGGCGGTCTCCTGGCGGTGCTCTAGAGCTTAAATGCGTGCGTAGGGGCGGTGGCAATCGGTCAGGAACGTGCGGTGCTCTGCGCGGCAGAGGCGGCGTCTTCGACGGCGAGCGGTGGCTGTGAGGCACGGGGCGGCTAATGGGGGTGTCTGGTGTGTTCCTGGGATCATGGCGAAGCGGTGGGCATGGGCTGCGATCGAGGGGCGGCGTGTGCACGTGTGCCGGGTGTGGCTCTCTGGGCGGGCTCGGCATGTCGCAGTGGCACTGGGCGCGCGACGGTCCTGGTGGTCCACGGCTTGCAGTTGCTTGGGAAGGGGACAGTGGGTGGCGGTGAGGTGCTAGCTACCTCCTAGACAAGGTTTGCAAGGCTAGGGTGGCTGCTATCTAGCCGGCGACAATGGGGTGGCATGGTGAGGCTCGGCCTACTCACCATTGATGGCAAGGCAAGCTCATAGTGGTGCTAGATGTTTACAATTGAGCTAGATGATCTATTAAAGACTAGTTGCAACCAGAGAGGGAACAAGTTAGGCCAAATTTATTGCACACTATAGTGTTTGTGATTTGTTTGATTTGAATCTGCAAGGTGTTTGATGAAATGGCCGCAAGAAACTTACTTTTGAATTTTGAAAAGAATTTTGGTGGGTGTGCTAGACATGTGCTGAGGATTCTGTGGGTGCTTGGGTTTTGAAAATTGAGCTTGTTTGAGTGGTTTTTGAAATAGTGGGATCTTCCCATAGGAGATAGATTCAATTTTAAATTGTCATTTAAACTGAGTATTTGAATGTTTTTGGAAGATCACAAAGTGGTCCTTGGTACCTTATTATGATTAAAAACAAGGGGTGCAAAGATCCACAAATGTTTCTGTTAAGTTTTGAAAACTAGGGATAGACAAAGTAGGCATGAGAGTTAATTTGGCAAAAATGACCATTCACTTCATTTGTTTACTTTGAGTTGTTTGTCTTTGGGAAAAGTTTGGGGATTGTTTATGTAGGGTTCGCAGCATAGAAAACAAAAATTTTCCTACGATGGGAACTATGTACCAAGATCTATCTACTAGATACAAACAACGGGCGGATGTATATCCGTAGAGAACATACCCTTGAAGACCGACAAAGCTTAAGGAGTTCAACTAGTGGTTGATGTAGACGATCTCTTGCCGATCTCAAGATCGAGAGGAAGTCCTAGCGCCGCAAATCAGCAGCGCATCCGTGCTTTCGCACACGTTAGAACCGAGCAACCTCCGCCTCCTCGCTCCAACGATGCAGCGGAAGCACAACTCTTTCTTGCCGAATAGCCACCGGGAACATGTATCTCGCTAGTCCGAGACCATGGGGAATAAATTCTAGAGGGGGAGAGAGATCCTTCACGAGGAGGTGTGAGAGACAAGTGAGGATGAGGGCTCCTTTTATAGGAGGAGGGGGGGCACCCAAGGGGGTGGCCGCCGGCCATGGGGGCTGCCCCCTCCCCTCCTTCATTCATGTGGGTGGACACTCCACTCACAAAATGCCCTTTAAATTTCCTCCACTCAAAAGTCCACTCAAATTCCCATTAAATTTCCACCAAATTTAATGCAAACTCTCATTAAATAAAAATCTTTTATTTTATTCAGAATTTTGTCAATTACTTTAATGACAAACATTCACAAATAACCCCTTGCTAGAATTCCATTTCACATGCATAACCACTTTATGCAATTTCACCCGAAAACCTGTTTCGGTATCTAGTGAAATAAATTCCTGCGCTTGTTCATTCTTTCGGCATGAAATTTTTGCTCCAATTGGATGTCGGTGTCTCTTAAGTGTGTCACCCTATGGTTCGTGAATAATGCGGACATGATCGAGACCCCTCTCGGATCAATAATCAGAAGCGGGATCTGGAGACCCATACTGACTCCCACACATTCAACGATGACTTTCTTGTGATCATCGGAACCTTTTACGCTAGTATCTTAATCCCTTTGTTTCACGATATATTACATGTCCGAGATTCGATCATCGGTATCTCCATACCTAGTTTGATCTCGTTACCGACATGCACTCTTTTGTCGTTCCTGTGATATAACATTCTAGTGATCAAATCACTTGCTTGCAAGCTAATCAATGTGATATCACCGAGAGGGCCCAGAGTATATATATCCGTCATCGGGATGAACAAATTCCACTCTCAATCCATGAGCCTCAACATAACACTTTATTAGTTCTGAATCCATCTTTATAATCACCCTGTTACGGTGTGACGTTTGATGTTATCAAGAAACTCTTCCGGTGTTAGTGATTGACATGATCTCATGGTCTAAGGATTAGGATCACTTCGTAAGTTGTTATAGCAATATAAACTCAATGACTTTGATCGTAATGCTATACTTTGGATGAATGTTCATCACACCATTACACTAATGTTGTGATCCCGTTATTAACAACATCCAATGTCCATGATCAGGAAACCTTGATCATCTTGTTAATCAACGAGCTAGTTTATGAGAGAGGCATAACTAGGAACTTTCTGTTTGTTTATTAAACACACATGTATTAACGTTTCTGTATTAATACAATTATAGCATGCAAAATAAACATCTATCATATACTTGGAATACACATAATAAACACTTTATTATTGCCTCTCAGGGCATATTCCCTTCAGTCTCCCACTTGCACTAGAGACAATAATCTAGTTACATAGTGATGAATCTAACACCCATTGAGTTCTGGTGTTGATCATGTTTTGCTCTAGGAGAGTTTTAGTCAACGGATCTGCTACATTGAGATCCGTATGTACTTCTAAATCTTTATATCTCCATCCTTGACATGCTCACGGATGGAGTGAAACCGGCGCTTAATATGCTTGGAATGCTTGTGAGACCTTGGCTCTTTGGCATTGGCAATGGCACCATTGTTGTCACAATAGATCACCATTGGGTCCAACGCGTTTGCCACCACTCCTAGTTCGGATATGAACTCCTTCATCAAAGCGCTTCTGAGCCACAAGCGACAACATATTCGCCTCCGTTGTTGATCCGCTACCACAGGTTGTTTGGAGCTCCTCCAACTAACCGCTCCGCCATTCATGAGAAATACGTATCCGGATTGAGACTTAGAGTCATCCGGATCGGTGTCAAAGCTAGCGTCGACATAACACTTAGCGACGAGCTCTTCTTCACCTCCGTATACAAGAAACATATCCTTAGTTCTTCGTAAGTACTTAAGGATATTCTTGACCGCTATCCGATGTTCAACACGGATCCGATTGGTACCTACTAGTCAAACTAATAGCATGTGCCACATCCGGTTTTGTACATAGCATGGCGTACATTATAGAGCCTATGGCTGAAGCATAGGGACTTTGTCCATTATCTCTCTTTCTTCCAAAGCGGACTTTGAGTCTTACTCAATGTCTTGCCTTGCAACATAGGTAAGAACCCTTCTTACTTCAAGTCCATTTTAAACTTCTTTAAAATCTTATCAAGGTATGTACTTTGCGATAGCCCTATTAGGCGCCTAGATCTATCTCTATAGATCTTTATGCCTAATATGTATGGCCTTCACCTAGGTCCTTCATTGAAAATTTCTTGTTTAGATAACTTTTAACACTTGTTTAAAGATCTATATCATTTCCGATCAATAATATGTCATCCACATATAATATCGAAATGCCACATTGCTCCCACTCACTTTCTTGTAAATACAAGCTTCTCCATAAGTTTGGACAAATCCGAACTCTTTGATCACCTCATCAAAGCGGAGATTCCAACCGTGATGCTTGCTTCAATCCATAGATGGATCTGAAGCTTGCACACCTTGTTAGCATCCTTAGGATCGACAAAACCCTTTGGTTGTATCATATACAACTCTTCTTCAATATTACCATTGAGAAACGCGGTTTTGACATCCATCTGCCATATCTCATAATCGAAATATGCAGCAATTGCTAACATAATCCTAACTGACTTTAGCATCGCTACGGGAGAGAATGTCTCATCGTAGTCAACTCCTTGAATTTTGAAACCCCTTTGCGACAAGTCGAGCTTTATAGCGGTCACATTACCATCGACATCAGTTTTCCTTTTGAAAATCCATTTGTTCTCCACGGCCTTTGGTCGTGAGGTAATTCCACCAAGTTCCAAACTTGATTTTCATACATGGATTCCATCTCGGATTTCATGGCTTCTAACCATTTGTTGGAATCCGGGCTCATCATCGCTTCTTCATACGTCGCAGGGTCATCATTTTCATCAACCATGAAATTCATGACAGGATTTCCGTGCTCGGGGGCTGCAGCGTCTGTTGACCTGCGAGGTTCGGTAGTACTCTCTTTGAGTTTCATGATCATTATCATTAGTTCCCTCTTCAGGTGGAGCCAACTCCGGAGAACAACTTCCGGCGCTGCGCTACTCGCCATACTTTGAAGAGAAGGTTCCAAAACCTCTTCGAGTTCTACCTTCCGACTACTCACACCTTTCGCGAGAAACTCTTTCTCTAGAAAGGATCCATTCTTGACAACAAAAACCTTGCCCTCGGATCTGTGATAGAAGGAATACCCAATAGTTTCCTTAGGGTATCCTATGAAGACGCATTTTTCCGCTTTGGGTTCGAGTTTATCCGGTTGAAGTTTCTTCACATAAACATTGCATCCCCAAACTTTAAGAAAATGACTTAGGTTTGTTTCCAAACCACAATTCATACGGTGTCTTTTCAGCGGTTTAGATGGTGCCCGATTTAAAGTGAATGCAGCGGTTTCTAGTGCATAACCCCAAAATGACAACGACAAGTCCGCGAGACATCATAGATCGAACCATATCTAATAAAATGCGATTACGACGTTCAGACACACCATTTATTTGTGGTGTTCCAGTGTGAGTTGTGAAACAATTCCACACTCTTTCATGTGAGTGCTAAACTCGTAACTTAGATACTCACCTCCACGGTCGGACCGTAGAAATTTGATCTTTCTATTACGATGATTTTCCACTTCATTCTGAAATTCCTTGAACTTTTCAAAGGTTTCAGACTTGTGTTTCATCAAGTAGATATAACCGTATCTACTCAAATCATCCGTGAAAGTAACAAAATAACGATATCCACCTCGCGCCGACACACTCATTGGACCACATACATCAGAATGTATGATTTCCAATAAATTTGTCGCCCGTTCCATTGAACCGGAAAACGGCGTTCTAGTCATCTTGCCCATATGGCATGGCTCACATGTATCAAATGATTCATAATCAAGTGATTCCAAAAGTCCATCCGAATGGAGCTTCTTCATGCGTTTAACGCCAATATGACCTAGACGGCAGTGGCACATATATGCGGATATATCATCATTAAGTTTAATCCTTTTAGCATCAACATTATGAATATGTGTAACATTATCATCGAGATCTAATAGAAATAAACCATTCATCATCGGTGCATGACCATAAAAGATTTCATTCATATAAATGGAACAACCATTGTTCTCGGATTTAAATGAATAACCACTTCGCATCCAACACGATCCAGATACAATGTTCATGCTCAGTGCAGGCACCAGATAACATTTATTCAAGTTTATAACTAATCCCGACGGCAAGTGGAGAGGTAGCGTTCCAACGGCGATCACATCAACGCTTGATCCATTGCCAAAACGCATCTTGACCTCACCCCTTGCTAGCGGTCGCTTGTTCCGCAACCCCTGATTCGAGTTACAAATATTAGCAACGAACGGTATCAAATACCCGGTGCTACTGCGAGCACTAGTCAAGTACACATCAATAACATGTATATCATATATACCTTTGTTTGCCTTGCCGGCCTTCTTATGCGCGGATACTTGGGGCGATTTGCGCTTCGATGGCAGTCCCCTTACAATAGTAGCACTTTTCGAATCGGACTTAGGTCCAACTCGGGGTTTCTTTTCAGCGACTGCGTGCTTGCCGCCCTTACTTCCCTTTTTCCCTTCTTGTCTTTCTTGAAACCAGTGTTCCTATTGATAATCAACACTTGATGTTCCTTTTTGATCTCCACTTATGTAGTTTTAAGCATTGACAGAAGCTCGATGAGAGACTTCTTCATGCCTTGCATATTATATTTAATCAAGAAGCTCTTATAGCTAGGTGGCAGAGACTACAGAACACGATGGATGCCTAAGTCAATGGGAATCGATATTCCCAAGGACACAAGCTTATCGGCGTAACCCGACATCTTGAGTACATGCTCACTAACGGAGCTGTGCTCTTCCATCATGCAGCTAAAGAACTTTTCTGAAGCGTTGTAGCTCTCTCTGACAGCATGTGTCGAAAATCATTTTCAACTCACCCATTGTATCAAATGCATTGCCGTTTAAAGCGCTTTCGAAGTTCCGGCTCTAGCCCATACAATATGCCGCAATGAACTAAGTTGTGGTCCTCCTGACGAGTTTGATAGACATTCTTCTCCTCGTCAGGGGCATCATCTAAAGGTGGGGGGCCTAATGGCGCTTCTAGCACATATTGCTTTTGTGCAGCAGAGAGGAGAATCCTCAAATTCATGGCCCATTCGGTAAAGTTGCTACCGTTCGTTGCTAGTTTCTCTTTCTCCATGAACACATTGAAATTAAAAGCAGGTGGTGCCATCTATAACAGAATTTGTAAAGTTTAGACTAAGTGTATGATAGATTGAGTTCAACTAATCCATATTACGAATGAACTCCCACTCAAAAACGACATCCCTCGTGCCTTTTTGGTGATTACATGAACCAAATCCACTACACCAAGTCCGATCATCACGTGAGTTGGTATAGCTTCAAAGGCGAGCATCAAATGGGCATCATATCAACTATATGACTCATGCTTAACCTTTCGGTCCGTGTTCCGAGGCCATGTCTGTACATGCTAGACTCGCCAAGTTAGAACCTTAGTATTCGCGTGTGTAACTGTTTTACACCCGAAATATGGTCGTGGATCCAAGAACACCCGATCATCACGTGATTCTTATCTTGATATTTAAATGAGGGATCATCTTATTATGCTAACAAAGCGCTAAACAAGCAATATAAGATGCTATCAAACATCATATGTTTATTAGTGAAATGATATGGTTCCCATGATGATCTCTATCATGTGCATCGTGGTATGATCACTATCATACCTATATGTGTAAATCCAAGGTCTATGGATTTTACACGCTATGTGTGTTGTAAGAGTATCATCTCATACTTCTACTTACAACACTACCATATCATAACACTAGCCCAGCAACAATCTAAACTAGACGCCTCTAATTTATCCATTGCAAGTTTTACGTGGCTTAGGGCTTTCGAGATAGAACCGTTCTTACCTACGAACATGAACCACAACGAGGATAACCAAATTGTTGACAACTCGCTTGCAAAATAGATATTGACTATAGTAGGAGAGACAGACACCCGCTAGCCACTTATGCAAACTAGTTGCATGTCAAGCGTGGAACAGGTCTCATGTGCGAGGACATGTAAAGTTTGTCGACCTTCATCCCACTATGCCACCAATATCCAAAATTACAACAAAGGAGCAACAACATGATCATCATCGCCCACATACTCATATGTGTACTACCCGTGTAAAGTATCTACGCATAGATCCGGCTCTGATACCACTGTAGGGTTCGCAGCATAGAAAACAAAAAATTTCCTACGATGGGAACTATGTACCAAGATCTATCTACTAGATACAAACAACGGGAGGATGTATATCCGTAGAGAACATACCCTTGAAGACCGACAAAGCTTAACGAGTTCAACTCGTGGTTGATGTAGACGATCTCTTGCCGATCTCAAGATCGAGAGGAAGTCCTAAGCCGCAAATCAGCAGCATCCGTGCTCGCACACGTTCGAGGCACCGAGCAACCTCCGCCTCCTCGCTCCAGCGATGCAGATGAAGCACAACACTTTCTTGCGAATAGCCACGGGTAACATGTATCTCGCTAGTCCGAGACCATGGGGGATAAATTCTAGAGGGGGAGAGAGATCCTTCACGAGGAGGTGTGAGAGACAAGTGAGGAGGGGGGCTCCTTTTATAGGAGGAGGGGGGCACCCAAGGGGGTGGCCGCCGGCCATGGGGCTGCCCCCTCCCCTCCTTCATTCATGTGGGTGGACACTCCACTCACAAAATGCCCTTTAAATTTCCTCCACTCAAAAGTCCACTCAAATTCCCATTAAATTTCCACCAAATTTAATGCAAACTCTCATTAAATAAAACTCTTTTATTTTATTCAGAATTTTGTCAATTACTTTAATGAAAAACATTCACAAATAACCCCTTGCTAGAATTCCATTTCACATGCATAACCACTTTATGCAATTTCACCCGAAAACCTGTTTCGGTATCTAGTGAAATAAATTCCTGCGCTTGTTCATTCTTTCGGCATGAAACTTTTGCTCCAATTGGATGTCGGTGTCTCTTAAGTGTGTCACCCTACATGACATGGTTATACCCTACGGGTACGTAACTTCAGCATACCTAGTCCAGCCCAAGGAAGGCCCACGGCAGACATACGCTGGCCCATGAAGATTTTCGGATGGCCAAGGCCCATGACGTCTTCGGATCCTTGGAGAGCAAGACTAGAGGAGATAGGAAATTCAAAGGGGTAAAACCCTAGAACTTGTAACCGACTAGGACTACGCCCGGGACCTGCCTAAGTCTATATAAAGGCCAGGAGGGCACGTCCTAGGGGAACTCGACTCATACTTTCGCTGCGCATCCACGCCAGATCGAATCTGCGCACCTCAGAACCGGTTCCGCCGTAATCAAAGAGCGAGACAAGCGGGAGTAGGGTTTTCCCTCCGGGCTGAACACAGGTAAATCTCGTGTCCCCTGGTTGCTTGTCTTAACCGTGCCACGATCTCAGCATCCCCATCTTCTCCAAAACCCAAGTCCATAACAATGGGCATTGGCGAGATTAAATCTCGTCAATTGGCGCCGTCTGTGGGAATCTGCGGCTGCTGATTGTCTTGATCGTGGCGGTTCCGACCCGATCGATCTACAACTCCATGGCGGAGAATCACCTCCTCTTCGGCGCTTTCGACTTCACCGCCCACTCGTCGGATACCATGAAGGATTTCAAGCCCGTAGGCGACGGACTCGAAATCTTGTTCGGGAGCTTCTGCTTCCAGGTGGGACAAACTGGCACCCTCTGCCTCCCTGAGAGGGTGCCCGTGCCGTCAATCAGGCCCGCTTCATGGGCTCCACACCCCGTGCTACGCACGTCACCATCAACAGATGAGTTCTACAGCAGCAGCAGCTGCAACTCCGATCTGTGCGATCCACCTTCGGATGAAGGGACCGACGGTTCCGGATCCGAAAGCTGCGGCAAACCAACCAATCTGCGGCGCTATCATGCGCGCGATCATCAAACCGACGAAGCGCCTAACCCGCCGCCCAACCCCAACCCGCGGGACAGAAGCGGCAAAAGCGGTGGAAGCGGCAAAAGCGGACAACAGGCCACCTCATCCAACTTAGCAAGAAGGATGGGTGAACGCGCGCCGTCGCGGCGAAATAGTCCTACCTATGGACTCCCCACGTGATCTGAGGGCATACCACTACCTCCTCATCGAGGAGCACAAGAAGCAAGTCAAGATGCGTGAGACGCCGACAAACGCAAGCAAGCAGCTCGAGTCCGGTCGCGACGAGCCGCGCCTCCGCCATAGGACCCGGCTCTAGCACAAACGGAAACCAGGGAAACAAGCACCGCTCTCGAGTGGAAAACATGGACCCGAAGGAGCGGCGTGACGTGACCCGAACTCTCCACACATCGTTCATGGATATGGACGCCGATGGCAACATCATCCCGAAGACGCCACAAGCTGCGATCATGGCAGCCATCACGTATCTCGGCTCACCCACCTCCGGAGGATCCAAAAGGGCCATGCATAGGTCTGCACTTACGGACTAGGACTAATCGGAGCTGCGCTCACGAAGACGCCCTACGGAGCCAAGAAGAAAGCTCGGCCAGCGCGGCCGAGCCCTACCCTCATCCGAAGATGAAGAAGAACACGATCTTCCTCGAAGGAAGAAGAGCTCGCACCGCCATAAACACGACTACGACGCCAGAGACAAGCTTACATGCGAAGATCGACAGCACGCCGCCAAACGCGCATGCTCGTCTCGAATCTGAGATGGATGAAGACGGCGAGAACTTCTGCGGGGCTCGATGCTTCAGCAGATCCGTCCGTGAACACGGATGCCACGCAACTTCAAGCTTCCTTCGATACTCAAGTTCAACGACGCAAGATCCAAAAGTCCTGCTCGATGACCATCATCATCCGTTAAGCTTCACGGAAGCAACAAAGAAACCGCCATGCAATGCCTTCATTTGCGCTGGTAGCGGCCGCTTAGCAGCCTATCATCGAGGATCCATCCGGTGGAGGAGCTCGCTTATATCTTCATCCGAAAATTCAAATGCACCAGCAAGAGGCCCGCCAATTGAAGAATTGCGAGCACACTCAGAGAACGGGTGAATCTATTCGCTCGTACATACTACGCGGGTCTACAACCAAGAACTCCGCAGCACACATCTCCGAAGAGCGGGCCATCGATGCCTTCAGGGACGGCGTCAAACGCCCATACTTCAAGGAGAAACTTGGGCGTAAAGCCCAAGACACTCGACCAGCTCATGGAAATCGCCAATGGGCAGACGGCGAAGATTGCATCCGGTAGGCGAATCGAGATGAAGAGGACGACTACGGCAAGACGCGAACGCCGCAGAAGAGGAGATCGCGCTCACGAGACCGACGGACCCGACATGGTCGCAGGCCCGACCGCCGTAACGACAACACCGCAATAGCGGAGGATACCGCAGCGAAACTTCCGCGACAACGGACGACCAACGCAGCGTGGCAACGCCGCGACGCGACAACGGACCCTCAGCATTCGACAAACTTTCGGGTCCATGCACCATCCACTTCTACATCGACAAACAAGATGGCAAAAAGAAAGCTAGCCACATGCTCAAGGACTGCCGCGAGTTCCAGAAACTCAGCGAAGGCATGATGCAGATGAGGCAACAAGCTCCAATTCCTGCGTTGAAACGCACTGCGCCAGTGAAATAGCACACGGAGCTCCTCCACCGCCGCCTATTGAGGCCCAAATCAACCAACAGACCAGCGAAACAACGCCGGGTCGCATACCCCCACCAAAGGGAGCACTAAATATGATCCAGAAGGGATGCCCAACCAACAGGGTGCAGAAGAAAATCACCCGACAAATCAATATGGCCGTGGCAACTCCGCCTGCAATTCCTGAGTACCTCAGCGGATCGGAGTCCTGCATCACATTCACTCGCGCGGATCACCTTGCAGATCCTCCCAGTCATGCCTCAGTGCTGGAGGCGCAGATCGGAGGCTTCGAGATGAGTCGCGTCTTCATGGACGGTGGCAGCGCATCAACCTAATGTTCGCAAGCACTCTAGCAGCTATGCGGATCCCGCAATGCAGCTGGAACAATCGACACAACGTTCCACGGCATTGTCCGAGGAAGGGCATCTTCCCCACAGGAAAAATAGGGCTCGACGTCATCTTCGGAAGGCGGACAACTTTCGCGAGAGCGCCTAGAATTGAAGTGGTGGACTGGCCGTCGCAATACCACGCCATCCTGGGACGTGTAGCATTCGCAAGGTTCCTAGCCGTCTCACACTACGCATACCTACTACTCAAGATGCCAGGACCAAGGGGCGTCATCACAGTCCACGGGAGCTTCACCCGATCGGACCAATGCGACAGATTTCAACAAAATCTCCCGATCTTTCGGCATGCAAGACGAGCTTGTAAGGCTCGCGAGGTGACGGACAATGGGCTACCCCTACCACAAAGCGAACGCACCGACATGTCTTCGACTCCACCATCAACACCAAAAAGTGCAGGTCCATCCAACGGATGCCTCCAAGACGGCGCTGATCGCCAACGACCTCAAGGCCACCACATAGGAAGGCGCTGTCGAATTCCTCCGTGAGCGCTGGAAATTACCGGTGTCCTGCGGACATGCCAGAGTTCCTGTGGAATTCGCCGAGCACGCACTCAATGTCTTCCTGCACACCAAGCCGCCAAGCAGTCCATCCGAAGACCGCCGGAGCCACGAGCGAAGCTATCGGCAAGGAGATCAACAGTTACTCGCAGCAGACTTCATCCGGGAAATCAAGGAAAGCGAGTGGCTGGCAAACACGGTGATGGTCCCAAGAAGGACACGGACATCCTGCGGATGTGCGTGGACTTCACGTCACTAAATAAACACGCCTAAGGACCACTTCCCTCTTCCTCGGATCGACCGGATCATCGATTCGACTGCAGTTGTGAGAAACTCTCCTTCCTCGACGCCTACTCAAGGATAACCAGATTCACTCAAGGTCGAAGATCAAGAGAAAACGGCGTTCATCACACCGTTCGGAGTATCTACATAACACAATGCCCTTCGGCTAAAGAACGCGGGTGCCACGTATCAGCGATGCATGCAGTGCCTCAAGGACCAGATCGGTCGCAACGTCCAAGTCTATGTCGACATAGTCATAAAAACCAAGGAGGCAAGAACACTTATCGGCGATCTCCGGGACGTTCGACAACCTTGATCGCTTCAGATCAAGCTCAATCCAGAAAAGTGGCCAAGGCCCCTCGAGTCACCGCTCGGTACTTCATCTCTCAACAAGGGATCGGCGAACCCAAGAAAATCAAAGCTATCATGACAATGGAGAAGCCGAAAACCTCAAGGGCGTTCAGCAGCTCGCAGGCGAGTAGCGGCACTAAGGTGTTCATCACCGCATGGGCAGAAGGCCCTACCATTTTACCAACTGCGCATAAGGCGCACAAGTTCGAGTGGACACCGAAGCCAACGACGATTCGAAAGCCTCAGCGGCTCCTTCCACCTCGCCAGTTTTGGTCACGCCAAAAGCGCGAGCCCTGTTGTACATAGCAGCCACACACCGTGATCAAGACAGTACTCGTGGTCGAACGACCAAGAAGGCAAGACCCACGGGTACAACGCCTAATTTACTACCTCAGCGAGGTTCTCACTCCAACAAAACAGCGGTACCGCACTACGTGGTTGGCCTACGGCGTGTTCATGACGGCTCGACGACTGAGCCACTACTTCCAGGAGCATCAGGTGATGGTCGTCAACGAGGCACCCCTAAACAGCATCCTGAATAACCCAGAGGCCACAGGGCGCGTGGCCCTGTGGGGCATTGAACTATCACCCCTGGACATCATCTACGAGAAGCGACACGCAATCAAATCTCAAGTCCTTCCGACTTCCACTGCATGGATGGAGCTGCAGCTGCACGACACCCCTGCATATGTCGCAGTCCTGGACAATGCATTTTGACGGCTCCAAACGCGAAGCCGGAGCAGGGGCAGGAGTCATACTGACCTCCCCGCAAGGTGACAAGATGAAGTACGTCCTTCGGATGAAATTCGAGCCTCCAACAACGAGGTCAATACGAAGCCCTCATCCATGGCATGAAGATGGCAAAATATGCGCGAACGCGCCTGGTCATCTACGGTGACTCCAACCTTGTCGTACAACAGACGATGAATGAGTGCGACGCACACGCCGAAAACATGATCGTGTACCGCGCGCTATACAACGAACTCGAAGGAGAATTCGACGGCTGCGAACTTCGGCATGTTGGAAGAGAGAGCAACGAGGAGGCCGATAGACTCGCCAACATCGGCTCCACTTGTGCAAAGGTACCACCAGGTGTTCTCGAGCAGATCTGCGTGCCATCCATCAAGCGGAAATTCCCAAGGGATCACCCAAAGAAGCGTAACACTGGGGCTACGCTACCAAGGTCATGAAGGACCGAAAAGTTGGATACCGGTTGCCATGGTCAACCTGATGCAGGTCATGTCGGTCGAAGAAACTTGACACGTCCATACCTCCAGTTCCTGATAAACGGAGAATTGCCAGACAACCCGACAGATGCCCGGCGCGTATCTCGTCGGTCAAAAGCCTTCACCATCATCAACGGCGAGCTGTACAAACGCAGCATTACGGGCGTACTACAACGGTGCGTCACCATCAACGACGGCAAAGCCATACTCCAAGATATCCACGAGGGCATCTGCGGCCACCACGCAGGTAGCCGCTCCCTCGTCGCCAAAGCTCTGCGAAAGAGATTCTCGCCAACGACCATGAGCGTCGCGAAGACATCGTCCGAAGATGCAACGGGTGCCAACGGTTCGCCGACAAACCGCACGCACCTGGGTCCGAACTTCGACCCATACCCATAGCCTGGCCTTTTGCCCAATGGGGCCTCGACATGATTGGCAAACTGCCAAAATCTTCGAAAGGAGGACACGTCTTCCTCCTGGTCGCAGTCGACAAATTCACCAAGTGGATCGAAGCCATGCTAGTCACCAACCAGAAGGGCAAAACCGCCGTCAAGTTCTTCGAATCCATTGTCTACAGGTTTGGCGTACCGCACAACATCATCACCGACAACGGATCGAACTTCATCTCTGAAGAATTCCAGGACTTCTGCGAAGGCCTCGGGATCAATATCACGTATGCTCAAAGGGCACACCCGCAAACAAACGGGCAAGTGGAAAAGGCCAACGGCCTAATCGGCGCCGGCATCAAGAAGCGCCTCATGAGCTCACTCGAGCACAAAGCTGGAAATTGGACGAAAGAGCTACCGTCATCTGTGGAGCTTACGACCACGCCAAACAGCTCCACCGCTACACCGTTCTTCATGGTGCACGGAGCTGAGGCCGCGTCTACCGCGGCACGCCACCAGGCTCCACGAGTCGTCGCCATAAGCTTGAATCCACGGCTGCACTCGAAGACGCCGTCGACACACTCGATGAAGCGCGGGATATAGCAGTCACTCGATCAGCGGTATACCAGCAGAGTCTCCGCAACTATCACAGCCGCCGGCTGCGCCCAAGGTCCTTCGTCGAAGGAGACCTCGTCTTGCGACTCAAGCAAAAGCAACCGAACAAACTCGATTCACCATGGGAAGGACCCTATGTCATCACCGAAGTCATCCGGTGGCGCTATCGCCTCAAGCACGGAGTCCGGAGTCGATACTCCAACCCGTGGAACGTCTCGCACTGCGATTTATTCTACCCGTAGCAACCTACCCCCCTTTTTACTTTCAATAAGGCTTTCAGCCAAGGCTACCAAGCCAAATCATGTACCTCCTCCATTACGATATAAATAAAGCTAAGTACCTCGCCCCCAACCCTCGGTTGACTATTTTCTGCAACTTTACTACATGCTACATACGCACTCGGGGGCTCCCCCCACCTCACGATTTCATCGACTGAGGACAAAACGTGTACACCTAAGTAGCTGACCACGTCAGGCAAACGAAAAGGACACGTACTAAATCAAAGCACTGCATGCTCGCAAACAAGCGAACCTTTACAACAAAGGGCACATGCACGCCCAGCCGCAATATACAAATTTTACATCTATCTGTTTATTTTCAGGTCCTACCTATTCTGAAGAATAACCTGAGCACGCTGCTCAAACAAATCTACAATCTGACATCTTGCCTTACAGCCGCCAGAATGCGGACGCATATTCCACTCGCCACCATCTGGTCGAGGAGGTGGCCCGATCGCCACAAAGAGCCAAATCTACATCGTATGATGCACCTCACAAGAGACAAGGCAGCCTTCACCTCGCGACGAAGCTGCCGCACCAGCTCCTTGACATTGCTGGCACTCAAACTTCGCCGAAGACTGCAAGGGTCGTTGGCACGGCATCCAACGGAAACATGACGTGCAGCACCGAGGAAAGCGATGTCTGCACCTGGCGGAGCACCCGCGAAACCTGGCAGACACGATCCTGCACCGTCGCCAGAACTATGGCACGATCACGATCCACCCAGAAGAAGCCGTCGGCCTCCATGTCCTGTTGAGTCAAGCAATTGACTCGAACAGCAATACGCTCCTTTTCTTCCCTCGGAGCAAGATTGGCACCTGCGACAACCGCACAAAACAAGAGTAAGGCCAGGCTCACCCAAGAACTGAGCTACAACCAAAGAAGGATCAACTTACATTGCAGCTGCTCGACAGCCGACCCAGCTCCGCCATCAAATACCTCTCGCTGCACCACGGTCTGCTGGACTTCCAAGCGTCGGTAGCGACCGCGAACCCAAGCAAATCTCTCTCCAAGCTGCGCCGCGATCTCAAGAAAAGCGAGCTGCGAGGAATCATCCAATGATGCTCGCAAGGGCCTTTCGGATGAAGTGTCAACTGGTCAAGACCAAGGAACCTATAGCAGAAGAAAAAAGAAGGCACACAGACATTCAGCCAAGGATAGAGCACAACTTGGAGAAATTCATTAGAGTATATAAGGCCACTACGTGCACAAGGATGGTACTAGAAAAGATATTTACAACAAAAATATACTACAAGCTACCCTACGTCTACTACGCCTAAGGCGGAGGGCACTGAGTCGCCTCGTAACCGCACCGCTTAGCTTTGGCCTCGCTGCCGCATAATGCGTACTAAGACAGAAGTCAATGAGCTTGGGCCCATATCGTCTGCAGCGAGCGGAGTAGGCGGCGAAGGCTACCTCGGATCCATCTGCAGTCGTTGGCATCCGAGAAGTAATCTGGGCAGATCCAGCGCCAGCCCGCCATGGCCATCGCCAGCCCGACGGACGCACCGATGCCCTTCTGCTTGCACTTGTATGCTGCAGGCGCTTCGGCTGACAGAGCCTCTGCCAGGGCATCCACGTCCTCAAGAGACACGCCCTTCGGGAAGAGCTCCTGGTAGAAGCGACCAAGGACCTCTTTCGCCTTGGCAAGGGAGTTGACGATGGTGCTGCAGCGGTCTTCGACCACTACAGTGGCATCATCTAGAGCACTCCTGCTCCAGAGCACCGCTGATCAAACTCGATGCTCGGCATCCGAGACAAAAATAAGAAAACATGAAGAAAGGCAACATAGAAGAAGATCCGTGAGAAAAGAAGCAAGTACAAAAGCTAGCCACCGAAATAGCCTTGGCAGCAGCCATGAGCTTCTCCGCCACCCTTTTCACGAGCAGACTTAGCGGTGGCCAGCTGCTCCTCACGATCTGCGGCCTCCTGCTGCAGACGCTTCGCTTCAGCGCCTTCGTCGGCTCCAGCTCAAGGCGCTCTCGCCTAAGCGGCGGCTTCGTATACTGCTCCGATTGGCCAAGGCTCTTCTTGAGCATCGACCACGGAGAGAGTCGTTATGCTCCTCTGCATTTACAACAAGCAAGTGTCAAAGAACAGGACCAGGATAAGCAAGAGAAGTACTACAAGGCGGCGAATACCTTGAAGCTGCCGCAGTTTCGCCTCCAGTCGGCGTTTCCCCACCACCGCTTGGCCTCTTGGACAAAAGGCTGCAGAACGAGCAATAGTAGTAAGAGCAGGACTTGGGGCTACGCCCAACACAAAGAAGCATAAACAACATCAGCATACGAAGACACTGGGGCTCCCCCGTAACATCAAGCGAAAAAACTTACGTGCTCGGCGAACCCGCACAGCCCGCGAAATTACAGGCGCAACCACCAGCCTCGCTCTGACAGGAGGAATCGGCGCAGCATCACCAAGTCGCCACCGTGCGAGGAGGAGGCGGCGCAATGTTCGAATCCCCATCATCTCGCGCACCATCACTAGAGTCCGGAGGATTGCCTGATCTGAACCAATCAACACAAAAAAAATAACAAGGAACAAAGGACAACAAAGGGCAACAAGAAAACTTACGAGCCCAACGCGCCAGTCGAAGATAGGAGAAGCCCTTCGGCCCTCTTCTCCTCCTTCTTTTCTTCCCTCTTCTCCTCCTTCTTTCTTCCTTCTTCCGCTTTCAAGGCGTGCGAGCAACAGCCCGCACAGGAATGGCAGGAAGGGGAGAGGAAGAACCCCCATGAACATCATCATGACGCTCAAGGCCCAGAGGATTTCTGGGAGTCGGAGGAGTCGAGGCATCTGACGACTCGCCAGAGCTCCGTGATCGCTTGCGCGAATGGTCCTCACTCGATTCGTCGGCATCCTCCGCTGGGGATCAAGCCAGCGGTAGCTTGGACACGGAATCCACCACTTCATTATCCGGGGCATTCGGATACCTTCGAACCGGTGGTGCCATGCGGCACTTTGAAGCTCTGCAAAGGAAAAAGAACTTTGTTAGCAAACAAAGGAAAAAGTACCTGATTGACAAAAACAAAGGGAAGCACTACGTGCAAATCTACACCTTCGGTACGACCAACGTCGAAGAAAAGGGAGGAGTCAGCGACTTCCCCGGGATTTCTTCGTCGGCCTTGAACTTCAACAACGCGTGAAGAGCCTTGTCAAGTTCCACCTCGGAGATTTTTTCACTCGAAACCCTCGTCGGATCACGGCGCCCAGAGTAAAGAAACATCGGGTGCGCTCTCGCTTGGAGGGGCAGCACCGGCGCTCAAAATGTCCGGATGATGTCGACACCGTTCACCTCCTTCTCGAGGAATCAATTGGAGATCCTCCACCCGGCATGAGGGCCTCTATCTCCGCCACTTCACCGTCTAAGATTTGGTTTTCAGGATCTTTTCTTCTCAATCAATTGGGAGGGATCAAAAGGCGAGACCAAAATCTTGCCTAGGCGATCTGGAATCACGGATGTAAAACCATTTCCTCCATGATCTTGGACAGATTCGGACATGGAAAAGGAAAAGAATTGCACATTGGGACTGAGGGAGATGATGAAACCCCAATGGGATACACACCATCCGAACAGACTGCCTCTTCACGGAATAAAGCTTGGAAGAGGCCAAAGTCTGACTCAATGCCAAGCCAACACTGTAAGCGTGATAAAACACGCAATGTGGAGAAGGGAGTTGGGAGAGATGATGGAGTTGAACCCCATAGAAAAAGCGATCCACGAAGGAAGTCATGGACGGAAAAGAAAACCCGAATCATGAAGGCAACAAACATAACCCGATACCCGGATGGGGGCGGGGATTACCTCATTGCCGGGAGTCTCACGACCGTGTCTTCTTGCGGGATCGAGCTCACTTCAGCGCGGTTGCGGAGATCGTTCTCCCGCGTCTCTGATCGACGCCAGCCACCGTCGGTGACGCGAGCAGTGGCGGTGCCCTTCTTGCCTCTGGCGACGCTGGTCCCAACTGCAGATGAGGACTTCTTTGTTTTCTCCATGGCGCTACGGCGGTGGTGGCGTTGCCAACGAAGAAAGACAAAGGAAATGTGGAGGAAACTCTCAGCGCGCAGCAAGAATAGCTCAAGAACGAGGCGTGAATAGATAAGCTGCTGCGGTGAAAAACAAACCACGATTTCACCGGGGATTATAACGGTGAAAGACGACGCCGTCGTCGTCCATCGAGAAGACCTAACGCCAACGGTAGATCTGGTCGTACACGTGTCAGCACCAAAACGAACCGTCGTTACCACGCCGTCCACTACGTGCGGAAATCGAGGAGACGCCAAAGTCATCTCCATGCCGCGCGTGACCGGTCAATTCAAAGTCAGCAAGTGGGACCCACGCTTCGTCCAGTCAAGTCATCTCTGGTGTAGCAGACGCTTGAGGTCATCGATCGTAAGCACTGACATCATCAAAAGCTATACTAGCACCACTTCAGCTCCACAGCTAAAAGTACTTACTTGAATCTACGATTCGACTAAATACTTGGGGGCTACTCCTATCAGGAGCGCTGGCCGCGCACCCGACAGACAAATGAGGACAAAATTACTTATCTGAGTCCTACGTCGAGTCTACGACTCCACTACGGACTCGGGGGCTACTCCCATAGGGAGGATGGATTTAAGCATCCAAAAATTTTCGAGTCCTGTGGACCTAATGATTGAAACAATGCTTGAACTGAAAGTCTCCATTCGAGTCTACGAATCGAACAGACACTTGGGGGCTACTCCCATAGGGAGCGCTGGTCGTGCACCCTATGAAATCTTCGACTGCGATCTTCCGGATCCGCATGCAAAAACTTTTTTGGCAACTCTGCCCCAACAAAATGCTGAGTGAGCGACAATCTCCTCGGCCACCCGAAACACCTCCGAGGTGATAAATGTTCGGATGCTGCGTCTGCGACGCAAAGATAAGACCTACAGAATCATCTGATGGCCTAGCAACGCACCTGGCTGCGCTCTGCTAGTATGAATCCGTACCAGCAGGTACGATGAAAAATCCCGACGGACGCGTTGGGTACACCAATTAAAATCACTGGAATTCCACTCCTATAAGTCCTCCGCGGCCTGAGTTGAATTACGCCAGCATATGTTCTAGGCCCGGGTTAAGGGACCCGAACCTGAAGAAGATCGTGTTGTTTCGTCCTAAGACAGTTAATCGACCACGATCCATCGGGTGAGTCGCACACGCATCAACAATCCCTACACACATATACTATTAACATATAACTGCTCACGAAGGATGGAAGAGTCCTCGGCCGAATCTGATTACCGATCACTCGAAACTCTTGACATGGTTATACCCTACAGTGCGTAACTTGACATACCTAGTCCAAGGAAGGCCCACAGCGGACATCGCTGGCCCATGAAGATTTTCGTGGCCAAGGCCCATGACGTCTTGGATCCTTGGAGAGCAAGACTAGAGGAGATAGGAAATTCAAAGGGTAAAACCCTAGAACTTGTAACCGACTAGGACTACATGGGACTTGCCTAAGTCTATATAAAGGCCGGAGGCACGTCCTAGGGAACTCGACTCATACTTTTGCACGCATCCACGCCAGATCGAATCTGCACCCTATAACCTTCGGTTCGCCGTAATCAAAAGCGGAACAAGCGGGAGTAGGGTTTTCCCTCGGGGCTGAACACAGGTAAATCTCGTGTCCCCTGGTTGCTTGTCTGTTAATCGTGCCACGATCTCCAGCATCCCCATCTTCTCCAAAACCCAAGTCCATAACAATGGGCATTGACGAGATTAAACCTCGTCACTATGGTTCGTGAATAATGCGGACATGATCGAGACCCCTCTCAGATCAATAATCAGAAGCGGGATCTGGAGACCCATACTGACTCCCACACATTCAACGATGACTTTCTTGTGATCGTCGGAACATTTTACGCTAGTATCTTAATCCCTTTGTTTCACGATATATTACATGTCCGAGATTCGATCATCGGTATCTCCATACCTAGTTTGATCTCGTTACCGACATGCACTCTTTTTCTCGTTCCTGTGATATAACATTCTAGTGATCAAATCACTTGCTTGCAAGCTAATCAATGTGATATCACCGAGAGGGCCCAGAGTATATCTATCCGTCATCGGGATGAACAAATTCCACTCTCGATCCATGAGCCTCAACATAACACTTTATTAGTTCTGAATCCATCTTTATAATCACCCTGTTATGGTGTGACGTTTGATGTTATCAAGAAACTCTTCCGGTGTTAGTGATTGACATGATCTCATGGTCTAAGGATTAGGATCACTTCGTAAGTTGTTATAGCAATATAAACTCAATGACTTTGATCGTAATGCTATACTTCAGATGAATGTTCATCACACCATTACACTAATGTTGTGATCCCGTTATTAACAACATCCAATGTCGGACATCAGGAAACCTTGATCATCTTGTTAATCAACGAGCTAGTTTATGAGAGAGGCATAACTAGGAACTTTCTGTTTGTTTATTAAACACACATGTATTAATGTTTCCGTATTAATACAATTATAGCATGCAAAATAAACATCTATCATATACTTGGAATACACATAATAAACACTTTATTATTGCCTCTCAGGGCATATTCCCTTCAGTTTAGATGATGTTTATTTCACCTAAGAATCATTTTACAAGCAAAGAAACACAGAACCATGGCAATTCAAAAGAATCCAAATTTGGAATACACACACATATGAATGCTTTCATATTTTTAGTTGGGAAAGTTTTTGTTAACCCTAATTTTGATGATTAGAGTTTGATGATCCAAGTTTAATATTTTTGGGATGTTACAGTCAACTATACCGAACACCCATGGCGGTTTGGTGTTGGTCATGTTTTGCCCTCGGGAGAGGTTTAGCCAACGGATCCGCCACATTCAGATCTGTGTGTACTTTGCAAATCTTTATGTCACCATCTTGGACATTCTCTCGAATAGCGTGAAAACGTAGCTGGATGTGCTTCAGCTTCTTGTGTGGCCTTGGTTCTTGCGCATTGGCTATGGCGCCCATGTTATCACCATAGATAGACATTGGGTCCAACGCACTTGGAACCACACCGAGCTCTATAATGAACTCCTTCATCCATATCGCCTCTTGTGATGCCTCTGAAGCAGCTATGTATTCCGATTTAGTTGAAGATTTGCTTTGCACTCCTCCAGCTAACTGCTGCACCATTCAAAGTAAATACGTATCCAGATTGAGATTTAGAATCATCCGGATCGGTGTTCCAACTAGCATCGGTGTAACCACATTAACAACGATTTGTTCATCACCTCCATAAGAAAGAACCATATCCTTAGTTCTTATCAAGTACTTAAGGATGTTTTTGACCGCTGTCCAATGATCCACTCCTGGATCACTTTGATATCTGCTAGTCAAACTAACAGCATATGCAATGTCGGGTCTAGTACATAACATGGCATACATAAGAGATCCTATGGCCGATGCATAGGGAGTCTTACTCATCCTTTCTCTATCTTCTACCGTTGCTGGACTTTGAGTTTTACTCAAGGTCGTATTGGGCAACATGGGCAAGAACCCTTTCTTGTTATCTTCCATTCCAAACCTCTTTAGAACTTTGTCCAAATATGTACTCTGTGACAATGATATTAGGCGTCTTGATCTATCTCTATAAATATTTATGCCTAATATGTAAGCTGCTTCGCCAAGATATTTCATTGAAAAACTATTATTCAAATAATCCTTGACACTATTAAGAAGGTCTACATCATTCCCAATCAACAATATGTCATCAACATATAGTATTAAGAATGCTACAAAGCACCTACTCACTTTCTTGTAAATACAAGCTTCTCCATAAGTTTGTATAAAACCAAAACTTTTGATCACCTTATCAAAACGTTGATTCCAACTCCGGGATGCTTGCTTCAATCCATAAATGGACCGTTGAAGTTTGCATACCTTGTTAGTATCTTTAGGATCGACAAAACATTTGGGTTGTACCATATACAACTCTTCATCAATGTCTCCATTGAGGAACGCTGTTTTGACATCCATCTGCCATATCTCATAATCATAATATGCAGCGATTGCTAACAAAATCCTCACAGACTTTAGCTTCTCTACCGGTGAGAAAGTCTCATCATAGTCAACTCCTTGAATTTGTCGAAACCCTTTTGCGACAAGTCGAGCTTTATAGACAATAACATTACCATCAGCATCTGTTTTCTTCTTGAAAATCTATTTGTTCTCGACAGCCTTCCGGCCATCCGGTAAGTCCACCAAAGTCCATACTTGGTTTTCGTACATGGATCCAATCTCGGATTTCATGGCTTCTTGCCATTTATTGGAATCTGGGGTCATTATCACTTCCTCATATGTCGCAGGGTCATCGGTGTTGTCCACCAACATGACACTCATAACGGGATCATACCAATCAGGAGTGGTACGAGTTCTCGTTGACCTGCGAGGTTCTGTAGTATCTTCAACCGAAGTTTCATAATCAACATCATTAACGTCCTCTCTCATTGGTGTAGGCGCCACGGGAACTACTTCTGGTGTTGCGCTATGCTCAAGTCCAAGAGAAGGTTCGGCGACCTCGTTGAGTTCTACTTTCCTTCCAGTCACTTCTTTCGAGAGAAACTCCTTCTCTAGAAAGGATCCATTCTTGGCAACGAAGATTTTGCCCTCAGATCTATGATAGAAGGTATACCCAATAGTTTCCTTCGGGTATCCTACGAAGACACATTTTTCCGCTTTGGGTTCAAGCTTGTCGGGCTGTAACTTCTTTACATAAGCTTCGCAACCCCAAACTTTAAGGAACGACAATTTAGGTTTCTTCCCAAACCATAATTCATACGTTGTCATTTCAACGGATTTAGATGGTGCCCTATTTAAAGTGAATGCGGCTGTTCCTAATGCATAACCCCAAAATGATAGCGGTAAATCTGTAAGTGACATCATAGAACGAACCATATCTAAGAGAGTTCGATTACGATGTTCGGACACACCATTACGTTGTGGTGTTCCCGGCGGTGTCAATTGTGAAAGTATTCCGCATTTCTTCAAATGCTCGCCAAACTTGTAACTTAGATATTCACCTCCACGATCAGATCGTAGAAATTTAATCTTCTTGTTACATTGATTCTCTACCTCACTTTGAAATTCCTTAAACTTCTCGAAAGTTTCGGACTTATGTTTCAGGAAATAGATATACCCATATCTACTCAAGTCATCAGTGAAGGTAAGAACATAACGATAACCACCGCGCGATGTTACACTCATTGGCCCACACACATCGGTATGTATGAATTCCAATAAGTCTGTAGCTCGCTCCATCATACCAGAAAATGAAGTCTTAGTCATTTTACCCATTAGACATGATTCACATCTTTCAAGTGATTCAAGAAGTCCATCAGAATGGAGTTTCTTCATACGCTTCACTCCAATGTGACCAAGACGAAAATGCCACATATAGGTCAAGTTATCGCTCAATTTCAAACGTTTAGCTTCAATTATTAATATGTGTATTTCTACAATCGAGATTCAACAAGAATAGACCATCTATCAAAGGTGCATGTGCATAAAACATATTAACCATATAAATCGAACAACCATTATTCTCGGATTTAAACAAGTAACCGTCTCGCAATAAACATGATCCGGATATATTGTTCATGCTCAATGCAGGAACCAAATAATAATTATTTAAGTATGAAACTAATCTCGATGGTAGATGAAGAGGTAGCGTGCCGACCGCGATCACATCAACCTTTGATCCATTTCCAACGCGCATCATCACCTCATTCTTCGCTAGTTTCCGTCTATTCTGCAGCACCTGTTTTTAGTTACAAATATGAGCAACCTAACCAGTATCAAATACCCAGGCACTACTACGAGTACTAGTGAGATACACATCAATAACATGTATATCGGATATACCTTTCTTCTTGATGTTGCCGTTCTTCAAATCCGCCAAGTACTTAGGGCAATTCCGCTTCCAGTGACCCTCTCCCTTGCAGTAAAAGCACTCAGTATCAGGCTTAGGCCTAGCCTTGGTCTTCTTTGCTATCGCGGTAACTTTCTTACCGCCCTTCTTGAAGTTTCCCTTTTTCTTAGACTTTCCTTGCTTCTTGAATTTGGTGGTCTTATTGACCATCAACACTTGGTGCTCTTTCTTAATCTCCATTTCTATAGACTTTAACATGGACAAGAGTTTGGGCAACGACTTGTCCATGTTTTGCATATTATAGTTCATCACAAAGTTCTTGTAACTTGGTGGTAGTGATTGGAGGACACGGTGAATCCCCAAAGCATTAGGACTCACTATTCCCAAGCTTTAAAGCTTGCTTGCGTGCCCAGACATCTTAAGCATGTTCACTAATGGAGCTGCCCTCTTCCATCTTGTAGTTAAAGAACTTTTCAGAAGCCTCATAACTCTCAACTGCTGCGTGAGCCTCAAATATCATTTTGAGTTCACGGACAATATTGTTGGAGATATGCCCTAGAGGCAATAATAAATGTAGTTATTATTATATCTTTGTGTTTATGATAAATGTTTACATTCATGATATAATAGTATTAACAAGGAAACATTAATACTTGTGTCATTTGTAAACTAAAATAGAGTCCCTAGTAAAGCCTCTTTATAATACTAGCTTGTTGGTTAATAAATGATTGTGGTTTCCCTGTCATGAACATTGAGATGTTATTAACAACAAAATCATATCGTTGGGAGAATGATATGGTGGACATACTCCTATAGATAAGCGTAGCATAAAGATCAAGTCATTTTAATAGTTCAATTGCTATATGCTTTCTGATACATAGTAACCTAATTCCTTCGACCATGAGATCATGCATATCACCTTCACCGGAAGGATGCTTTGATTGTTGGAGATATGCCCAAGAGGCAATAATAAAGTGGTTATTATCATATCTTCATACTTATGATAAATGTTTACATACCATGCTATAATTGTATTAACAGGAAACATTAATACTTGTGTGATTTGTAAACATAAAAGAGTCCCTAGTAAAGACTCTTGTTAAACTAGCTTGTTGGTTAATATATGATCATGGTTTCCCGATCATGAACATAGAGATGTTATTAACAACAGGGTCATATCATTAGGAGAATGATGTGATGGACATACTCCTATAGACAAGCGTAGCATAAAGATCAAGTCATTTTAATAGTTCAATTGCTATAAGCTTTCTGATACATAGTAACCTAATTCCTTCGACCATGAGATCATGCATATCACCATCACCGGAAGGATGCTTTGATGACATCAAACACCACACCGTAACTGGGTGGGTTATAAAGGTGGCATTGAGTGTTCGGAAAGTATGGGTTGAGACACATGGATCAAGAGTGGGATTTGTCCATCCATATGACGGATAGATATACTCTGGGCCCTCTCGGTGGAATGTCATCCAATTAGCTTGCAAGCATGTGAATGGCTCACAAGGGATCACATATCACGGGAACGAGAAAAGAGTACTTATTAGTAACGAGGTTGAACTAGGTATGCAGAGATACCGACGATCAAAACCTCGGATAAGTAAACTATCGTGAGACAAAGGGAAATTGGTATCGTATGTAAGTGGTTCATTCGATCGCAAAGTAATCGTAGAAATATGTGGGAGCCATATGAATTTCCAGATTCCTCTATTGGTTATTGATCGGAGAAGTGTCTCGGTCATGTCCGCATAATTCACGAATCGTAGGGAGACACACTTAAGGATTCGATGTTGTTGAGTAGTTATGGGATTATGAGTAAGAGACCGAATGTTGTTCGGAGTCTCGGATGGGATCCGGGATATCACGAGGAGATCCGGAATGGTCCGGAGAATAAGATTCATATAAGGAAAGTCCTATTTCGGAGTTCGGGAAAGTTTCTGATGATTTCATCGGAGAGGTTCTAGAAGGTTCTAGAAGGTTCACCGGTCCGAAAGGAGAATGGTCCATGAATGTGTCATGGGTAAGTGGAATGATTGGATCATGTCCAAGGTCACCTGGTGTTGGCATATGCAAGAGAGAAATAATGCTCTAAATTGAAAGTCAAACGGGAAGTTTGAAAAGTCCAACTGGAACAATGGTTTCCTAGTGGGAGAAGAAACAAGTCCTTCTCTCAATCCAACTTGGGTTTGGGTTTGGATTCAAACCCACCCCTCCCAAGGCTGCCCCTCCCTCTCATAAATAGAAGGGGAGGGCTGCCCCAAACAACACAAGTTCCAAGCCCTCTCCACGAGCCGCCGCTGGCGTGCTTGCCGGCCCTTGCCGTCAGCTTAGCCACCGCCGACACCTCCTCCTTCTCCCGGATCTCTAAACCCTAGTTTTTCGGGAAACCCTAATCCATCATACTCGCTTTGGCTTAAGGCGAAGCCCTACGAGATCTCCCCTCTACTTCCGGTACCACGCTGTCGTGCTGCCGGAATCGCGAGGAGAGTGCTACAACCTCCATTTCTTGGAACAAGGGAGAGGAAGGTCTTCATCGAGTACCAAATGTGTGACCGACTGCGGAAGCGCTGCCGGAACGCAGCGCCAGAAGGATCGTCTACGCGATCTTGAGATCGGCAAGAGTACGACTACATCACCCACGAGAATCTGCTCTCGTTAACCGCTTTGGAACCTTCAAGGGTGAGTTCCTCTATCGACTTGTTGCTACAATCTAGTAGATAGATCTTGGCTTGTTTGTTTGCATGTGGTAGAAATTTTTTGTTTTCCATGCTATGAACCCCTACAGTTGTATTAGAGCCATGGCTATATGTAGATCTGTTGCACGAGTAGAACACAATGGTCATTGTGGGCGTTGATGCTTTTGTTGTCGATTGCTTCTTGTGTACTTTGCATCTTGCGGGATGGTGGGATGAAGCGGCCCGGGCTAACCTTACATGACATCATTCATGAGACTTGCTCCACGCTTGACATGCAACTTGTATTGCATAAGTGGCTTTGCGGGTGCATGTTTCTCCCAACATAGTTAAGATTCAATTTACAACGGATGATTGACAATACTAGTTTCAATGTTGTGGTTCTTGTTCGTAAGTTAGAGTGACACTTATTGAAAGCCCCAAACAACGTAAAATATGCAAAGTAAATTAGAGGCGTCTAACTTTGTTTTGCAGGGGTGTGCTGTGATTTGATATGGCCATGATTGTGATTATATTTGATGTATGCAATGTTCCTTATTGTAAGTTGGCAACCGGCAGGAGCCATATGGTTGTCTTTAAATTCTGTTAAGGCCCCCGTGTCTATTCAAAGTAGTTGTAATAGTTGAAGCTGGTGGGCGACAACGATTGAGCGGCGTCATTGACCTTGATGCAATGCCGGTGATGATGGAGATCATGTTCGTGCTTGAAGATGGAGATCGGAAGCACAAGAAGAAAGGCCATATCATATCACATATTGTGAATTGCATGTCATGTTAATCCTTTTATGCATCTTGTATTGCTTAGTTCACGACGGTAGCATTATAAGATGATCCCTCAAGCACACAATTTCAAGTTTTAAAGTGTTCATCCTTAGTAAACACCATTGATAAAGCTCGTTGTTTCGAAGCACCACGTGATGATCGGGTGTGTTAGATTCTGCGAGTGTATACAACGTGAGCAAGCCAGATTTGCTCATGCGGAAGCTAAGGTTTGATCTTGACGAGCCTAGCATGTACAGACATGGTCTCCGAACACGGATCACCGAAAGGTAAAGCATGAGTCATATAGTAGATATGATGAACATGTTGATTGTTCGCCATTGAAGCTACATCAACTCTCGTGATGATCGGTTTTGATGTGGTGGATTTTGTTCGTGTGATCACTAAAACAATGTGAGGGATATTGTTTTGAGTGGGAGTTCAATAGCAATATGATTAAAAGTTGAACACTATTTATCATAAATTAAATCAAAGTGAATTTGCATAGTTGTTGTAGTCATTGGCATCCGTTTACCACCTTGCGCTTAGTTGTAATTGAGATGATAGAACTATATAATTCTGGTTAGTTACTTTACGAACTGGTATCGTATTGTTTTGAAGTGTTAATATAAAGATTAAAAGTCCTATTGCAAACTTTCAGTAAGTTTCGGTTACTCCATGAAGTTTAATAACTGGTATTAAATCGAGAGTGAAAATTCCAAGAGTTAGTGTATGAGTATCATGTTTGTCTCCATGATTCTTGATATTCAAAGAATTGTCTTAATATCAAGGTTATCTAGGATCTGAAAGAGTTGTTTCAGAAACCATGATGTGTGGAAGATATTGTGATATCTGAAACGAAGTTTTGGTTGCAACATGATAGAGTATAATATGGCAAAAGTCATGTTCTCATATTTGATGAGAATTTGCAAAGGGTTGGAGACACTAGTTGTCCTAATCCACCAAAAGGTTTTGGAGAGCAACATTATACTCGCGGTTCATCTTTATAAGCTAAAAGTAGCTTGATCATGAATAATTCCATGATAAGGGTGAATATTTGATGTAGGTAAAATATTTACCACACCAAGAGATTACTAAAGAATGGAATTTGAAAGCACACCAAACATTTGATGATGGTGATCTAATTCAAAGTGCAAGTCCAAAGACATTGGTATTTAATTATACACGCTTTGGACTATGTGTCATATGTATGACTCCACTATTGATGTTGATAGATTCTTTCAAACAGAAAAGGAAATACTAAAATAGAATCTCATAAATATATGGCAGAAAAGAAAAGACTAGAATTGTTCAGTTTAAGTATATAGATGATATACATGTTATGGCTATATTCTTTTCTTATTAAACAATGTGGTTCTTAAGTATTTGATACTGAATTTGTTGGTGTGAATCGTCATACGAAACAACACAATTCATGAACTACAATGGCCTAAGTAACTAGCAAAAGAATATGTGATGATGTTCATCGAGAACAAATAAAGGGTTATTGTGCTACTTGTTAAACATCAAAGCTTGCCTTCAAGATTTGTTTTATCAGGTATTATGAGAACAAAAGGGTTTTTCAAATAATTACCGTAATCCATAAAAGATGGATGATTCACAAATCTCGTTGGAGAAATCACATCCATAAAACTAGTGCTAAAAAATGTCGAAAGACAAATTGATTGAAAGATCACTTAGGAAGTGACATCGCCGTTTAAATTATACTGGAAAGAAAACATAAAGAAACTCCATGTGGATGGAATTTTGGAGTCTTTTGATTTTTGATCAAATGACGCTTGTGAAACTTTCCTAGAGATAATTAAAACTCCGTTCATAGGCCAAAAGGGAACGAATGACTAGCTTATTGTAACTTGTACATATTGTTGTACGAAGTCCATTATGTGTAGTCAAGAGCGATGGTTTTCAACTTCATATGCTTTCTCCGAAAATTTGAGTGAACATATGAATATTTACTTAATAAGGATGAAGTATGAAACATTTGAAAAGTTCAAAGACTTTCAAGATGAAGTGCAAAATCATTGTAACAAGAATATAAATAGTTTATGATAAGATCATAAAGGAAGATATTTGAGTTACAAGTTTAGCATAATACCTAAGATTTAAGGAATCGTTTCGTGAATTTGCATGTCCCGAAACACCATAAGAGTATGGAGCGTTCGAGATATGTAATTAAACCTTGTTTGACATGGTAAGATCGAAGGTGTAATTTATAAAACTGCCATTATATTTTAAAGATTAAAATCTTTAAAGACTACCGTTTTTACACTTAAAAGAGCTCCATCATAATCCGTTGAAATGACACCATATAAAGTTGTGGTTTGGGATAAAACCCAAGTTGTCCTTTCTTAAACATTGGTATGCTATGCATAAGAAAGATGTTTGCAACCAAAGTCGGATGAACCTGTCTTTGTATGTTATTTCGAATAACTGTTCCTCCATAACATCGGAGACAAAAGTGTTTGTCACTTAGAACGTCAAGTTTCTTTGAGAAGGAATTTTTGGTGAAAAGATAAGTGGGAGGACAATGGAACTTTGATAAGGTTAAAAGAACCTTAGCTATATGTGCAAAGTTGCGCAGCGCCGAAAAGTGTTCCGGAGGCAACAACAATGCTCATGGCTCACGTGCCTCAAAGGTTGTGGTTACGGAGGTCAAAGTTTCTATTGAACCAAGTAGGTCGAGTAAACAATCAAATACCAAGATTTGAGGGTTGAATCATTATTTGAGAATAATGAACGTACTACATGCAAAGAAGCGATGATGGGCCCTGACTCCGTAAAATGGCTTAAAGCCATAAAATCTGTGATAGTTCCATACACGAGAAATCAAGTTTTGAACTTGAAGGACCCTCAAGAAAGGTGTAAGACCTTACAGTTGTGTTTGGATCTATAAAGAAATAGACATGGATGTTGCACATCTTTGAAATAGTCGACATGTTGGGAAAGAGATCACAACAATGTTCAAAGGTTGATTATGACAAGATTTGATCTTTCATAGCGATATTTAGTCTAGACGGATTAATGTAGCAACCACTACATATAATTTTGTTATGTGATAGTTGAATAAACAAAACAAGTTCTTCTAATAGAATTGTTACCTAGGACATGTGCATAACACGGTCCGAAGGGTTTTGTTAATTCAAAGGATGTTAAAAGCATATGCAAACTTCAATGGTTGAAGTAAGCATCGCGGAGTTGGAATATTAACTATGATGAAACTGTTAAAATAGTTTAATTTCATCAGAGATGATGAAGATGCTTGCATTTGCAAGAAATTAAGTGGGAGCACTAAGACATGTTTCTAAAACATTATCTGGAAGACATATTGTTGATTAGAAATGATGTATCTTTTCTTAACACATATTAAGAATTTCATCCTGATGAAAGACTTAGGCAAAACCCAAATATTAGGCATCAATAGACGCTAATATGGTTGTGCCGAAAGTACATAGATGATATATTGAATGAGTTCAATATAGAAACTACAAGAAAGGTTCTTGTCGCACAGAAAGGATTGAATGAGTTCAATATTGATGATATATTCAAGTGTATTGACACTTGGTAAGTGAAACAAAGATTCAAGTATAGATTGATACTTGATGTATGAAATCACAAAAGAGTATTTATATCAATCATACTGTGATATGTACAAATCCAGATATGTCCTATGCTCTAAATGTTACGAGCATATAACAGAATGATTCATAAGATGATCATTGGACGATAGTAAGGATATTCTTATGATCTTTTGGAATAACTAAGAGTATATTATTTGTAGAAGTGACAAATAGATGGTTAGTTCATTGTAAAAGTACTACATTGATACTAGTTTTGTCACAAAGTACAAATTAAGTTTATCTCAATCTAAACTAAGGGTGGCACAATATAATGGAAAGTAAGTTCCATAATGGATTTGGATGAGTTCCAAAGTTAAGACATTGTCACAGATACTACAACAAAAGGCTAAGTATATGACTGCTACTATAGCAGTTAAAGAGGGCATTTGTGTCAAGTAGTTTGTTATCAAACTAGGTGTAGTTCACAGCGGGATAATACTATGAAGATATATAGTACGACAATATTATCAACATGTTTTAACCGCAAAGAACTAAAGGTCTCACCAAAGGACCAAATTTATACAAAGCCATCTCATTAGAGAATGAATGATGCGTAGAGACGCAAAGACATGCAATTACACACGGACCTGGAAGTGTCAGATCCGGAGATCAGTTGACCACTTGCAAACATGTACATACAACACCGGAAAGCCATAGGTGTTGAATACACAAAGGTTTGAAACTAGATTATTGACTCTAGTGCAAGTGGGAGACTGTTGGAGATATGCCCAAGAGGCAATAATAAAGTGGTTATTATCATATCTTCATACTTATGATAAATGTTTGCATACCATGCTCTAATTGTATTAACAGGAAACATTAATACTTGTGTGATTTGTAAACTAAAATAGAGTCCCTAGTAAAGCCTCTTTATAATACTAGCTTGTTGGTTAATAAATGATTGTGGTTTCCCTATCATGAACATTGAGATGTTATTAACAACAAGATCATATCGTTAGGAGAATGATATGGTGGACATACTCCTATAGATAAGCGTAGCATAAAGATCAAGTCATTTTAATAGTTCAATTGCTATATGCTTTCTGATACATAGTAACCTAATTCCTTCGACCATGAGATCATGCATATCACCTTCACCGGAAGGATGCTTTGATGACATCAAACACCACACCGTAAATGGGTGGCTATAAAGGTGGCATTGAGTGTTCAGAAAGTGTTGGTTGAGACACATGGATCAAGAGTGGGATTTGTCCATCCATATGACGGATAGATATACTCTGGGCCCTCTCGGTGGAATGTCATCCAATTAGCTTGCAAGCATGTGACTGGCTCACAAGTTATTACATATCACGGGAACGAGAAAAGAGTACTTATCAGTAATGATGTTGAACTAGGTATGCAGAGATACCGACGATCATAACCTCGGATAAGTAAACTATCGTGAGACAAAGGGAAATTGGTATCGCATGTAAGTGGTTCATTCGATCGCAAAGTAATCGTAGAAATATGTGGGAGCCATATGAATTTCCAGATTCGTCTATTGGTTATTGATCGGAGAAGTGTCTCGGTCATGTCCGCATAATTCACGAACCGTAGGGAGACACACTTAAGGATTCGATGTTGTTGAGTAGTTATGGGATGATGAGTAAGAGACTGAATGTTGTTCGGAGTCTCGGATGGGATCCGGGATATCACAAGGAGATCCGGAATGGTCCGGAGAATAAGATTCATATAAGGAAAGTCCGATTTCGGAGTTCGGGAAAGTTTCCGATGATTTCATCGGAGAGGTTCTAGAAGGTTCATCGGTCCGAAAGGAGAATGGTCCATGAATGTGTCATGGGTAAGTGGAATGATTGGATCATGTCCAAGGTCACTTGGTGTTGGCATATGCAAGAGAGAAATAAAGCTCTAAATTGAAAGTCAAACGGGAAGTTTGAAAAGTCAAACTGGAACAATGGTTTCCTAGTGGGAGAAGAAACAAGTCCTTCTCTCAATCCAACTTGGGTTTGGGTTTGGATTCAAACCCACACCTCCCAAGGCTGCCCCTCCCTCTCATAAATAGAAGGGGAGGGCTGCCCCAAACAACACAAGTTCCAAGCCCTCCGTCAGCCGCCTTAGCCGCCACCGACACATCCTCCTCCTCCCGGATCTCTAAACCCTAGTTTTCTGGGAAACCCTAATCCATCATACTCGCTTCGGCTTAAGGCGGCTCTGAGATCTCCCTCTACTTCCCGGTACACGCCGTCAGGTCCGCCGGAATCGCGAGGAGAGTGCTACAACCCCCGCTGCCTGCTGGAACAAGGGAGAGGAAGGTCTTCATCGAGTACCGAACGTGTGACCGACTGCGGAAGCGCTGCCAGAACGCAGCGCCAGAAGGATCGTCTACGTGATCTTGAGATCGGCAAGAGTACGACTACATCACCCATGAGAATCTACTCTCGTTAACCGCTTTGGAATCTTCGAGGGTGAGTTCCTCTATCGACTCGTTGCTACAATCTAGTAGATAGATCTTGGCTTGTTTGTTTGCATGCGGTAGAAATTTTTTGTTTTCCATGCTACGAACCCCTACATTGATGACATCAAACACCACACCGTAACTGGGTGGCTATAAAGGTGGCATTGAGTGTTCAGAAAGTGTTGGCTGAGACACATGGATCAAGAGTGGGATTTGTCCATCCATATGACGGATAGATATACTCTGGGCCCTCTCGGTGGAATGTCATCCAATTAGCTTGCAAGCATGTGACTGGCTCACAAGGGATCACATACCACGGGAACGAGAAAAGAGTACTTATCAGTAACGAGGTTGAACTAGGTATGCAGAGATACCGACGATCATAACCTCGGATAAGTAAACTGTCGTGAGACAAAGAGAAATTGGTATCGCATGTAAGTGGTTCATTCGATCACAAAGTAATCATAGAAATATGTGGGAGCCATATGAATTTCCAGGTTCCTCTATTGGTTATTGTTCGGAGAAGTGTCTCGATCATGTCCGCATAATTCACGAACCGTAGGGAGACACACTTAAGGATTCGACGTTGTTTGAGTAGTTATGGAATGATGAGTAAGATACCGAATGTTGTTCGGAGTCTCGGATGGGATCCGGGATATCACGAGGAGATCCGGAATGGTCTGAGGAATAAGATTCATATAAGGAAAGTCCTGTTTCAGGGTTGGAGAATGGTTCCGGTGTTTTCATCGGGAATGTTGTAGAAGGTTCTGGAATGTCCGACACTCTGGGGGGGAAGGGTACATGAATGTGTCATATCAAGTTGGAATGATTGCATCATGTACTAGGTGTCATCGCTGAACAAAATAAAGGGTTTAATCAAATCCTAGTTTGAAAAGTCAAACGCCAATTTGAAAAGTCAAACGGCTATTTTGGAAGGTGGAGGGGAAGTAGGAAACCTACTTGGGGAGGAGTTCCCTCCCTCCACCGCCAACCCACTTGAGATCCGAATTGGGGAGGGACTCCCCTCCTCTTGGCCGGCGCCTCCCACCTATATAAGGAGGGGCAGGGCTGCCCCTCCTAGCACACAAGTTGCCCCCCTCTAAACCCTAACCCTAGCCCTAGCGCCCATAGTCACGCCTAGGCTCGCCGCCTAGGGCAACTCACCGCCGCCTAGGCCAAACCCTAGCCGCCGGCCTTGCCCCCTCCTTGGTGTGTCTAAACCCTAGATTGCCGAGGCTCTCTCTCATAGTCCACCATACTCGCTCCGGCTTAAGGAGAAGCCCTGCGAGATCTCCCCTCTACTTCCGGTACCACGCCGTTGTGCTGCCGGAATCGCGAGGAGAGTGCTACAACCTCCGCTGCCTGCTGGAACAAGGGAGAGGAAGGTCTTGTCTTCGACAACGAGCGAACGTGACCGATCAGCAGGAGCGCTTGAGCAATGAGCGGCGGAAGGATCGCTCATACGATCTTGAGATCGGGAAGAGTACGACTACATCACCGACGAGAATCCGCTCTCGTTAAACACTTTGGAATCTTCGAGGGTGAGTTATTCCATCGACTCATTGCTACAATCTAGTAGATAGATCTTGGCTTGTTTGTTTGTATGCGGTAGAAATTTTTTGTTTTCCATGCTACGAAACTCTAAAGTGGTATCAGAGTCGTGTCTATATGTAGATCTGTTGCACGAGTAGAACACAATGGTCATTGTGGGCATTGATGCTTTTATTGTCGATTGCTTCTTGTGTACTTTGCATCTTGCGGGATGGTGGGATGAAGCGGCCCGGGCTAACCTTACATGACATCGTTCATGAGACTTGCTCCACGCTTGACATGCAAATTGTATTGCATAAGTGGCTTTGCAGGTGCCTATTTCTCCCAACATAGTTGTAACACCCTCAGAATCGGCCCTATGAAGTTTCAACGCTTCCCGCCAAACCCGCATAGAAACGATTCAAAGGTGCCCACCAGGCACTTGCGTGCGGGTGGAAAACGAAGTAATATCATTACACAATAGTCCTCGATGGAACCCACAAAACATATATATACAACAGCGACTCAAAGAGTCAAGAATACAGATTTACAGTACAAAGATCCAAATCACCTTGAAAACAATACAGCGTCCGAGTACGGACAAGATGCAAATTGAGCTAAGAGCCCTGAAGAATAACCAATGGCGTCCATAACCCTGCCCAAAGCCAAGCCGAAGGGTAACCCTGCTAACGACGCCGATCTCAAAACCTGCTTAACAAAAGGTGCCGACAAAGGGCAAAGGAAAAGAGAGCGGTCGATCGAGGCCAGTACACGGCGAGACTAGAATTCGGCGGTCCTCGCCTACATAGGTATGGTGGACTGAAGCGGCAGCAAAGCATGCACTAAACAACCTATAGAGACTTGATACATTTGGCGGCTATTAGAGAGGGGGAAGGAAGACCTATTCGGATCCAACCTGAAACTATCACCAAGCATACCCATCCTGGTATTTCCCTCTCGAGACCAAACGAGGAAGTCAACCGAGGAACTCACACAGTTGGCAGTTTTATTTATTCAGTTATCGTTGCGGTAATTACTAGTCAGGTATAGATAGTCATCCTGATATAATAAGCAGTGGGAACTTTTAGTTAATCATTCTGTAGAAGGTAAACACTTACTAGTCAGATACAATTAGCATGAGATATCCCAAACCCAGCAGTTGTTGGTACTTTTATTTAGCCATTCCGTTGTAGTGAAGCTGATTACTAGTCATATCGGATACAAGTCAAATTATAATAGTAAACTTTAGTTATAGTTGTCTATGATCGAGAACTGTGCTCCAAGTCGTCCATAACCGCGGACACGGCTTCTCGAAAAGATTTAACCCTGCAGGGGTGCACCAAAGTTTCCACACGCACCTACACCCTTGTTGTCAGATCAGGTAGGTACAAGATCACAAAACATACACCCAACGGTATGTCGACGGGTTTCAACACGACGTTTCCTGCACGAAGCAAGCACGGGGCCACCCCACTAAGCTACCAGAACGAAGTCGGCGGTCTCGAGACGGACCGGGGTTTGTGTCGACGGTCAGAGAACGAGGGAACCCGAAAGTGTGAATGGGCTTGTCGATACAGCAAAAACGTGTCACGGTCCTAAACAGTACAGGCGCTCCACGCGCAATCGTAATTAAAGCAGTAAAGCATGGCATAAGTACAAGATAGTAATAAAGCCCCAAACTACTTTGTGGCCCCCGGTACAATACTTTGAAATCAGGTACTAAATCGATGGGGGTGCCCACACACCCCACCTGTGGTTAGCGCGCTCGATCTCGAAACAGGTGTCAAGAACTCGGGGTCCTACGGGACACCAGTGAGCGGTTAAAATCCAAATATTGTCTATTACCCACCGGTGCCTCTGCATTTACCTACTTTCAATTTTAGTTATTAAACAATAATTAAAGCCATGATCATCTCCAACATTAAACATGCGGCAATACTCCAACAACTGTGGTACTTGACGACACGCAACAACACTTGAGCAAGCGACTACGACGCGCAAGTCCAACTATCTACCAATCAACAGGTAATAGGATGTGTCCAAGGCAATATAAGGCTACAAGGGATATCACGGATACGAAAACTAGAGCATCGCAACACAGATAGCATTAGATTAACAGGGGGAAGAAATACTATAAAAGTAAGATAGGTAGAAAGGGGGAGGTGCTCGCCTGAAAACATTGCCGAAGTTTCATCCGAAGATCGGGTCGACACTCGCATCAACTCATCGGCCTAATCCGTGAAGAAGCAAAGCACTAGCAGAAACACCGGATGCAATATTTAATACTACGGCAGAAGATCAGGCATGATGCATATATGATGCATGACATGGCAAAGGTGCGATGCAATTAGGCAATATTAAGCGAAACCGGGGTTCCGACAATTACTTAGAGGTTTCATGTTGTTTAGATACCCCGCAATTTAAATGTGGTATTAACAGGACAAGATAAGTTACCTGTTCTCTACGCCAATTTAAATGAGGCCAATATAAGACTAGAAAAGCCCGCATATGGTCTCCATATTTAATTATAAGGTGAATCGGCAAAAACCCCCAAACCGCACAATATGTATGCAAGCATGACAATTTAATATGCAACAGGTGTATATAGCATTTAATAAAATAGGGGCTCGGATTTGGGGTCACACATGGGTCGAAGTTCTTGGACGTCGGGGTTCGACGGGGTTCGGGTTCAGACGTCGGGATCGGTCTTGGCATCCGAGATGGAGAGCTCGTCTTTCGGGGTCGGGGTCTTCAAGGAGCACCTGCATATTCTTCGGCATCAAGCCGGTCTTGTCGGCCTTGGTGAGATACTCGCCAAACTCGTACGACGGAGGTCGCCGGAATCAGAGCATCGCCGCTGACCCATCTTCACAATATCAGTGCCAAAACAAAGCATAGGAGCAACCCCACTGGTACTAGAGGAAACCTGCACTAGCACCAAAACACCACGGCAGTAGCATAGGGGCGACGATGGGGATGCGCAGAGGTGAAGGGTTTTGCAGCATAGTAAATCAAAATTTTCTACCGAAGCGAACAGAGGGAAAGCCAAGATCTAATCTAGGAGATGCAAACAACGAGAGAGATTGGATTAGATCTTCATACCCTTGAAGATTCTGACAGCTGAACGCTGGCGGAACGTGGGTGATGTAGTCGCACTCGCTTCTCCTCCTCGCGATCCGATCCGATCTAGCACCACAAGTGGCGGTGCCTCCGTGAGATGCACACGTGCAACACCTCGACGTCTCCTCCTTCCTCGGACCAGCAAGTATGGTGGAGATATGGATTGGATCTACAGCACGACGGCGTGGTGTATATGGTGGAGAATTTCTGCTGCAGGGCTTCGCCTACAAACAGTCGGGAGGGAGAGAGGAAGGGCAGCAGGGGGCTAGGGTTTGGAGGAAGGTGTGTGTAGGGGGGAGGGGCGCACCAGCCCTCTATATATAGAGGGGGTGGCGGCGGCCAGCCCTAGCCCCTCCTCCAAGCCTATCTCTAGTTTAAACGATTTAAACTCTCCCCTTATCTAGAAATTCTATCCCTAGATTTAAACGAGTTTAAATCTATCTAGAATCGGCTGGGCCCTATGGGGCCTTGTGCCCCTGGCCCAATGCGGCCAGGACACTCCCTCATAGGCCCATGCCCCCTCCCGGAAGGTGGGACCACGTTGGCCCCCTTCCGGAAGGTTCTAGAAGCTTCCGGTACAATACCGATTAACCCGGAACAATTCCGAACTCCAAAACTGCATCGCCTTATATGAATCTTATTCTCCACCATTCCGAACCTCTCGTGATATCCCGGATCCCATCCGAGACTCGAACAAAAATTCATAAACCAAGTATCCAATCTATCCTAGCCGAGACACGTTATGTGTGACCTCTGGTTCGAGAATATGCAGACATGATCTTCTATCAATAATCAACAGCGGGTCTGGGCACCCATATTGACTCCCACACATTCATCGATGATCATATCGGATGAACCACGATGCCAGGATTCAATCAATCCCATATATATATTCCCTTCGTCTCGCGATATTTTACTTGCCCGAGATTCGATCGTCGATACCGTCATACCTAGTTCAATCTCGTTCATAGCAAGTACTTTACTCGTTCCGTAATCCGATATCACTTTGTGATTAACTCCTTAACCACATGCTTGCAAGCGGTGTTGATATCGATTAAAGTGGGCCCAAGTATATCTCTCTGACTTGGGAAGGACAAATTCCATCTCGATACATACAACCCAACAGATACTTTCCGATCACCTGAGAGACACCTTTATGATCACCCTCTCATAGGATGACGTTTGATGACCTCAAAGCTTTCTTCCGATACCAGGGAGTTGCATTATCTCATGGTCTAAGGAATACAATATTTGACATAAGAAAAGCTTCACAAAGACGAACACGATGACACGATCTAATTGCTTCGCTTAGTTTGGGTCTGTCCACCATATCATTCTACCAATGATATGATCTCATTATCAATTGACAACTCATGTCTATGGTTAGGAAACCTTAACCATCATTGATCAATGAGCTAGTCCATAGAGGCGTACTAGGGACACGGTGTTGTTCACAAACCACACAAGTATTAATGTTTCCGCTTAATACAATTCTAGCATGGAATATAAACTTTATCATGAACAAGAATTATAATAATAACATCTTTATTATTGCCTCTAGGGCATAATTCCAGCCTCCCACTTGCACTAGAGTCAATAATCTAGTTTACAATTGGCAACAATCTCACACCCATGGCACTGAGGTGCTGATCATGTTTTACACGTGGAAGAGGTTTAGTCAATGGATCTGCGACATTCAGATCTGTGTGTACTTTGCTGATCTTCAGATCTCCATCTGCTATATAATCTCGGATTATATGAAACTTGCGGTTGATATGCTTGGTCTTTGGATGATATCTTGGTTCCTTAGCGAGTGCTATGGCGCCAGTGTTGTCACACAATATCTCCAATGGGTCCAATGCACTTGGAACCACGCCAAGCTCAAGGATGAAGTTTCGATCCAAACTCCTTCACTTGACGCTTCGCGGCAGCCATGTATTCCGCTTCTATCGTAGATCCTGCGATCACGCTTTGCTTGCGCTTCTCCAGCTCAGCTCCTCCATTCAAAATATACACGTATCCATTCGAGATTTAGAATCATCCTTGTCGTCGAAACTAGCATCGACGTAACCTTTTACGACGAGCTGTTCATCACCCCATAGACTAAGAACATTTCTTTAGTCCTATTTAGGTACCTTAGGATGTTCTTCACGGCTGTCCAAAGGTTCCACTCGGATCACTTTGATATCTCGTCAAACTAAGAGCATTGGACACATCCGGTCTAGTACACAAGATGGCATACATGATGGAACCTATGGCGAGGCATAAGGCACTTTGCTCATAGCTTCCTATCATTTCATCAGAAGGACATCGAGCCTTGCTCAATATCTTACCGACAACATAGGCACTGAACCTTTCAACGCCTTATCCATTCGAACCTTTTCAGAACTTTGTCTAGGTATGTACCGCTTAAAGCTATCAGCCTTTTGTCTATCTCTATAGATTTTGATGCCCAATATATAAGCAGCTTCACCTAGGTCTTTCATTGAAAAACACTTGTTCAAATAACTCTTCACATCGTTAAGCATGTTGATGTCATTTCCAATAATCAATATGTCATCCACATATAGTACCAGAAACATCACCGAGCTCCCACTCACTTTCTTGTAGATGAAAGCTTCGTAGCAATTTGGAACAAATCCAAAGCTCTTGATCACTTGATCAAAACGAAGGTTCCAACTCCGAGATGCTTGCTTCAGTCCATAAATGGAACGCTGAAGTTTGCATACTTTATCAGCATCCTTAGGATCGACAAAACCTTCGGGTTGCAGCATATACAACTCTTCATCAATGTTGCCCTTGAGGAAAGCATTGACATCCATTTGCCATATTTCATAATCATGAAACGCAGCAATTGCTAATAAAATCCGAATGGACTTAAACATCGCTACGGGAGAGAAAGTCTCATCGTAGTCAACACCTTGAACTTGTCGAAAACCTTTCGCAACAAGCCGTGCTTTATAGACGGTAACATTACCATCCATGTCCGTTTTCTTCTTGAAGATCCATTTGCACTCAACGGCCTTTCGGTCGCTAGGAGGGTCCACCAAAGTCCATACTTGGTTTTTGCTCATGGATCCCAATTCGGATTTCATGGCTTCTAGCCATTTCTCGTAGTCCGGCTCATCATCGCTTCCTCATAGTTCGTGAGGTTCACCGTCTTCTACTAACAAGGCAGTCAAGACAGGGTTGCTGCACACTCGGGAGGGCACGCGACCTTGTCGACTGCGACGCTCGATGCAGATCGTCCAAGCTTCATGATCCTTGTCATTAGCTTCCTCTATTGTTGGTGCAGTGGCACCGAACAATTTCAGGTGCTGCGCTACTCTCCAATTCAAGAGAAGGTTCAATAACCTCGTAGCTCTACTTTCCTCCCACTCACTTCTTTCGAGAGAAACTCCTTCTCAAGAAAGGAACCGTTCTTGCGACAAACACTTTGCCTTCTTCTGTGATAGAAGGTATACCCAATAGTTTCCTTAGGGTATCCTATGAAGACGCATTCGCTTTGGGTTCGAGCTTGTCCGCATCAACTTCTTGACGAAGCCAGATCCCCAAACTTTAAGAAACGACAACTTAGGTTTAGCACCAAACCACAGTTCATACGGTGTCGTCTCAACGGATTTAGATGGAGCCCTATTTAAAGTGAATGCAGCGGTTTCTAATGCATAACCCCAGAATGATAACGGCAAATCAGTAAGAGACATCATCGATCGGACCATATCTAATAGGGTTCGATTCCGTGATCGTACACACCATTGCGCTGTGGTGTTCCGGTATGAGTTGTGAAACGATTCCACTTGCTTTGAGATGCGTGAGAAAATCATAACTCAAATATTCGCCCCCACGATCGGATAGTAGAAACTTAATGTTTCTGTTATGATGGTTCTCCACTTCATTCTCAACTTCTTTGAACTTTTCAAACGTTTCAGATTTATGTTTCCTTAAATAGATATACCCATATCTACTTAAGTCATCGGTAAAAGTGAGAAAATAGCGATATCCACCGCGCGTCGAAACACTCATCGGTCCGCATACATCGATATGTATGATTTCCAGCAAGTCCGTTGCTCGCTCCATCATACCGGAGAACGGGGTTTTGATCATCTTGCCCATGAGGCATGGTTCGCATGTGTCAAATGATTCAAAATCAAGAGACTCCAAAAGTCCATCAGAATGGAGTTTCTTCATGCGCTTTACACCAATATGACCTAGACGACAGTGCCACAAATAAGTAGTATTATCACTATCTACTTTGCATCTCTTAGCCTCAATGTTATGGATGTGTGTTTCATCCCTTTCGAGATTTAGAAGAAATAAACCACTCACAAGAGGTGCATGACCATAAAAGATGTTACTCATATAAATAGAACAACCATTATTCTCCGATTTAAATGAATAACCGTCTTGCAATAAACACGATCCAGAAATAATGTTCATGCTCAACGCAGCACATAATAACATTTATTAAGGTTTAAAACTAATCCAAGGTAAAACTAAGGAGCGCGTCGACGGCCATCACATCAACTCTTGATCCGTTGCCAACGCGATCGTCACCTCATCCTCGCAAGCCGTCTATTCCGTAGCTCCTGTTTCGAGTTACAAATATTAGCAACTGAACCAGTATTAAATACCTAGGCACTACAACGAGGGCTAGTAAGGAAAACATCAATAACATGTATATCAAATATACCTTGGATGGTGCCAGCCTTCTTGTCCGCTAAGTACTTCGGACAGTTGCGCTTCTAGTGACCCTTGTCCTTGCAATAGAAGCACTCAGTGTCTGGCTTGGGACCAGACCTGAGCTTCTTCTCAGCAGGGGCAACGCGCTTGTCGCCGCCTTTCTTGAAGGGCTTCCTTGCACCCTTACCTTTCTTGAAGGTGGGGGGCTTGTTGACCATCAACACATGATTATTCTTTTTGATGTTCACCTCCGCTACTTTCATCTTAGCAAAGAGCTCAGAGGATCATATCAGTGGAACCAATCTGATTGTGATCAACTACAAAACTTTTGTAGCTAGGAGTGTCAATCTTGAGCTCCTCCGGAATCTTGCGATCAGTTGCTCAAGGCGTTGAGTGTAGCCCGTCATCTCAATGGCGTGCTCACTAACGGAACTCCCTTCCTCCATCTTGTAGTTAAAGAATTTCTTAGAGATCTCATATCTCTCAGAACGGGCTTGAGTCTGAAACATGTTTTTCAGCTCCTCGAGAATCTCAAAGGGCCCGGCGAACTTCTCAAAACGATTTTGAAGATCCGATTCCATAGCATACAACATGGCGATCTTAATCAAATCATAATCATCCTTGCGCGACTGATAAACAGCTTTTTCATCAGCCGATGCATCTATAGCAGGGGCGTCACCTAGCGCTTTCTCAAGGACATAGTCCTTTTGTCCGCCAATGAGAATGATTCTCGAATGCGAACCATTTGGTGAAGTTAGACCCATTGTTTCTAAGCTTTTCTATCTCAGAAAAAACGTTGAAGTTGAAGTTGGACTTGGCCATGTGATCTACAGTATTTGCAAGTACAATTTAGACTATGTTCAAGATAAATAGTTCAACTTAATCAAATTACTAGATGAACTCCCACTAAATTCAACATCCCTCAAGTTGTTTAGTGAACACGATCCAAATTCACCACACCTAATCCGATCATCACGAGAAGAGATGTGGTTTCAATGGTGGACAACGAAGTGTCGATCATATCATTCATATGACTCATGCTTAACCTTTCGGTTCTTGTGTTCCGAGGCCATGTCTGTACATGCTAGGCTCGTCAAGCTAGACCCAAGTATTTCCGCGTGTGCAAAACTGGCTTGCACCCGTTGTATGTGAGCGTAGAGTCTATAGCACCCGATCATCACGTGATGCTTGGACACGACGAACTTTCGCAATGGTGCATACTTGGGGAGAACACAGTTTTATCTTGATCTTTAAGTGAGGAATCATCTTATAATGCTACCGTCGCGATCTAAGCATAATAAGATACATAAAAGGATAAATATCACATGCATATAACTTTATGTGACATGGTATAGCCAATCTTCGCGCAATGATCTCCATCTTGTGCATTACGGCATGATCTCCATCACTCCACCATGATTGCCTCCACCACGAATAGCAACTACAACTATTGCTAACTACTTAGCGATAAAGTAAAGCTATTACATGGCGTATAAGAAGTTGACTCAGGTCATACACAATTATAAAGACAACCATGTGGCTCCTGCCGTTGTGTACTCATCGACATGCAAGTCGTGAAACATTACAAAACATGATCATCGATACAATATACACATCACATCTTGGGCCATACCATATCACGTAAAACACTCGCAAAAACAAGTTAGACGCCTCTACTTTGTTGTTGCATGTTTTACGTGGCTTATGGGAGTAGATGCTAAGAACGATTCTTACCTACGGAAAGCCACAACGGTGATATTATGGTTGCCAAACTCCGGTGTTAATCCCATGATCACTATAGTGAGAAACTGACATCCACCAGCCGCATGTGTGGAACAAGCCACACGTCAAGTGCGGAGCCGGTCTCGCGAACGACGTCGCGTAAGGTTGGCCTGGACCGCTTCAATCTCACTATGCCGCGTCATAAGAAGAACACAAACAAGAGGCTTGCAACAGAAAACATCAACGCCCGCAACAACCATGTTGCGTTCTACTCGTGAATCACATCTACGCATAGATCTAGCTCTGATACCACTGAAGGGTTTCGCAGCATAGTAAATCAAAATTTTCTACCGAAGCGAACAGAGGGAAAGCCAAGTTCTAATCTAGGAGATGCAAACAACGAGAGAGATTGGATTAGATCTTCATACCCTTGAAGATTCGACAGTGAACGTTACCGGCGGAACGGGTGATGTAGTCGACTTTCGCTTCTCCTCCTCGCGATCCGATCCGATCTAGCACCACAAGTGGCGGTGCCTCCGTGAGATGCACACGTGCAGCACCTCGACGTCTCCTCCTTCCTCGGACCAGCAAGTATGGTGGAGAGATGGATTGGATCTACAGCACGACGGCGTGGTGTATATGGTGGAGAATTTCTGCCGCAGGGCTTCGCCTACAAACAGTCGGGAGGGAGAGTGGAAGGGCAGCAGGGGGGCTAGGGTTTGGAGGAAGGTGTGTGTTGGGGAGAGGGGGCGCACCAGCCCTCTATATATAGAGGGGGTGGCGGCGGCCAGCCCTAGCCCCTCCTCCAAGCCTATCTCTAGTTTAAACGATTTAAACTCTCCCCTTATCTAGAAATTCTATCCCTAGATTTAAACGAGTTTAAATCTATCTAGAATAGGCTGGGCCCTATGGGGCCTTGTGCCCCTGGCCCAATGCGGCCAGGACACTCCCTCATAGGCCCATGCCCCCTCCCGGAAGGTGGGACCACGTTGGCCCCCTTCCGGAAGGTTCTAGAAGCTTCCGATACAATACCGATTAACCCGGAACAATTCCGAACTCCAAAAACTGCACTGCCTTATATGAATCTTATTCTCCGGACCATTCCGGAACCTCTCGTGATATCCCGGATCCCATCCGAGACTCCGAACAAAAATTCATAAACCAAGTATCCAATCTATCCTAGCGTCGAGACACGTTAAGTGTGTGACCTACGGTTCGAGAATATGCGCATGATCTTCTATCTATTATCAACAGCGGTTTCTTGGCACCCTTATTGACTCCCACACATTCTTCGATGATCATATCGGATGTACCACGATGCCAGGATTCAATCAATCCCATATATATATTCCTTCGTCTCGCGATATTTTACTTGCGAGATTCGATCGATGTACCGTCATACCTAGTTCAATCTCGTTCATAGCAAGTACTTTACTCGCATAATCCGATATCACTTTGTGATTAACTCCTTAACCACATGCTTGCAAGCGGTGTTGATATCGATTGAAAGTGGGCAAGTATATCTCTCGACTTGGGAGGGACAAATTCCATCTCGATACATACAACCCAATAGATACTTTCCGATCACGAGAGACACCTTTATGATCACCCTCTCATAGGATGACGTTTGATGACCTCAAAGCTTTCTTCGATAGGGAGTTGCATTATCTCATGGTCTAAGGAATACAATATTTGACATAAGAAAAGCTTCGCAAAGACGAACACGATGACACGATCTAATTGCTTTGCTTAGTTTGGGTCTGTCCACCATATCATTCTCCCAATGATATGATCTCATTATAAATTGACAACTCATGTCTATGGTTAGGAAACCTTAAGCATCATTGATCAATGAGCTAGTCCATAGAGGCGTACTAGGGACACGGTGTTGTTCACAAACCACACAAGTATTAATGTTTCCGCTTAATACAATTCTAGCATGGAATATAAACTTTATCATGAACAAGAATTATAATAATAACATCTTTATTATTGCCTCTAGGGCATAATTCCAACAAGAGGAGACTGTTGGAGATATGCCCAAGAGGCAATAATAAAGTGGTTATTATCATATCTTCATACTTATGATAAATGTTTACATACCATGCTATAATTGTATTAACAGGAAACATTAATACTTGTGTGATTTGTAAACATAAAAGAGTCCCTAGTAAAGCCTCTTGTTAAACTAGCTTGTTGGTTAATATATGATCATTGTTTCCTGATCATGAACATAGAGATGTTATTAACAACAGGGTCATATCATTAGGAGAATGATGTGATGGACATACTCCTATAGATAAGCGTAGCATAAAGATCAAGTCATTTCAATAGTTCAATTGCTATATGCTTTCTGATACATAGTAACCTAATTCCTTCGACCATGAGATCATGCATATCACCTTTACCGGATGGATGCTTTGATGTCATCAAACACCACACCGTAACAGGGTGGCTATAAAGGTGGCATTGAGTGTTCGGAAAGTATTGGTTGAAACACATGGATCAAGAGTGGGATTTGTCCATCCACATGACGGATAGATATTCTTCAGCCCTCTCGTGAAATGTCATCCAATTAGCTTGCAAGCATGTGACTTGGTCACAAGGGATCACATATCACGGGAACGAGAAAAGAGTACTTATCAGTAACGAGGTTGAACTAGGTATGCAGAGATACCGACGATCATAACCTCGGATAAGTAACATATCGTGAGACAAAGGGAAATTGGTATCGTATGTAAGTGGTTCATTCGATCGCAAAAGTAATCGTAGAAGTATGTGGGAGCCATATGAATTTCCAGATTCCTCTATTGGTTATTGTTTGGAGAAGTGTCTCGATCATGTCCGCATAATTCACGAACCGTAGGGAGACACACTTAAGGATTCGACGTTGTTTGAGTAGTTATGGTTTTATGAGAAAGAGACCGAATGTTGTTCGAAGTCTCGGATGGGATCCGGGATATCACGAGGAGATCCGGAATGGTCCGGAGAATAAGATTCATATAAGGAAAGTCCCATTTCGGAGTTGGGGAATGGTTCCGGTGTTTTCATCGGGAATGTTCTAGAATGTTCCGGAATGTCCCAAGACTCGAGGGGTAAGGGTAAATGAATGTGTCATTGTAAGTTGGAATGATTGCATCATGTACTAAGTGTTCTCGCTGTCCAAAATAAAGGGTTTATTTAAATCCTAAATTGAAAAGTCAAACGGCTAGTTTGAAAGTCAAACGGCAAGTTTTTGGAAAGTGGAAAGAGGAGGAAAAGAGGAGGCCGAGTTGGGGAGGGATTCCTCCTCCCCAAGCAGCCCCACTCAAGGCCGAGTTGGGGAGGACTCCACTCCCTCCCCCCGGGCCAGCCCTCCCACCTATATAAGGAGGGCGGGGCTCCCTCCTAGCACACACAAGTTTCCACCTCTAGATCTCCGGTTTAGAGCCGTTTTGGTTTAGAGCTTCTAATTGCTTTAGCCAGCGGTTTAGAGCCTTCTAATTGGTGTGTCTAATTACTAGACCACTAATATCCTCTCTCATAAGCTCCACCATACTACTTTGGCTTAAGGCGAAGCCTGCGGATTTCCCTCTACTTAGGTACCACGCCGTTGTCTTTGCCGAATCGCGAGGAGAGTGCTACAACCTCCATTTCTTTGGAACAAGGGAGAGGAAGGTCTTCGTCGAGTACCGAACGTGTGACCGACTGCGGGAGCGCTGCTGAAACGTGGCGCTGGAAGGATCGTCTACACGATCTTGAGATCGGAAAGAGTACGACTACATCACCCACGAGAATCTGCTCTCGTTAACCGCTTTGGAATCTTCGAGGGTGAGTTCCACTATCGACTCGTTGCTACAATCTAGTAGATAGATCTTGGCTTGTTTGTTTGTATGCGATAGAAATTTTTTGTTTTCCATGCTATGAACCCCTACAGAGACCCGCAGCGAAGCCAGTGAAACGACGAGGTGCTGCAGGGAGACGACGCCAAGGCCAAGAGGAGGCACAAGACAGAGAGGCGGCGGTGAGCTTGGGCACGGCCCGCGTGGCGAGGAGCCTGGGGCGGGGAGGCGGTTGCAGCTAGCAGGCTCGATGGAGAGAAAGGCTCGCGCGGACGATGGTGAGTTGAGGCCAGCGGCGCCAGGGCAGGTCGGAGGAGGACCAGCGGAGGTCGATGGAGGAGGCGCGTGGCTGCTGACGTCGCTCTGGTGGCGGTCGAGAGGAGCAGGGACCGGGGGACGCTGGCACGCAGAGAGGAGGAAGGCGCGCGTCTGTGAGGGGGGACGGTGACGCCTGGCTGCGTGGAGGGCAGGGCCAAGGTGGCCAGGGCTGAGGAGGACCCGAGGCGGCGGGGTCGGGCTGCCCTGTGAGCGAGCGAGGGGATCGATCGGGAGGAGGAGCAGGGTCGGGGGAGATCGAGCAGAGGCGGCGGTCTCGGGAGGAAGGAGCGGAGCGAAGCGGGGGGGCACGCGTGGGTGGGTCCCGGGAGTGGGGACGCGAGCGGTTTGCGGGGTCGGGGACGGGGCATGCGTGCAGGGCGGTAACGTGGGGTGGGGCGCGCCGCGTGTGTGTGTAGCATGCGTGCGTGTGTAGCTGGTGGCGGTGGCAGGGAGTGGAGCTAGGGTTGGGTAGATAGATGGTTTAGGGTTTGGTCTGCCGGCTGGGCCTTTTGGGCCAGGCCGGTTTAGGTCTAGGTATTTTTTTCTTTTTAATTACTATTATTTAGAATAGTGTATGTTTTCTATTCTTATATTTAGAAAACATTTTGTAAATAGTTTCTCATAATTAAAATATCAAGAAGTATAATTTGAATAAAAGAAGAGATATAATATAGAAAACAAAATATGGTTTTTGTGAAAATATTTCCAGACAAGATATGCATGATGATGTCACGGTGATGCATGAATAAAAATAACACGCGATTTTCTAGTAGTGGATTTGCCCGGGGTGCTACAATTCGACACCACTAACAATGGATCTCGTCCTCGAGATCCGCCTCATGGTACCGGAAAGAAGGCCGACGGTCTGAATCTTCTCGCTTCGTGTAGGTCCTCGCGACACCACTAACAATGATTATTTCTCCATCTTGAAATCAGTGACATCTCCAACAAGCGGTCGTTGATCATATTCGTCGAGGGAACGCTCCGGATAACAACCGACGAAGTTAAAGGTAAGGCCACCTCGAACTTCCATGGAAGGAGTAAGAATTGCATCGATCCACCATTCAATGTACACAAGCAAATGATAAGAGTAGTGGTATAGTATGGTCACTCCCGCACTCAAAGCATTACTCCGACACAAACAGCGAACTATGCAACCAACTCTGAATTCAGATCAAGATCTCGACAAGCAAGGTTCGGAAACAAAGGAGGGATGGAGATTTTCATCAGATCTGATGTAGATGACTTCGTTGTATTGGAAAACACCGGAGGATAGAAAGAATTTTTTTTTAGTGAACTTTCGGTCCACTGAAAGGTACAACAGATGAAAGATTCATCAGATAGCATGAATGTCAGATGTTGAAGCACCGTTACAAGAGGATGGAAGCGAAACCCTGAAGGTACGACGAAAACCCAACCACGAGAAATCCTAGACTCGAAGAAAAGTTAAGAAAGAAGATTCAAAACACGTCGAGGTAAGAGGAGAATAGCAGAGGGGTAAGAAGTAAAAGCAGACCTAATCAGACCTATCCAACCAATTTTTTTAAAATAGTTTTGACACTCTACGACATCCGTTAGCTAGGTCATCCTACAGGCTGGACCAGTGGGGTATCGTAACTGCTGAGCTCTAATACCACTCTGTAACACCCTCAGAATCGGCCCTATGCAAGTTTCAGCGCTTCCCGCCAAACCCGCATAGAAACGATTCAAAGGTGCCCACCAGGCACTTGCGTGCGGGTGGAAAACGAAGTAATATCATTACACAATAGTCCTCGATGGAACCCACAAAACATATATATACAATGACTCAAAGAGTCAAGAATACAGATTTACTGACAAAGATCCAAATCACCTTGAAAACAATACGTCGTCAGAATGCGGACAAGATGCAAATTGAGCTAAGAGCCTGAAGAATAACCAATGGCGTCCATAACCACCTGCCCAGCCAAGCGGAAGGATAACCTCGCTAACGACGTCGATCTCAAAACCTGCTTAACAAAGGGTGCCGACAAAGGGCAAAGGAAAAAGAGCGGTCGATCGAGGCCAGTACACAGCGAGACTAGAATTCGGCGGTCCTCGCCTACATAGGTATGGTGGACTGAAGCGGCAGCAAAGCATGCACTAAACAACCTATAGAGACTTGATACATTTGGCGGCTATTAGAGAGGGGGAAGGAAGACCTATTCGGATCCAACCTGAAACTATCACCAAGCATACCCATCCTGGTATTTCCCCCTCGAGACCAAACGAGGAAGTCAACCGAGGAACTCATGCAGTTGGCAGTTTTATTTATTCAGTTATCGTTGCGGTAATTACTAGTCAGGTATAGATAGTCATCCTGATATAATAAGCAGTGGGAACTTTTAGTTAATCATTCCGTTGTAGTTGCGACACTTACTAGTCAGATACAATTAGCATGAGATATCCCAAACCCAGCAGTTGTTGGTACTTTTATTTAGCCATTCCATTGCAGTGAAGCTGATTACTAGTCATATCGGATACAAGTCAAATTATAACAGTAAACTTTAGTTATAGTTGTCTATGATCGAGAACTGTGCTCCAAGTCGTCCATAACCGCGGACACGGCTTCTCGAAAAGATTTAACCCTGCAGGGGTGCACCAAAGTTTCCACACGCACCTACACCCTTGTTGTAAGATCACAAAACATACACCCAACGTTATGTCGACGGGGTTTCGGACACGACGTTTCCCAGACCCGAAGCAAGCACAGGGGGCCACCCCACTAAGCTACCCATAACGAAGTCGGCCGGTCTCCGAGACGGACCCGTGGTTTAATGTCGACGGTACTGACCGGGAACCCGAAAGTGTGACGGGCTTGTCGTCGAATGGTAACGTGTCACGGTCCTAAACAGATCAAGCGCTCCGCCAATCATAATAATTAAAGCAGTAAAGCATGGCATAAGTACAAGATAGTAATAAAGCCCCAAACTACTTTGTGGCCCCCGGTACAATACTTTGAAATCAGGTACTAAATCGATGGGGGTGCCCACACACCCCACCTGTGGTTAGCGCGCTCGATCTCGAAACAGGTGTCAAGAACTCGGGGTCCTACGGGACACCAGTGAGCGGTTAAAATCCAAATATTGTCTATTACCCACCGGTGCCTCTGCATTTACCTACTTTCAATTTTAGTTATTAAACAATAATTAAAGCCATGATCATCTCCAACATTAAACATGCGGCAATACTCCAACAACTGTGGTACTTGACGACACGCAACAACACTTGAGCAAGCGACTACGACGCGCAAGTCCAACTATCTACCAATCAACAGGTAATAGGATGTGTCCAAGGCAATATAAGGCTGCAAGGGATATCACGGATACGAAAACTAGAGCATCGCAACACATATAGCATTAGATCAACAGGGGGAATAAATACTATAAAAGTAAGATAGGTAGAAAGGGGGAGGTGCTCGCCTGAAAACATTGCCGAAGTTTCATCCGAAGATCGGGTCGACACTCGCATCAACTCATTGGCCTAATCCGTGAAGAAGCAAAGCACTAGCAGAAACACCAGATGCAATATTTAATACTATGGCAGAAGATCGGGCATGATGCATATATGATGCATGACATGGCAAAGGTGCGATGCAATTAGGCAATATTAAGCGAAACCGGGGTTCCGACAATTACTTATAGGTTTCATGTTGTTTAGATACCCCGCAATTTAAATGTGGTATTAACAGGACAAGATAAGTTACCTGTTCTCTACGCCAATTTAAATGAGGCCAATATAAGACTACAAAAGCCCGCATATGGTCTCCATATTTAATTATAAGGTGAATCGGCAAAAACCCCCAAACCGCACAATATGTATGCAAGCATGACAATTTAATATGCAACAGGTGTATATAGCATTTAATAAAATAGGGGCTCGGATTTGGGGTCACACATGGGTCGAAGTTCTTGGACGTCGGGGTTCGACGGGGTTCGGGTTCAGACGCCGGGATCGGTCTTGGCATCCGAGATGGAGAGCTCGTCTTTCAGGGTCGGGGTCTTCAAGGAGCACCTGCATATTCTTCGGCATCAAGCCGGTCTTGTCGGCCTTGGTGAGATACTCGCCAAACTCGTACGACGGAGGTCGCCGGAATCAGAGCATCGCCGCTGACCCATCTTCACAATATCAGTGCCAAAACAAAGCATAGGAGCAACCCCACTGGTACTAGAGGAAACCTGCACTAGCACCAAAACACCACGGCAGTAGCATAGGGGCGACGATGGGGATGCGCAGAGGAGACCCACAGCGAAGCCAGTGAAATGACGAGGTGTTGCAGGGAGACGACGCCAAGGCCAAGAGGAGGCACAAGACAGAGAGTCGGCGGTGAGCTTGGGCACGGCCCACGTGGCGAGGATCCTGGGGCGGGGAGGCGGTTGCAGCTAGCAGGCTCGATGGAGAGAAAGGCTCGCGCGGACGATGGTGAGTTGAGGCCAGCGGCGCCAGGGCAGGTCGGAGGAGGACCAGCGGAGGTCAATGGAGGAGGCACGCGGCTGCTGACGTCGCTCTGGTGGCGGTCGAGAGGAGCAGGGACCGGGGACGCCTGCAGAGAGAGGAGGAAGGCGTCTGTGAGGGGGACGGTGGCCTTTGGCTGCGTGGAGGGCGGGTCCAAGGTGGCTGAGGAGGACCCGGGGTCGGGTCTGCCCTGTGTGAGCGAGGGGATCGATCGGGAGGAGGAGCAGGGTCGGGGGAGATCGAGCAGTGGCGGCGGTCTCGGGAGGAAGGAGCGGAGCGAAGCGGGGGGGCACGCGTGGGTGGGTCCCGGGAGTAGGGACGCGAGCGGTTTACGGGGTCGGGGACGGGGCGTGCGTGCAGGGCGGTAACGTGGGGTGGGGCGCGCCGCGTGTGTGTGTAGCATGCGTGCGTGTGTAGCTGGTGGCGGCGGCAGGGAGTGGAGATAGGGTTGGGTAGATAGATGGTTTAGGGTTTATTCTTGTTTGGGCCTTTTGGGCCAGGCCGGTTTAGGTCTAGGTATTTTTTTCTTTTTAATTACTATTATTTAGAATAGTGTATGTTTTCTATTCTTATATTTAGAAAGCATTTTGTAAATAGTTTCTCATAATTAAAATATCAAGAAGTATAATTTGAATAAAAGAAGAGATATAATATAGAAAACAAAATATGGTTTTTGTGAAAATATTTCCAGACAAGATATGCATGATGATGTCACGGTGATGCATGAATAAAAATAACACGCGATTTTCTAGTAGTGGATTTTCCCGGGGTGCTACAATAGTTAAGATTCAATTTACAACGGGTGATTGACAATGCTAGTATCAATGTTGTGGTTCTTGTTCGTAAGTTATAACGACACTTATTGAAAGCCCCAAACCACGTAAAACATGCAAAGAAAGTAGAGGCGTCTAACTTTGTTTTGCAGGGGTGTGTTGTGATGTGATATGGCCATGATTGTGATTATATTTGATGTATGCAATGTTCCTTATTGTAAGTTGGCAACCGGCAGGAGCCATATGGTTGTCTTTAAATTCTGTTAAGACCCGCGTATCTATTCAAAGTAGTTGTAATAGTTGAAGCCGGTGGACGACAACCATGGAGCAGCGTCATTGACCTTGATGCAATGCCGGTGATGATGGAGATCATGTTCGTGCTTGAAGATGGAGATCGGAAACACAAAGAAGAAAGGCCATATCATATCACATATTATGAATTGCATGTGATGTTAATCCTTTATGCATCTTGTATTGCTTAGTTAATGACGGTAGCATTATAAGATGATCCCTCATGCACATGAATTTCAAGTTCTAAAGTGTTCGTCCTTAGTAAGCACTGTTGCTAAAGCTTGTTGTTTCGAAGCACCACGTGATGATCGGGTGTGTTAGATTCTGCAAGTGTATACAACGTGAGCAAGCCAGATTTGCTCATGCGGAAGCTAAGGTTTGATCTTGACGAGCCTAGCATGTGCAGACATGGTCTCGGAACACGGATCACCGAAAGGTAAAGCATGAATCATATAGTAGATATGATGAACATGTCGATTGTTCGCCATTGAAACTATATCAACTCTCGTGATGATCGGTGTTGATGTGGTGGATTTGGTTCGTGTGATCACTAAATTAATGTGAGGGATATTGTTTTGAGTGGGAGTTCACCTAGATTAATTTAACTATTAATTAGAACTCAATTTGTCATAAACTTAGTCTAAACTATTGCAAATATGTTGTAGATCAATGGCGGCCCCTACCATCAATTTTAATGCGTTCCTAGAGAAAGAAAAGTTGAAAAACAATGGAAGCAACTTCACGGATTGGTTTCGCAATTTGAGGATTGTCCTCACAGCTGGTAATTTGACCTATGTGCTGGATGCATTGGTGACCCCACCGACTCTTGCTACCGATGAAGTAAAGAATGTTTACCTCGCTCGAAGACTCAAGACTCCACGATTCGGTGCTATCTTGTATGGTTTAGAATCGGAGCTTCAGAAAAGGTTTGAGAATTCAGACCCACATGATATTGTCTGTGATCTCAAATTGATCTTTGGGACTCACGCGACAATTGAGAGCTATGAGGCTTCTAAAAAGTTCTTTAACTGCAAGATGGAAGAGGGCAGCTCTGTCAGTGAGCATGTGCTTAAGATGTATGCAGACGCATAAACAAACTTCAAAGCTTGGGTATAGTGATTCCTAATGCTTTGGGGATTTATCGTGTCCTCCAATCACTACCACCAAGTTACAAGAACTTTGTGATGAACTACAATATGCAAAACATGAACAAGCAGTTGCCAGAACTCTTTGCCATGTTGAAATCTGCAGAAGTGGAGATCAAGAAAGAGCACCAAGTGTTCATGGTCAATAAGACCACCAAATTCAAGAAAGGCAAGTCTAAGCAAAAGGGACACTTCAAGAAGGGTGGTAAGAAAGTTACCGCGCTGACGAAGAAGACCAAGGCTGGACCTAAGCACGACATCGAGTGCTTTACAAGGGAGAAGGTCACTGGAAGCGGAATTGCCCAAAGTACTTATGGATTTGAAGAACGGCAACATCAAGAAGAAAGGTATATCCGATATACATGTTATTGATGTGTATCTCACTAGTACTAAGTAGTAGTGCTCGGTATTTGATAATCTGGTTCGGTTGCTCATATTTGTAACTCGAAACAGTCTGCAGAATAAACGGAAGCTAGCGAAGAACAAGGTGACGATGCGTGGGAAGCGGATCAAAGGTTGATGTGATCGCGGTCGACGCTACCTCTTCATCTACCATCGGGATTAGTTTTATACTTAAATAATTGTTATTTGGTGCCTCGTTAAGCATGAACATTATATCGGGATCTTGTTTATTAAGAGGCGGTTACTTGTTTAAGTCCGAGAATAATGGTTGTTCGATTTATATGAGTAATATGTTTTATGCACATGCACCTTTGATAGATGGTCTATTCTTATTGAATCTCGATAGTGGAAATACACATATTAATAACATTGAGGCTAAACATTTGAAATCAAGCGATAACTCGACCTATATGTGGCAATCGCTGCCTTGGTCACATTGGAGTGAAGCGTATGAAGAAACTCCATTCCGATGGACTTCTTGAATCACTTGATTTCGAATCACTTGAAAGATGCGAAGCATGTCTGATGGGTAAAATGACTAAGACTCCATTTTCTGGTATGATGGAGCGAGCTACGGACTTATTAGAAATCATACATACCGATGTGTGTGGTCCAATGAGTGTAGCATCGCGCGGTGGTTATCGTTATGTTCTTACCTTCACGGATGACTTGAGTAGATATGGGTATATCTATTTCATGAAACATAAGTCCGAAACTTTTGAGAAGTTTAAGGAATTTCAAAGTGAGGTAGAGAATCAACGTAACAAGAAGATTAAATTTCTACGTTCTGATCGTGGAGGTGAATATCTAAGTTACGAGTTTGGCGAGCATTTGAAGAAATGCAGAATACTTTCACAATTGACACCGCCGGGAACACCACAGCGTAATGGTGTGTCCGAACGTCGTAATCGAACTCTCTTAGATATGGTTCGTTCTATGATGTCACTTACAGATTTACCGCTATCATTTTGGGGTTATGCATTAGAAACAGCCGCATTCACTTTAAATAGGGCACCATCTAAATCCGTTGAAACGACACCGTAGGAATAATGGTTTGGGAAGAAACCTAAATTGTCGTTCCTTAAAGTTTGGGGTTGCGAAGCCTATGTAAAGAAGTTACAGCCGGACAAGCTTGAACCCAAAGCGGAAAAATGCGTCTTCATAGGATACCCAAAGGAAACTATTGGGTATACCTTCTATCATAGATTCGAAGGCAAAATCTTCGTTGCTAAGAATGGATCCTTTCTAGAGAAGGAATTTCTCTCGAAAGAAGTGACTGGAAGGAAAGTAGAACTCGATGAGGTTGTCGAACCTTCTCTCGAATTGCAGTAGTAGCGCAGCACCGGAAGAAGTTCCTGTGGTGCCTGCACCAATAAGAGAGGAAGCTAATGATGATGATCATGAAACTTGGCCAGAAGTTGCTCTGAGCCTCGCAGGTCAACGAGAACTCGTACCACTCCTGATTGGTATGATCCCATTATGAGTGTCATGTTGGTGGACAACACCGATGACCCTGCGACGTATGAGGAAGTGATGATGAGCCCAGATTCCAATAAATGGCAAGAAGCCATGAAATCCGAGATTGGATCCATGTACGAAAACCAAGTATGGAATTTGGTGGACTTACCGGATGGCCGGAAGGCTGTCGAGAACAAATGGATTTTCAAGAAGAAAACAGATGCTGATGGTAATGTTACTGTCTATAAAGCTTGACTTGTCGCAAAAGGGTTTCGACAAATTCAAGGAGTTGACTACGATGAGACTTTCTCACCGGTAGCGAAGCTAAAGTCTGTGAGGATTATGTTAGCAATCGCTGCATATTATGATTATGAGATATGGTAGATGGATGTCAAAATAGCATTCCTCAATGGATACATTGATGAAGAGTTGTATATGATGCAACCAAAAGGTTTTGTCAATCCTAAGGACGCTAACAAGGTATGCAAACTTCAACGGTCCGTCTATGGATTGAAGCAAGCATCCCGAAGTTGGAATCAACATTTTGATAAGGTAATCAAAAGTTTTGGTTTTATACAAACTTATAGAGAAGCTTGTATTTACAAGAAAGTGAGTGGGGGCTCTATAGCATTCTTAATACTGTATGTAGATGACATATTGTTGATTGGGAATGATGTAGACCTTCTTAATAGTGTCAAGGAATATTTGAATAATAGTTTTTCAATGAAGGATCTTGGCGAAGCAGCTTACATATTAGGCATAAAGATTTATAGAGATAGATCGAGACGCCTAATATCATTGTCACAAAGTACATATTTGGACAAGGTTCTAAAGAGGTTTGGAATGGAAGATAGCAAGAAAGGGTTCTTGCCCATGTTGCCCAATACGACCTTGAGTAAAACTCAAAGTCCGACAACGGCAGAAGATAGAGAAAGGATGAGTAAGACTCCCTATGCCTCAGCCATAGGATCTCTAATGTATGCCATGCTATGTACTAGACCCGACATTGCATATCTGTTAGTTTAACTAGCAGATATCAAAGTGATCCAGAGTGGATCATTGGACAATGATCAAAACATCCTTAAGTACTTGAGAAGAACTAAGGATATGGTTCTTTCTTATGGAGGTGATGAACAGCTCGTTGTTAATGGTTACACCGATGCTAGTTGGAACACCGATCCGGATGATTCTAAATCACAATCTGGATACGTATTTACTTTGAATGGTGCAGCAGTTAGCTGGAGGAGTGCAAAGCAAAGCGAGTTGGCGAGATCTTCAACTGAATCGGAATACATGGCTGCTTCGGAGGCTTCACAAGAAGCAATATGGATGAAAGAGTTCATTCTGAGCTGGGTGTGGTTCCAAGTGTCTTGGACCCAATGTCAATCTCTTTGTGATAACATGGGCGCCATAGCCAATGCGCAAGAACCAAGGTCACACAAGAAGTGAAGCACATCAAGCTACGTTTTCACGCTTATTCGAGAACATGTCCAAGATGGGGACATAAATATTTGCAAAGTACACAGATCTGAATATGGCGGATCCGTTGACTAAACCTCTCCCGAGGGCAAAACATGACCAGCACCAAACTGCCATGGGTGTTCGGTATATTACCATGTAATCTAGATTAGATGACTCTAGTGCAAGTGGGAGACTGTTGGAGATATGCCCTAGAGGCAATAATAAATGTAGTTATTATTATATCTTTGTGTTTATGATAAATGTTTACATTCATGCTATAATAGTATTAACAAGGAAACATTAATACTTGTGTGATTTGTAAACTAAAATAGAGTCCCTAGTAAAGCCTCTTTATAATACTAGCTTGTTGGTTAATAAATGATTGTGGTTTCCCTATCATGAACATTGAGATGTTATTAACAACAAGATCATATCGTTAGGAGAATGATATGGTGGACATACTCCTATAGATAAGCGTAGCATAAAGATCAAGTCATTTTAATAGTTCAATTGCTATATGCTTTCTGATACATAGTAACCTAATTCCTTCGACCATGAGATCATGCATATCACCTTCACCGGAAGGATGCTTTGATGACATCAAACACCACACTGTAACTGGGTGGCTATAAAGGTGGCATTGAGTGTTCAGAAAGTGTTGGTTGAGACACATGGATCAAGAGTGGGATTTGTCCATCCATATGACGGATAGATATACTCTGGGCCCTCTCGGTGGAATGTCATCCAATTAGCTTGCAAGCATGTGACTGGCTCACAAGGGATCACATATCACGGAACGAGAAAAGAGTACTTATCAAGAATGTTGAACTAGGTATGCAGAGATACCGACGATCATAACTTCGGATAAGTAAACTATCGTGAGACAAAGGGAAATTGGTATCGCATGTAAGTGGTTCATTCGATCGCAAAGTAATCGTAGAAATATGTGGGAGCCATATGAATTTCCAGATTCCTCTATTGGTTATTGTTCGGAGAAGTGTCTCGATCATGTCCGCATAATTCACGAACCGTAGGGAGACACACTTAAGGATTTGACGTTGTTTGAGTAGTTATGGAATGATGAGTAAGAGACCGAATGTTGTTCAGAGTCTCGGATGGGATCTGGGATATCACGAGGAGATCCAGAATGGTCCGGAGAATAAGATTCATATAAGGAAAGTCCTGTTTCGGGGTTGGAGAATGGTTCCGGTGTTTTCATCGGGAATGTTCTAGAAGGTTCCGGAATGTCCGACTCGAGGGGAAGGGTACATGAATGTGTCATATCAAGTTGGAATGATTGCATCATGTACTAGGTGTCATCGCTGAACAAAATAAAGGGTTTAATCAAATCCTAGTTTGAAAAGTCAAACGCCAATTTGAAAAGTCAAACGGCTATTTTGGAAGGTGGAGGGGAAGTAGGAAACCTACTTGGGGAGGAGTTCCCTCCCTCCACCGCCCGCCCACTTGGGATCCGAGTTGGGGAGGTACTCCCCTCCCCTTGGCCGGCGCCTCCCACCTATATAAGGAGGGGCAGGGTTGCCCCTCCTAGCACACAAGTTGCCCCCCTCTAAACCCTAACCCTAGCCGCCGCCGCCCTACATAGCCGCCGCCTAGGGCAACTCGCCGCCGCCTAGGCCAAACCCTAGCTGCCGGTCTTGCCCCCTCCTTGGTGTGTCTAAACCCTAGATCGCCGAGGCTCTCTCTCATAGTCCACCATACTCGCTCCGGCTTAAGGCGAAGCCCTGCGAGATATCCCCTCTACTTCCGGTACCACGCCGTTGTGCTACCAGAATCGCGAGGAGAGTGCTACAACCTCCGCTGCCTGCTGGAATAAGGGAGAGGAAGGTCTTCGACAAGTACCGAACGTGTGACCGACTGCGGGAGCGCTGCCGAAACGCAGCACCGGAAGGATCGTCTACGTGATCTTGAGATCGGGAAGAGTACGACTACATCACCCACGAGAATCCGCTCTCGTTAAACACTTTGGAATCTTCGAGGGTGAGTTATTCCATCGACTCGTTGCTACAATCTAGTAGATAGATCTTGGCTTGTTTGTTTGTATGCGGTAGAATTTTTTTGTTTTCCATGCTACTAAACCCTACAAATATCATGTGGGTCATGGTTCTCAAACCTTTTCTGAAGCTCCGATTCCAAAGCATACAAGATAGCACACTGAACTATGGAGTACTGATTCTATCGAGCGAGGAAAACATTCTTTACCTCATCGGTAGCATCAGCTGCAGGTGGGGCACCTAGTGGTGCATCCAGCACATAGGTCAAATTACCAGCATTGAGGAAAATCCTCAAGTTGCAGAGCCAATCCGTGAAGTTCCTTCCATTGTTTTTCAACTTTTTTTCTCTAGGAACGCATTAAAATTGATGGTAGGGGCCGCCACTGATGTACAACATATTTGCAATAGTTTAGACTAAGTTTATGACAAATTGAGTTCTAATTAATAGTTAAATTAATCTAGATGAACTCCCACTCAAAACAATATCCCTCATATTGTTTTAGTGATCACACGAACCAAATCCACCACATCAAAACCGATCATCACGAGAGTTGATGTAGCTTCAATGGCGAACAATCAACATGTTCATCATATCTACTATATGACTCATGCTTTACCTTTCGGTGATCCGTGTTCCGAGACCATGTCTATACATGCTAGGCTCGTCAAGATCAAACCTTAGCTTTCACATGAGAAAATCTGACTTGCTCCCGTTGTATACACTCGTAGAATCTAACACACCCGGTCATCACGTGGTGCTTCGAAACAACAAGCTTTAGCAACGGTGCTTACTAAGGATGAACACTTTATAACTTGAAATTTTGTGCTAGAGGGACCATCTTATAATGCTACCGTCGTGAACTAAGCATACAAGATGCATAAAAGGATAAACATCACATGCAATTCATAATATGTGATATGATATGGCCTTTCTTCTTGTGCTCCCGATCTCCATCTTCAAGCACGAACATGATCTCCATCATCACCGGCATGGCGTCAAGGTCAATGGCGCCGCTTCATGGTTGTTGTCCACCAGCATCAACTATTACAACTACTTTGAATAATAGACACACAGGTCTTAACGGAATTAAAAGACAACCATATGGCTCCTGCCGGTTGCCAACTTACAATAAGGAACATTTCATACATCATATATAATCACAATCATGGCCATATCACATCACAGCACACCCCTGCAAAACAAAGTTAGACGCCTCTAATTTTCTTTGCATGTTTTACGTGGTTTGGGGCTTTCAATAAGTGTCGTTCTAACTTACGAACAAGAACCATGACATTGATACTAGTATTGTCAATTACCCGTTGTAACTTGAATCTTCACTATGATGGGAGAAACAGGCACCCGCAAAGCAACTTATGCAATACAAGTTGCATGTCAAGCGTGGAGCAAGTCTCATGAACGATGTCATGTAAGGTTAGCCCGGGCCGCTTCATCCCACCATCTCGCAAGATGCAAAGTACACAAGAAGCAATCGACAATAAAAGCATCAACGCCCACAATGACCATTGTGCTCTACTCGTGCAAAAGATCTACATATAGACACGGCTCTGATACCACTGTAGGGGTTCGTAGCATGGAAAACAAAAAAATTCTACCCCATGCATACAAACAAGCCAAGATCTATCTACTAGATTGTAGCAACGAGTCGATTAGGGTACTCACCCTCGAAAATACCAAAGCGGTTAACAAGAGCATATTCTCGTGGGTGATGTAGTTGTACACTTGTTGATCTCAAGATCGCGTAGACGATCCTTCCGGCTGCGTTAAATGGCGCTTCGATCGGTCACATGTTCGGTACTCGATGAAGACCTTCCTCTCTCTTGTTCCAGCAGGCAGCGGAGGTTGTAGTTCTCCCCTCGCGATTCTGGCAGCACGACGGCGTGGTGTCGGAAGTAGAGGAAAGATCCTGTAGGGCTTTGCCTAAGCCGGTGCGAGTTATGGTGTATCTAGGGTTTCCGGAAATCTAGGTTTAGAAGGCTGGAGAGGAGGAGGAGGTGTCGGCGGCGGCTAGGCGGCGCACGGGGTGGGGAGGGCTAGGTTGTATGCACTTTAGGGCAGCCCTCCCCCTCTATTTATGAGAGGGAGGGAGACTTGGGAGAGGGGAGTTTGAATCCATACCCAAACCCAAGTTGGATAGAAGGAAGGACTCTTTCCTTCTTCCACTAGGAAACCATTGTTCCAGCTTGACTTTTCAAACCTCCCTTTTGACTTTCAATGTAGAGCTTTATTTCTCTCTCGCAAATGCCCAACCAAAGTGACCTAGGACATGATCCAATCATTCCACCTACCCATGACACATTCATGGACCATTCCCCTTCCGGTCTGGTGAACCTTCTAGACCCTTCTAGAACCTCTCTGATGAAAACATCGAAATCATTCCCGAACTCCGGAATTGGACTTTCCTTATATGAATCTTATTCTCCGGACCATTTAGGATCTCCTCGTGATATCCTGGATCCCATCCGAGACTCCGAACAACATTCGGTTTCCCTACTTACATTCCATATCTACTAAACAACATTGAATCCTTAAGTATGTCTCCCTACGGTCCGTGAATTATGCGGACATGACCGAGACACTTCTCCGATCAATAACCAATAGAGGAATCTGTAAATTCATATGGCTCCCACGTATTTCTATGATTACTTTCTGATCGAATGAACCACTTACATACGATACCATTTTCCTTTTGTCTCGCGATAGTTTATTTATCCGAGGTTTGATCGTCGGTATCTATGCATACCTAGTTCAACCTCTTTATCGATAAGTACGCTTTTCTCGTTCCCGTGATATGTGATCCCTTGTGAGCCAGTCACATGCTTGCAAGCTAATTGGATGACATTCCACCGAGAGGGCCCAGAGTATATCTATCCGTCATATGGATGGACAAATCCCACTCTTGATCCATGTGCCTCAACACATACTTTTCGAACACTCAATGCCACCTTTATATCCACCCAGTTACGGTGTGGTGTTTGATGTCATCAAAGCATCCTTCCGGTGATGGTGATTAGCATGATCTCATGGTCGAAGGAATTAGGTTACTATGTATCAGAAAGCTTATAGCAAACAAACTATTGAAATGACTTGATCTTTATGCTACACTTATCTATAGGAGTATGTCCATCATACCATTATCCTAATGATATGATCTTGTTGTTAATAACATCTCAATGTTCATGATCAAGAAACCACGATCATCTATTAACCAACAAGCTAGTATTATAAAGAGGCTTTACTAGGGACTCTAATTTAGTTTACAAATCACACAAGTATTAATGTTTTCGGTTAATACTATTATAGCATGAATATAAACATTTATCATAAACACAAATATATAATAATAACCACTTTTTATTGCCTCTAGGGCATATCTCCAACACATCCCCCTGCCGAGGTCACCACCGAAGGGCAAGGTTCCACCGAGACAACCACCGCACCTCCTCTTGGCCTCAACGACCATAATTAGATAAGCAAACCTGAGCACAAAGAAAGGCTGTGAGAACCTCAAACGCCACCGAAGGACCACGGTCACCGAGATCACACTGTTGGCACGAACATCCCATAGAGTAGGCCAACCAAAACTGCATGGAGATCCAAAGAACATAGCTTGGCATGGAGACAGAGGGCATTGCGTGAAGACCAGAGCTTGTCGAGAACACCCAAGTCGAAAGCACCAAAGCTAATCTGGGGATGGGAACCAAGATGACAACCAATATGACGCTTCCAGGGAAGTGAACGACGCCCTCGGGCACCGTCGTCACCGGTACATACCAAAGTCAGGATAGAGGTTTTGCTTGGTTCCCGAACATCCCCAAATAGCCGACCACAAGAAGAAGATGGGTTCCTCCATGACGCCTCCAAGGAGAATAGTGACGCCCGTAGGCGACGCCGTCGTCAAGCTTTTGCCCGGATACCCATCTCCACCTTGATCCAGGCGGCATAAAGCAACCCGACCGCCCAGATGCACCATGGAGGTCGTCCAAGGACAACAGCAGGAGGCAAGAGATTGGGCCGGATCCCATACCGGAGAAGCTGTGAAGCCGACACGGTCGAGCCAAGCAGCAGAGCCGGTGGCGCCTAGTCTCCAGATCTAGAGAAGGCGTGCAACGCGACCTTGGGCAGAGGAGGCGCACCAACGTCGAGAGGGTGGGAACAACCAGAAGCTGGCTGGAAGGAGAGAGGAACGACAGAGGCGTGCACGTCGGAGGCCAGCAACGGCGGCAGCGAAGGTGGTGATTTGTGGACAAAGCAGGGCAAACGACCCAAACCTTGAGGGGAAGAGGACAGCGACGGAGGGGAGGAGCAGGTGGCGCCACCGCGGGGCAGGGAACGGACCCAGGAACCGACGACGATGGCCCCCGTTCCCTAGCACGGCGGTCTTCCTCCGCACTGGCGCGCAGGGACCCGAGAGGCAGTAGATCCCCGTCGCCCCCTTCACTGGTGTTGCCAGGCTTAGACCAGCAGCGGCCTCGGGGGGGAGGAAGGAAGGTGGGAGGTGGCGGCGGCCGGGCGGCTATGTTTTCGCTCCCCGGTCACCTGGGGAAGGCGACCTGAGGAGCGGGGTTTTTTTTCCGGTCAGCACACACACTCTTGCCTGGGCTAAGTGGACCAAAATGAATTCGCATGACAAGTTTTTTGTTTTGAGAAGTGCATGACAAGTTGGTGTACCACGGTACCACTCTTTGCAAGATTGTGTATGAAATTGCACATAGTGAACAAGTTTATGTACCACATGTGTATAAAGCTCTATTTTGATGTATTCGTATTTAGACAAAGTTGAGATTATTAATATGGACGGAGGAAGTATATAGAAGTAAGGGCCATGTTTTCTTTAAAGTAACATGCCAAAACTATAGAAAACGCCCATATTGGATCGCTCAAGTCACCGATGGCAAAAATTGTCCCAGGTTTAATTTTCCCCTAGCGCCTTTTTTTAAGCTTACAACATTGGACATAGTCTATCTAAACAAACTAATGATGTGAAACGTTGAGTTCAGCTTTGTGACCATGTGATTTGAGTTTTTTTTCTAGCTTAATCGTGTGATCTTAGGATATCGTAGTTGTATCAGGATAGTAGAGACTACGAGTCCACGATATATATCGTGAGACAAGTACAATAGTAGTAGTACGAACTACCGATACTAGTTGAATGCCCGTGCGTTGCTACGGTATTAAATACGTGGGTATGGTCGAAAGTGTCAGGTTAGGTTAGCTCAGAAGGAGAATTGTATTTGTTGAATATAGTATTTTTCACTTTAAATATTTTGACATGTAAAAGGAGAAGCAAGAGTAAGGCAACAACACTAAATCTGCGCTCACTTTTACTATTTTTTCACTTCAGCCAGAAACAATTTTTTCTTATAATGTTTATATGCCATCCATTTGTATTCTATATGAGACTTTAGTTGTCAGATTAGGCAAGCAATATATGTAACAAGCTAGCACATGTTCATGTAGCTAAGAAGAATTAGGAGTGTCTAGGTAAAAAGGATATAGAAAATATTTTAGTCATGAGAAATGTCAACTTCAAAAGTATATTTTCTCTAGGACTCCATGTCTATGTGTTATCGTTCTGAAATTACAGGGAAGGTGTACAGGTGTGTGGGATAGTGAGAGGATAAGATAAGCACAACCATCTAAGCAAACTGAAATGCCTACAATAAGCCTAATTTTATAGTTTAGGCTCATACACTCCCAATCAAATTTAGAGGAAGAAATCACACATCACTTAGAATTGCAAAGCAAAAAAAGCTACAAGTAAAAGACCTAGATGATATGCATGTGAACTTTGCTCCAGCATCGAACAAGACAGTACACAACCTTACGAACATTTAAATCTCCTTAAGACATAGTACACCATGACAACATCAGGAACTAATCTATATACATGCACGTACTATTTGAACTGTTGTTATATCGAAAATTACTTGTGTTTGAAACAAAAAGATCTGGGCAGGTGAAAACAGGTATTAAATATGAAATCAAGATATCTATTAAAACAAATGAACTAAGAACAGATGAAAAATCTCAACGCCAGCCGCATCTTACTGCTTGTCTGCTATTAATCCTTGTGTTCACCAATTAATCATGAGCACGGCCTGGATGAGGACGTCCAATGGATAAGCCAAATCAAGTAATATGGCCACTCTTACAAGGTGATACAACCATACATGTACCTCTGCTCAGTTTGGTCATCTTTGTCAGGATGTAGCCAGCTTCATAGGCTACGTTTTGGCATGAGGTTATACTCTGAAATCATTCCCAGAGGATAATGATTAAATATGCTCTGAAACTAATTTTCCTGTCAGTGCATTCAATAATAAGACCATGCTGAAGTTGGCAGTAGATAAAATCATTCGAAAAATGAAGTTTAAGATTATAGATCCTATTTGTGTTATGCATACGAATACCAACCTGCTACGACTCCTTCATCTCCGGATTTGGCTCGGGCTGTGGTGCACCTTCGTAGGCGTCGGCAGCCACCATCCTACCCATATCACTCCATTTGAATTAATGCACAAAATCATGTAAATCTTCTAACATATTTCAAGAGCATGTTTCATTCATAATGATCAAATTTTTCCAGAGCTCCAAAATGAACCACAATGATTTTTTTTGCCGCTTTTCCTTGCAAAACCATGCCATGTGTGGTTTTTGAGTCCACTTGTTACTTTCAAATATTTCTAAAATCATGATTCAAGAAGATATGACAATGCTAGACATAACTTTTGGAACAACAAGACCCCGGCAAGAATCAGGTCAACCACATAAGTTAATCCATCACAACTTAAAACATAACATGTGAAAATAAAATAGGACCTAAGCTGGCTCATGCCGTTGTAACCTGCACAATTAGAAAGACAACACAAACTATGTCTTCTTGCAGTAGCTATGCATTTTGTCGAAAGAGAAACCGGGAGGGTGGAACTTCAGCAAGATTTGCAGCCATACAAACTGAAGCATGTACCAAGCAGATCACCCTTTGGTGGAGAGAATTGGTTGTTGCCTTAGCCTCACGAAATGCTGAGTGTTCACATTCTGTAGCCTCCTGTAATAAGTAAATAATTAGATCCATCCTGCATATTATTTAAGGCTGTAGATGTTAGCATATTTTTTTATAGACTTATTCTAACTTGAAGATATTGAACTTAAGATAAAATTACAGGCATGATTAATAAGAATGGAGGGAGTATATATGAGTACAAATTTCAGCACAAACAAATGTGTGGATGTATAATAGATTACACGTTTGTTAATTTTTATAGCCTAGAAATATTTCGTTATCAAATCTTATCGTAATACATTGTCAGCATCTTATACACTTGCGAAAAAAACATCTCTACAAACAGACAGAGTGAGCGGAAGTAACTCAGACAACAAATGGGTGAGACGTCATGATATGGCTATTACGAGGACGCGGGTGTGACTGCTGCTGCCATCGGCGGCTTCCGTCTCCTATGGGATACACGACGATGTAATTGGCCTCACTGACCATTCTACATTCTATAAAACTGATTGCTGGTCTAATTACAGGCTTATACACCTAAACAGCACAAGAGCTGAAGAGCACTGGCTAAATCAGTAGAGTGAAGAGTACTTGATGCCATTAGGCAGGATGGTTAAGTCGCTCTCTGGAATCTTGGAGCTCCTAAACTGCCAAATGAACCAAGCAAAGAGTAGAGACGCTTAGCCCAATCTCATCTGATGCTAAAACCTGAACAACTAAAGCTGGACAAGATATGATCGAGCACAAGGATTCTTACAACTATGGTGCCGGCTTCTCCTCCTCCGGCGGCAAATCCCCACACCTGCAGCACAAAACCATCAAGAACACACGAGCTGATAAAGCTGAACCCGGAAGGAATTGTCGAGTGATGGATATGGTATTGAGAACCTGCAGTGGCCGCGGCTAGCGAGGCCAACCATCTGGGGAGGCATCTGAGTGACAGCAGCGGCGGGCAAAGGCGGTTGTCTGCCGCACCATCTTGGCCGACGACATGGAGCACGAGTGCAGGCAGATCTTGGGAGAGGAGTGCCAGGCGGCGGGGAGTTGGGTATCTCCCGGTCCGGCGCATGGCCGTGGTCCGCATGAGATGAGGGTATGCGTAAGCTCGTGGCAGTCAGAGAGCTCGGACCAATCGCGGCATGAGAGCTCGAAGGTAGGCACGATGTAGTCAGAGAAGCTTGGGCGTAGATCTCGGAGGCGGGCGGGCATGATGTGGGACGGAGGAGTTCGGCCAGGAGGCAGCGTTACATGCTCGGTCTAAGTGCATTGGAGGCTGGGAGGAGGGGTGCCCGACGGCGTGGTGGTGCGGCGGCGCGGGGGAACCGATGGAAGAGGCGCTGGGGGGATTTGATGGAGGAGGCACGGTGGGGACTGACGGGAGGGAATCCGGTGGTTCTTGGCGGTGGATTTCCAGGACTGCGGGTTATTTCACAGAAACTTGAGGGGCTAAACCACAAAAGTGCACGACGGACGAAAAAACGGAAATGCTAAACCTACGGACAGATCCTTACGGAAATAAACTTACGGAATTAGGTGCACTCTACTGATTGGTGCAAGTCATGTTTCCTCCCGTGATTTAAGGGACGTGATCCACTTGTTTCTCTCCACCTGTTTCCGTAAGTGGATTCCGTAAGAAGGTGTCCGAAATTGCAGACGAAAACCACCGTAAGGTAAATTATATATAGTAAAGATTTGTGTTTCCTAATTATTTTCATGGCGGTGGTAGTACTGCTCCTACCCAATGGGATGTCCCTGCTACTAGTAGTTTATTAACCTGCGTTTGTCGACCTTCTCTCCTACCAGTTCTGACGGAAAAAAACATAGGGTTAGGGTTGGGGCGGCGGCTTCTTTGTTTCCAATCGCCATGGAGAGCCGTAGCGGCGCGCCAGAGACGGAGGAGACCGTCGTCTTCCCCGACTTCGTGATGCTGGATCGCAGGGGCCACAGGAGCTTCCACGACGGCCATGCCGCTGCTGACGAGGCTGTAGACAACGACGACACCGCCACCGCAGTCCACACGTCCAACGGCCACTCCTGCTACATCTCCTTCGCCCTCGCTGCTCCTCCAAAGGTCTCCTACCTCAATCTCCACTGGCCGGAGCTCCCAGCAGACAAGTCCGGGATCCACTTTCCCGCCTATCCCTACGTCCTGGCAGCCGACGACAACCTCGTCCTCCTCCACGTCGCCATCTCGAGCTACGGCGGCAACCCGTCTGATCTGTTCGTCTACGCGGCCGGTCCTCCTTCTTCTTCCCCATCGGCGCTGCGGCTCCCGGTGCCCGCCGAGGATGTGGAGTACTTGGTCCGGCGGGGGAAGTTCCAGGTGGGTAACTCCGTCATCGGCATCCTGCGGCTCGCGGCAACGGCCGCCGGAGACCAAGACGACCGCGGCTACATCGTCGCCCACCTCGACGTCTCCGCCCAGGAAAAAATGGTCAGCCCCCGCCGCACTACCCAAGACAACAACACCCTCGGCGACAGTCCCACGTTATTAGTTGCCAGATTCTGCGTCTTCTCCTCCGAGACAGGAAACTGGAGAACCATCACCAAGCGTGCCCCACGGAGCAACAACAATGGCGGCCACCAGTTCCCCGCCCGCTGGTCCACCAACGACGTCCTGCCTCTCGACGGCCGTTTCCTCTGCTGGGTCGACTACCTCAAGGGCCTCCTGCTATCCGACTTCTCCTCCACCAAGACCACCTCCCCGCCGGCGCTCCACTTCGTGCCTTTCCCCGGAAAACAGTACGCCGACGACACGATACGCGAGCAAACAAGGAGCTTCCCGGCGACATACCGCGGTGTCTCCGTCAGCCAGGGCATGCTACGCTTCGTGCACATCGACAATCACTGGTACGAGAAGGATGAGTGGACCAAGTGCAGCGACTGCCTTGAGAGAAAACGCCAAAAAGTCGGCACCAAGATCACCACCTGGACTCTCACCATGAGGAATAATATGCTAGATGGTGGTAGCCAGCTCAAGTTCGAGTGGGAAGCGCATCGTGTGATCAACCTGGAATGCCTCTGGGCGCAAATCGGTTACCAGGATAAGGGTTTGCCTCGACGTCTTCCCGAGCACCCGGTCATCGCCCCCGACGACCCGGACGTCTTGTGCTGCCTCCTCATGGATGGGGAGTATCGTGGTAAGGAATGGATGATCATGGTTGACATGAAGTACGCGTATCTCCGGGCGTCTACTCCTGGTGCCGATGAAAAACCTTACAGAGACGCTTTTAGTTATACAACCCGACTTCCAAGTGTCTTCTCCAAACACCTCAAAAACCCAACACAAAACTAGTAGCTAGAAACTATTATTATTATTCAAACTATTACGTCACTTTTACGTTCTTATTACATATTGCCCTAGCATGATATTATGGCTTTCTGTCCATCGTTGGATGTGGCCCTCCAGAGTACCTCTGTGTTTTGCATTATATACTTATCTATGCTGATGCAATACATATGCTGCCAAGTTGGGTGCATGATTTTGAAGGGTGATTCAACTGTGATTTTGGTTCTCGCTTAATTGCTATTGTACATTAATAATTGTCTACTCATCTCTGTATATGGATCTCTTTGAAATGTTTCCCCATTTTCATTAGCAATTCTCGTGCATTAATGACATCTAGCTCTATTGGTATCGAGGAGGAAAGGGAGTTCAGTCGCCACCGGCCCTCATGGTATCCACAAAAAAGAGAAACTCCGCGCCGCGACCTCTTGAAGCCACACAAGGCTAATAATATGGGCGCACACGACCAGATATCTAGGAGTGGCATGCGCCAATCTACGTAGATATTTGATGGAGAAGACCGGAACTTGGCGGCGGCCAGATCAAGAAAGACCAACGTTAGGCAGAACGATGAGTTGGTGCGAGAAGGCACTAAGGACAAGACACCATTATTCTATCCAAGCCAGCAGGCCCCCATGCCGTCGGGCGCCTCCTTGCGGGATAGGCCGCCCCTCCCCCAACAGCCCGGAGCACGCTAAGCCAGACCAATTGAAGAGACGACGACCTGTGCCGGTAGGGCACCATGACCTCAAGCATGTTGTCGATGTGAGGCCACCTCCACGTCTTTGATGCGAGGCCGCCCATCTACGGTGCCTCCACGTGACCATGTGGCTTCTCCGTCGGAGAAGATGTCTCGCACCACCATCCTCCATGCGAGGAGGAGAGGGAGTTCCGTCGCTGCCAAAGCCGCACAGGCTTGGCCTGGTGACGCCCTTTGGCGGCGACAAGGAATTGGAGGGAGGGGAAGTGGATGATCTTGGCGCCGTCGGTGGAGGGAGTGCTACGCGAAAAACCTATTTTTTTCAATTAGTAGTTGTCACCGCCAAGAGTTGCATTCTAATATTTGTAGCATCTCATATGGAAGGAACACATTGAAAATCCTCTAGATGTGTAACTATAAGTTTCAAAATGCAAAAAACATGTGAACAATCTTTTTAGATAGTTTGTGGTGTATCAAACGTAAGTCCATTTAAAATACCAAGTTCACACTCCAATTGTGGCGCCGGAGGTGTAGAAGAGAATAACTCTAGTCAGCCTTGAGATTAAAAAAAATGTGTGGAATTATAACGTGACCTCCAGGCAACAGGTCCTTGTGAGGTGTGACTTTTTATTTACGAGTTTTTTCCACACAAAAAAGAATGTACCTTGACGAGAATTGTTCTTGCGACTTTAGCGTGCTTGGTTGCGGGTTTCCAGACCCATCAAGCGTCTTCATGGTTTTTAACGATAAATCGTACTCACATTTTGGCCAAGCACTAATCATGCCATTTGCCGTCAGTCCACCAAGCGACGACTTTATACGCTCATTTGCCGTCGGTTCATCAATAACTTCCTGGAATTTTGTTTACGGTCAGCAGACAATGACTCTGGCCCGTTTTGTCAAATGAATTTAACTGAACTTGGAAGATAAGGGCATAAGAGCGTCTCTAGCAGACGCGCTATATCGATCACGCGCTAAAAATACCATCGGTAAAATTTCTCACTCCAGCAGGCGCGGTTTACAGCAGAGCTGCAATTTTTTTGGGCGCGCGGCGTTTTTCACCAGAGCGTCAAATGTGACGCGTTCGCTGCAGCGCGCGACATCTTCTCTCATGCGCGCGTACCGCCAACGGCTGGAAATTTCACCCCGCGCCCGCGTCTTCATTTTCCCCACACGCGTCGCTGCCGAAAGATTTTGCCTGCGCCTCTCGACTTCGCCACCGCCCCCCGCTCGACTTCGCCACCGCGCCATAGATCCGCCTCCCTCGTGCCTCCTCCCGGCATTTTTGAGCGCTCCGTCACTCTGTACCGAGTGGGCGCCTCCATCGTCGCCGCCACCGACGGGCACAAGACCCGCGCCAGCGCCACCGACGACATCTAGCCTTCCTCCTCTTGCTAGCGGCGACCATGTCGTCCTCAACCCTACTTGCAGCATGGCGCCGCCAAGATGCTCGCCGATTTGCTCGCAAGGTATGCGCCTCCACCCGCCGCCAACATTTTGTGTTCTAATTTTTAGTTAAAAAAGTTAGTAGTAGTAAGTCATTTTATATGTATATTTATAGAGTTCATCATACGATTCATCGGGCGATGAGTACGATATAGAAGAAGAGAACATATCAATATTATTGGCATACCGTGCCATCAAGAAGCCAAAAATAGGAGGATCGGTGTTCGATAGACAGAAATTGTGGAGAGAAAGGATTAAAGGTCACGAGAAGTTGATGCGGTCGTATTTCAATGAAAATCCGATATTTCCCGAAAGCTATTTTCGGCGACGTTTTCGGATGAGCATCAACTTATTCAAGCACATCGCAGCGGAGGTGATGAAGTATGATCGGTTCTTTGAGCAACGAAGAAATACCGCCGGAGAACTCGGTCATAGTACCTATCAGAAGGTGACCGCCGTCTTGCGTATGTTGGCATACGGTATACCGGCGGATCTAATTGATGACCACTTGGCCATGGGTGAGAGCACTTCTATCATGTGTGTCAAGCGCTTTGCCATAGTAATTGTGAAGGTTTTCGGATCCACATTGGTGGAGTTTGAAGCAAATGGCCACAAGTACAAGTATGGCTACTTTCTCGTTGACGGTATCTATCCAAGATGGCAAACATTTGTAAAGCCGGTTGTTCAACCACGAGGTAAAAAACAAACCAAATTTCACAATGCATAAGCGGCGGCTAGAAAAGATGTAGAGAGAGCATTTGCGATTTTGCAACCCCAATTTGCCATTGTGAGGGGGCAGCTAGATTTTAGGATCAAGAGTGTCTTTGGTATATCATGATTGTTTGTGTCATCATGCATAACATGATTATAGAGGATGATAGTGGAAAAATGTGGACCAAGTGTGTCTTTGGTATTTATTCGTTAATTTTGGTTGCTTGTTTGATCTTGTTGAATACATAGCGCTGTGTGAATGCTGTTTCCAGTGCTGCTGCGCGTTGTAGTTTGCAGCGTCTGGTAAAGGACCTTTTTTTACGGTCGCGCTCGCGCTGCGGTTTAGCGTCTCCGGTGGAGGAAAACAGCGTGTGCTGCGCTCTAATACAGTGCCGGTGCAGCGACGTTTACAGCGCCAAAATATAGCGCGCCTGCCGGAGATACTCTAATATAAGATAGTTGCGACGACCTTATCGGAAAAAAAAACTTAAATGCATGTCCCCAAGTGTCAGCTAATACGATAGTAATAGTAAGGGAGTGTCTACGTCTCAGGCGCCTGAGTTATTTCTAAGTCGCTGACGTCGTTGTCAATTATAAGCAAGTTCCAGGCGCCTTTCTCAGTCGCTGACGCCGTTGTCAATTATAAGCAAGTTCCAGGCGCTTGAGAAATAGCTGACGCCGTTGTCAATTATAAGCAAGTTGCAACTGAGACCCGTCAGAGCTTAGTTACAAGTAAGTTGTAACTGCACCCCCTCCACACTGATAGGTGCTCAGTTACAAGAAAGTTGTAACTGGGACCCAGCAAAGCTCAGTTACAACCAAGTTGCAACTAGCCCTCCGGCGGGGCCCAGTTACAAGCAAGTTGCAACTGGCCCGCCGATGGAAATCAAGTCCCCCCCCAAGTTACAAGGGTTTAGGGGTTAGTCACAACATACTTGCGACTAGCTCGGTACATTCTCGATTACAAAGCAAATTACAAAATGATTCAAATCCAAGTATATGTAGTCGCGACATAGTTGCAACTAGGGTTTTAGTCACACCATGCTTGCGACTGGCTCAATACATTCCCGGTTACAAAACAAGTTGCAAATGACTCAAATCCAAAAGTGTATCCAGTCGCGACATGGATGCAACTAGGGTTTCAGTCACACCATGTTTTCAACTGGCTCAAAACATTCTTAGTTATAAAACAAGTTGCAAAAATGACTCCCCGCGATGAGGTCTCACCGATGAGGTCCCCCTCCCTCCCGGTTGCAATCAAGTTGCAACTGTCCCCCCTTGGCGGGGCCCTAGTTATAAGCAAGTTGCAACTGGGACCCGTCAGAGCTCAGTTACAAGTAAGTTGCAACTGCACCCCCTCCATACCGATGGGTGCTCAGTTACAAGGAAGTTGCAACTGAGACCCAGCAGAGCTCAGTTACAACCAAGTTGCAACTGGCCCTCCGACGGGGCCCCAGTTACAAGCAAGTTGCAACCGGCCCGCCGATGGAAATCAAGTCCCCCCAAGTTACAAGGGTTTAGGGGTTAGTCACAACATACTTGCGACTAGCTCGGTACATTCCCGATTACAAAGCAAATTACAAAATGATTCAAATCCAAGTATATTTAGTCGCGACATAGTTGCAACTAGGGTTTCAGTCACACCATGCTTGCGACTGGCTCAATACGTTTCCGGTTACAAAATAAGTTACAAATGACTCAAAATCTAAAAAACAGTATCAATATGATTGCAACTAGGGTTATGGTTCAGTTGCAAACATACGTGCGACCGGCTCGGCGCGTCCTCGCTTACAAGCAAGATGCAAATGACTCAAATCCAAAAATCCTAGTCACAACATACTTGTGACTGGCTCGGGGCGTTCTGGTTACAAGCAAAATTGCAAAATGACTCAAATCCAAAAATCCTAGTCGATACATAATTGCAACTGGCTCGAGGCGTTCTCGTTACAAGCAAAACATAAAATTTCAAAAACATAAAAATAGATTTTCGGAAAAAACAACAGACCAATAAAAAACAAAAAAAAAGCAGAGAAAAATAGAACATGAGAAAAGAATAGCGGAAAACTAATTACAAAAAAGTTTATTGATGACCGAAATAGAAGAGAAAAAAATTGAAGGGGGTTTGAAATAGTTCATTCACGACATAAAACAAAAACATACAAAAAAACGTGAACAAAAAATCTTAAAAAGGAAAATTGAATTTTTGAAAAATCATAAACATCAACAAAAAAATATCCAGAAAAAGAAAATGCACTCCTAGTTACAACAAAAACGAAATAACAGGAATAAAACAGCAAAGTAAAAAAATAGAGGGCCGCCGGCCCATAGACAGACAATCCCATCCAGCACGAGCGGCACATAGTGGTACGCCGCGAAGCGACCAAGAGGCGGCGGCTCGAGTCGTCGACTGGGTCAACTTCCTGGGGTTTTCTGTGCACAGCTAGCGGCAGCGCATAGTAAATTCATACAGACACACTTCAGCTTTCCGTTAAAAAGGTAAAAGATACAGCCCACACACCAGTACCATAAAAAATAGACCGAATTACGAAACAAATCGTACGACGGGACACATGACTGAGAAATAGCTATTTCTCAGGCGCTTGAGAGATAGCAATTCCATAATAGTAAACCATATTCCCCAACAAGTTTGATCAAGTCAGTCATCTCAAACAAACAAAAAGTTCATTCAAGTGGCAGGTACTCCCAGTCCCAGGCAATCCGCAACCTCGCCGTCCACCTCTCCAAGACCCAGGCCTGCGCGCCCGCCAGCAGCCACCCTGCGCCGTACGGGTGCATCAATCCACCTTCTCTTCTCTCTGGTGTGGGCATCTCGCGCGCTCGTGGACCTACGCGGGCCGGACATGGAGGCGGCGGCGGCGCTGTCGTGCGCGGCGGGGTGGGTGTGGGCGGCCTCCTACTTCGACCTCACGCGCCGGGCGCGCGCGCTGGCGCAGCCCTGGGTCACCCGACGCGTGCACGCCGAGACGCAGGCCATCCTCAGGTTCCAGGTCCGTTCCTCTGCCGCTTCCAGTCAACCTCTGCTTCTCTTTGCTTCCATCTAATAATCAATGACCAATTCGAATAAAGAACGAAAAATTCCGTCCCGCACTTTGTCCAGTAGGCAGTTGATGTTGGATTCCTATGCTTCTGGTGTATTTATTTATTTATTTTCTGCTGGATTGGATCATTGCAGAGGATGCAGCACAGGTTGCTAGACAATTTCTTCTCTGTGCTCTCATGCGTTGTCTCTGCCCCTTTCTACACAGGATTCCTCCCCCTCCTCTTCTGGGTATGTGTCTCTCGTGTCCAGTGCCACATTCTGACCACCTCTGCCTATTCTGCTTCTGTGGTTCTGAATTTGTTCTCATCGGTACTGCTTGCAGAGTGGGCACGGCAAGCTGGCTAGGCAGATGACCCTCCTCATGGCTTTCTCTAATTACCTTGGCAATGTTGTGAAGGTTGTCATCTATTTCCTCTGTTTTAAATTATAATCCCTCCATCCCAAGGCTTAAGGCATATAACTTTTTGAAAAGTCAAGCCATGTAAAGTTTGACCAAACTTTTAAAAAAACTATCAAGAACTATTATATTATATAGATACCATGTGAAAATATGTTTCATGATGTATGAAAGGGTATGAATTACATATTGTAAATATTAATTATTTTTTCTAAAAACTTGGTCAAATTTTAGGTAGTTTGACTTTTGAAAAAAGTTATATGCCTTAAGCCTTAGGACGGAGGTAGTAAGAAGTTTTGGTAGCCTACCAAAACGTCTTATAATTTGGAATGGAGGTAGTATCTATCATAATTAAAATGAGAAATCATCTACCTTTTTATTCAAAAAATAAATAAATAAATGGGTGGTATTTGATTTTCTTAGTTTTCTGTTCGGTTGGTTTAGCAGTTGCCGCTTTGGGTATTTGTGGATGTAGGATGTAGTGTCAGCTCCTCGCCCATGCTCTCCTCCCGTGAGAAGAATCACAGCCACCCAAGATGAGAAGGAAAATGCCTTGGAATATGGACTGCCTTCATCGCACACTCTCATGACCGTTTGTTTGATGGGGTATAAATCTGTTATAGTTAGTATATTTTATGAAGAGCTGTGTTGCTGTATATTTACTGGGTTTTCTCTGGCTAATGTTGGTTTGGATGAATGCAGATATATGTTGCATTATGTCCTCACATATGGAGCGTGTGACGGTTTTATGCTTAGCGCTGGTCTCTCCCTAGCTTTCTTGCAGATTATTTTGATTGCCATTGGTGAGTTTTTACTTTCTTCTCGTGACATTCTCTTAAAGATTTACTGAAAGATACTGATGATGTGGTTTACTTGAAACTGTTAGCGAGGGTGTACTTGGGCATGCACAGCCCGACGGATGTTATCGCTGGGATCTGTTTTGGCATTGTGATCCTTGCATTCTGGTTGGTTGTCCATGATCAGGTTGATGCCTTTCTGACCTCTGGGCAGAACGGTATGTCCATATGCCTCAGCGCCACTTTGATTCTGGTGACAGATAAGATGTGGTATTCAAAGGCCAGGGATATTCACATAGTTCTTCTCTTTTGCAGTTACATTCTTCTGGGCAAGCCTTTCTTTATTGTTGTGCTTTGCATATCCAAAGCCAGAGTCCCCAACTCCTAGTTTTGATTTCCACACAGCATTCAACGGCTTTTCTTTCGGCATTGTAAGCACTCTCTTTTTCTGACTTATGGCTGCTAAAAATGTATTGCTCTTAAATTTGTGCTAGGATACTGCTCACATACAAGATAATTATCTGTAACGAGCTTAGCTGCGAAAACTGGATAACTTCGAGATAAAACAAGACAGTATGCACTCTTATTGGTTCTTAATGAGGCATGTTGGACCTATGGTAACGTGTCCAGTTTATATTCAATAATATTCACCATTGACTATCTCTGCTTTTTTTTAAAGGATGACTATCTCTGATTTACCCAAAAAGAATTCCTTTGAACAAAATCTAGCTCTAGATCTTCCATTTATGCTCTTTCAGTTACTGATACATCCCATTTGCCTGCGTGAGCTACTGTCTGCTTGAAGGAGCTCTGACATTGTTTTACACACATTGGTTCAGGTCTATGGCGTCCAACAGACCTACTTCCGCTTCCACAGCCCTGAAGCCCCCCTCATCTTGAGCCAGCAACTGCCTCTCATCGCATATGCCGGGAGGGTCCTTGTCGGGATCCCGACCATCCTCCTCGTGAAATCCTGCAGCAAAGCGCTCTCGAAATGGCTTCTGCCGGTCATGTGCGACACCGTAGGCATTCCAATTGTCTCATCCTGCTATGTCCCAGCGCTGAAGGCGCCCGGCAGCAGCTCGAGCAAATCCTCTGACCCCATGCAGGCCGGGTACCTTCAGAAGGTCTTCTCACTCTTCCCGCGGAAGGCGTACGACGTGGACACCGCCATAAGGTTCGTGCAGTACGCCGGCCTCGGGTGGTCGGTGGTTGGCTTGGCGCCGATGATATTCACCCGCTTAAATTTGTAGCCAAGTTTGGAATTTTGCTTGTTTCGTCGGAGGCGCTGAACGGGTGATTCCTCCTACTCGGACGGCAAGACCTCAACCTCATTTCTGTGTTGTATATTCGGCTAGCACGTCCTCCATGGTTGGTGTTTCTGTACAGGAGTTTTTCCTCAGTTAGTTCATGAAGGTATTGTCGATATTTAGGATTTGTTTTTCATGTTTTGCCTTTTGTATGTCTCGTGTGTTACATATGTTCCATTAGTGTCCATATTTACAGGAAAAAGAAAGAACTACTGCAAATTTGCAATTCTATGGAATGAAATTTTCGCTCCATTAATTGCCTTGTTTTTCTTGTTCCAATTTTCAAGGTTTATGGTTTTTGTTTTCAATTGTACTGTCTGTTTTTATTTGTGAATTTTTGTTGTCTTCCTAAAATTTACTTTAGTATGGCTGTAATGGTTGAAGAACAAGGAAAAAAGGTCCCTGGTCTCAAGTTTTGCCAGCGTCGATTTGTCAACTAAATTCCACTAAACTTGAAAACACAGAAAGGCTATTTCTGAATTTGTGACATTGTTGACCCCAATTAATTACTTTGTTCCACATCTTACCCCCGAACATGTGACAAATGCATCAGGTTTTACCCCAGTTAACTATTTATCCATGTGACTTTAGCAAGCTTGGTATGTAGGTTTCCATACCAATCATGCATCATCATGGTTTCTAAAGATAATCATGCTCACATTTTGGTCAAAAACTAATTAATCGCGGTCGTGCTACAAAGCAACCCTGCCTAGACGGCTAATTTGACTAGTGGGAGGGAAGCTCACCTGGCAGAACACAGCACACCTAGCCAAATTTCCATGGGCGTGTCAAGGCTGAAGTAGTCAACAGCTTGAACCATGTCTTTCTTGCAGAGGACGGCTAGTGCGTGCAGCGTGCGCCTTTGTGTGCTAAAAACACTTAAGCAGCTCAAGGAATACGTCAAGCTTAAATTGTCTCCAAGTCAGCCACCACATCTATGAGACCACCGCCCCCAATTCTCCCTGGCCTGGCCACCGAATCCGGCTGCAGATGCATGTTTGTGTTGTGTGATCTTGGTTCAATCGAAGTTTGCTTTTGCCAACTCTTTGTGGCAATTATATCTGGTCCTTTTTCATCGGGCCATGCATCGATTTACATCGAAAGATCGACAAAGAAATACCCCCTCCGTTTGGGATTATACGTCCCGCACGAATAACTAAGTTACCAATTTAAACAATAAAATATGAATAATATAACATAAAAATTATACCATTAGAAACTTTAGAGGTTCTAATTTTCTAATGATATAACTTTTGTGATATATAAGTTATATTTTGTTGGTCAAATAAACAACCTTGTAGAAATTATAATCCCAAACAGAGGGAGTATTGCATAGCCGAGCGAATTCTAACCGTCAATTTGAATGTTTCTAAGTTGAAACCCAAGGAAGATTTATGAAGTTTCAATAGTGTAATGACTGCTTGCTCTCTCCGCCCCAAATTAATTAACTCAATAGTAGTACTTCCTCCAACGCATATTAGTTGACTCAAGTTTGTCTAGATTCATATGTATCTAGTTAAGTATGTATCTAGTTAAGTATGTATTCGTGTTTAGTCAAAATTAAGTCAATTAATATGGGTTAGAGAGAATACTTAAATTCTAAATGTAGAAAATTCCAGCTTGTTACTATGTATGGCATCAGGTTCCAAAGTGCGATTTTTTTACAAATATAACCCTCTGCAATTCCCTATCGCCAAAAATACCCTCCTCATGCCGCAAAAGCCAAAAATGCCCTGGCGGGAGGCTGAAAAGGCGACACGTGTCACCTCCCGCCACGGGGGGTGGCGGGATGTTCCTCCCGCCACAGGGGTGGCGGGATGTTCCTTTCGCCTTTGGCGGTGGCGGAATGACGTCGTGGGGCCCACCAGCACGAGTGCAAAGTCGAACCTCCCGCCAGCGCCAAGTCGAACCTCCCCGCTGGCCCGGCCGTGGGGCCCACCTCGTCCCGCCATTCCTCCTGGCGGAAGGAACATCCCGCCACCCTCACACACAGCGTGGCGAAGGTGACACGTGTCGTCTTTTCACCTCCGTCAGTATTTTTTTTTTTTTAACGCGACGAAGAGGGTATTTGGCGATGGCAAATTGCAGAGAGTCATTTGTAAAAAAATCCCAAAGTGCCGGCTAGTTTGATAGGATCATATTCCCCTATGCTTCCACAGGTTCATTCACCGAAGAAAAGAAATAAGGATCAGATGTTCCAGAAGCACGATTGCATGAGCTGGAGAAGAAAAATCAACACAGGTGTAAAATCATCGGGCGCCAGGATTGGAGTTCAGATCAGAACCTTCCAAAGTCACAATCAACTCCGTGGATTAATGAATAACCCAAACATCGCACGAGAAGAAGGAAAAACAAGATCCCGCGTGCAAAGGTGTAGAGTCACGGTCCACGGCTGGGGCGGCCGGCAAACAGCAAACCGCAACGAACCGAGCCGAGCCACCTTCCCCCTTCCTACCGTTCCCGTCTCCGGCCCGCCCCACCGCTCCTCTTCCGTCCCCACCGCCCTCGCCGTCCACCTCTACAGGACCTCCGCGCGCCCGTCAGCAGCCAGCCTGCGCCGTGTATCTCTCTTCGGTCTCTCGTGGGGATCTCGCGCGCTCCTGGAACTGGGCGGCATCGGACGGATAAGGGGCGGAGATATATGGACATGGAGGCGGCCGCGGCCGCGGCTGCCGGCGGAGCCGGGCTGACCGGCTGGCAGGCGGCGGCGCTGGCAGGTGCGGCGGGCTGGGTGTGGGCCGCCTCCTACTTCGACCTCACGCGCCGGACCCGCGCGCTGGCGCAGCCGTGGGTCACCCGCCACGTGCACGCCGAGACGCCGGCCATCCTCAGGTTCCAGGTCCGTTCCTCTGTCAAATTTTCTGTTCTGTTTGCTTCCGGCCGATGACCAATTCGAAGAAACGAGCACAAATTACTGCATTCCTCCATCTTATTAGCTTGTATACTCGTTACAAATTCCAGCGTGCAGTTCGTTTTGTTAGTTCCTTATTAAGAAAAAACACGAATCGTGACTGAGGCGATCGAGTCATGTGGTTAGAAGACGAATTTAACTCGAAAATACATGGCGATGACGCAGGAAACAAATCAACCGTCGTTTTATAAGAAGCATCCATATGATTGATGTACATATTTACATGGCCTCGGTTTCTATGTTCTTACTTGTATGCTTCTGGTTTATTTTATTTATTCGATTTATTTATCTCCTGTTGAATCATTGCAGAGGATGCAGCACAGGTTGCTAGACAACTTCTTCTCCGTGCTGTCATGCGTTGTGTCTGTCCCTTTCTACACGGGATTCCTCCCCCTCCTCTTCTGGGTATGTCCCATGCCCTCTGGCACATTGACCACCTCTTATTATTCTGCTTCTTTGACTCTGAATTTATGGGTATTGACTGCAGAGTGGACACGGCAAGTTGGCTAGGCAGATGACCCTCCTCATGGCTTTCTCTGATTACCTTGGCAATGTTGTGAAGGTTATCATCTACCTATCTATCATAAATAAAATTGGTGGCGTTTGAAATAAAAAATTATGTTCAATTGGTTTAATTGTTGCCACCTTGGGTATTTGTGGATGTAGGATGTAGTGTCAGCTCCTCGGCCATGCTCTCCTCCTGTGAGAAGAGTCACAGCCACCCAAGATGAGAAGGAACATGCCATGGAGTATGGACTGCCTTCATCGCATGCTCTCATGACCGTTTGTTTGATGGGGTATACTCCTGTTATAATTATTATTTTACTTGATGTATATTTATTAGGTTTTTATGGCTAATACTGGTTCTGATGAATGCAGATATATGCTGCATTATGTCCTCTCATATGGAGTGTGTGACAGTTTTATGATTACCACTGGTCTCTCCCTAGCTTTCTTGCAAGTTCTGCTAATTGGCATTGGTGAGTTTTTACTTTCTTCGTGTGACATTCTCTTAAGAGTTATTGAAAGATGCTGATGATGTGGCTTACTTGAAATTGCTAGCGAGGGTGTACTTGGGCATGCACAGCTTGACAGATGTTGTCGCTGGGATCTGTCTTGGTGTTGTGATCCTTGCATTCTGGTTGGTTGTTGATGACCATGTCGATGCCTTTGTTGTCTCTGGGCAGAACGGTATGTCCATATGCCTCAGTACCACTTTTAGTCTAGAGATAGGTATTGTAATATTCAAAGTTGAAGAATATTCTCAGAGTTTTTTTTTTTTGCAGTTACATTCTTCTGGGCAAGCCTTTCTTTATTGCTCTGCTTCGCATATCCAGAACCAGAATTCCCAACTCCTAGCTTTGAATTCCACACAGCATTCACCGGGGTTGCTTTCGGCATTGTAAGAACTCTCTCTTTATGACTTATGATTGCTTAATCCAAATATCTATTGCTCTTAAAACTTGTGCTATGATTCTGCTCACATAACAGCTATACAGATGAGAACTGAGATAACTTTTAAGATAAAACAAGACAGTATGCACTCTTATTGGTTCTTAACGAGACTTGCTTGACCTTCTGTAACGTCTCCAGTTGTTGGAGATTCAGTTACTATTCACATATGAACTGTGATCAATGCCAGTAGTCTTCAAAGCCTTGACTATATATGTTTTACCAAAAAAAATTCCTTTCAGATGAAGTCCAGTAGGAGTACTAGATTTTTCATGCTCATTCAGTTACTGATACATCCTGTTTACCCGTGTAAACTGTACTGTCTGCATGATGGATCTCTAACATTTTTTTTCCACACATTGGCTCAGGTCTACGGCGTCCAACAAACCTATTCCCGCTTCCACGGCCCCAACGCCGCCCTCATCTTGAGCCAGCAGCTGCCTCTGCTCGCATACCTCGGGAGAGTCCTTGTCGGGATCCCGACCATCCTTGCAGTGAAATCCTGCAGCAAAGCGCTCTCGAAGTGGCTGCTGCCAGTCATGTGCAATACTCTGGGGATTCCGATCGTCTCGTCCTGCTATGTCCCGGCGCTGAAGGCGCCCAGCAGCAGCTCGAGCAAGTCCTCCGACCCCAGGCAGGCCGGGTACCTCCAGAAGGTCTTCTCGCTCTTCCCACGGAAGGCGTACGACGTCGACACTGGCATAAGGTTTGTGCAGTACGCGGGGCTCGCTTGGTCGGTGGTCGACTTGGTGCCGGTGATATTCACCTACTTGAATTTGTAGTTAAGACACTCGAGGTTAGCATTCTGTTTGTTCACTTGGGAGGCGTCCAACCGGTGATTCCTCTTACTCGCAAGGCGGCCTGTGAGGAGGCTGTAAAAATTCATTAACGTCGGCCTCATTTTTGTGTTGTATGTCTGGCTGTGGCTAGCACGTCCTCCACCGTTGGTGTTTTGTACAGGATTATTTCCTCAAGAGTAGCAATGAGGAGAGATCGACCTACTAATGGCTTTTTTTATGGGAACAGTGACGGCGATGTGCACCATTGGTGCTTTACTGATTTATTAAGCTGAATCCTGAGACTTTAACTGCAACGAAGTGATGTTTCTTTCTTGCCTCTTTGTGCTACAGCTGGATCGATGCTGACTTCCATGTTCCCTCTGTATGCGTTCATCTTAACTGAGAATACTACCAGCGACCTAGCTCCCAGTCTTTGTGGCTCAAATTTGGTTGATTCTTCTTGCACTTTATTTATCTTTTTGTTACACTTCGTATAGCTATCATTTGAAAAGGAAAGGTTGATAGAGTAAGATGGACCAGGACTTGAAAGATGGGGCAGTGTAGTTTCTTAAATCGAAAAAGGCTGAGATGTGTATGTCTGATGACTTCAGCACCTTTGACTGACTCTGAATTCTATTGGCTGCCGAAACTTCTGTTGAAAGCTCTCTGTGTTTGCCAAATGGAACACGCTTGTAGAACGATTTGGTGTGCCCAGCACCATCAATGTTGGGGAAGGAAAGTGACGGAGGAAGAAGCCGTCATCATGCTGCTGCCTGCACTGTCAATGTCATCTAGATCCAACTGATGAAGCATGACACGTTCCATGGGCGATGAGCTTGATATGTTGGGTAGCTTTCTAGAATCTATATCCTTCCGGTACAATTTATTCTAGCATCCCTAACATATGTTGGACACAAGAAACCACACTCAGCTAACATATGTTGGACACAAGAAACCACACTCAGCCACACGCAGTATTCGCCGCTCAGTAGTCACCACGTGCATCAATGATCATGGAGGTAGAGGGTTTTAACCTGGCAAGAGCATCAACCCAGATGGAGTTCACTCGCGCTGAGTGACAAATGTCGCTCAAAAACACTAGTACTTAGTAATCTAATTGTCACGTAGTTCAGAAAATATATGCCCTCAGAGAAAAAACTGGCTGGAAGTGAAAAAAATATGAAATCAGTGACACGAATGTGCAATCTTCTTGCATGTGGCACTGGAACAAAAGATCATACTCATCTCATAAATTGGCCACAAATAAAAAATATACTAGTTCAAATTGGAGATGGATTGTCCTGGACAACTATTTGCATGATAAACAAAATATCCAGTGACCAGGCCACACATTCCTCCCCACAGCTACACACAAAACGGTGCTAGTTCTCTTCTTCAAGTATTTCTATACGACAAATCAAGACGGGTTCAGAACAAGACCTAAGGGCTCAACACAGAACCATACACAACTACATTGTTCATCTCTACACAAGAATCATGAAAAGAAAATTAGGTGAAAATGTCCAAAAGGGGAAAAATGAATTACAAAGGGGAATGAAATAGTCTCCTGTCATAATACAAATGCTGCTCTGACGCTTAAAAGTCACTAGCTGCAGGCCCCCCGAGCAGAGCATCAAATCAGTTAGAGAGGTGAGAAACACAATGAATCCCTTCCAGGCTGTACGTATACACTTGAATCACGATGCAGCAAAGCATGCTCGCGGTAGCCAAAGGCATCATGGATAAAAAATAAAGAAGAATAACACATGGGGCAAAAAGATTATCTGCAACCAGGAAACTTCAGCTAGCTATCAAACCTTTGCTGCCAACACCAGTTCCGCATCACAGGAAATAGTCTGGTGTTCTACGGGTTACATCTGGCTCTCCCCTTCTTGGGGCCGGCTCAAACTGCAGAATGACACATCACGACTAGTAAGATAATAGCAAGCGTAAACGGACAAGTGCCCATGACAACTCAACAACTGAAGGTGTAGAAAAATATCGAATTTGTGAAAGCAGAAATGGCCATTAGTCAAAACAGTTTGGTTAGACTTCTATGGATTCTCAAATTTGACCATACTATTAATATCAACCCAATACTTATGACTAGTCATCAAATCTACCAGAACAAATACAGAGATGGAACACATGTAGCTATACCTGGATAAAAGTATGCTCCCTGCAATCATCAACTTCCAAGATTGATGCCATGTTTCCACAGCGGTAGCAATAATTAGGTGCACTAAATATGGTGACCACTTTTTGCTCCTGTTCAATATGGAAGAGTGTTAACCAAATATAGTACGGACCACAGACAAATGCAAGTATGGAATACAGGAGAAGATACTAACATGAGCCCAGTTGAATCCTTCCATGACCAACTGATGAGCTCTAGCAATAAGTCTTAAGTTATTGCTATGGTTGAACTGCTCTGATATATCCTGAAAAGATAGGAGTTGCATCGTCAGCGGAAAACAGACCACAGAATTGGCTCAATAGATTGAGCAAACAAGAATTTATTGTACAACAAGTACCTGTCCGAAGGTATATCCAGCACCTCGAGGAGAAATACCCCAACCACATCGATCATCTGGATCAGACCACAGAAGATCGCACATGGGCCCTTCATGAGGAACTTCTTGGATGCGGTCAAAGTTACGTATGTTATCAAGTGTCTCGATGGATGGTGATAATCCACCGTGCAAACAAAATATTTCTGACTCAACCTATGAAACGAGTGAACAGTTGGAATGTCAATTTTACTGGATGAAGTAAACAAATATTTATTTAGGTCATCTATTTGATGGAAATGCTGCAGGAGTGAATTACACACCAGTGCTGTCAAGGGGAAGTAGTCAAACAGATCTGTAAACGTTTTCCACACCGTTGCACTTCCATACCTGCAATACAAATGGGAAAGTGATTCTTGTAATTCGATTCACAAAAAAGAACACTGAGATAGTCAGCTTTAATTTAGACACGACAAGTGGAACCATAACCTGAGACACCTTATTATCCTAATACTAGATTATTTTATCAGAATAAGAATCAAGAGAGGACTTTTTAGAGCAGGACTACCATATACACTATATGAAAGGAAGATGCTTACTTCCTTAAGCACTCATCATAGAATCCATAAACTTGTGTGATCTGGAAATAGATTGCCAAAATTATTCAGTTCAATTAGCAGCATATATAAAAATTTAACTGGGAGATGAAACGACGTAACAAAACCCACTAGAAACTTCATAGGAATGTACACAAAAAAGAATAGGAAAATAGAAGAACCGGTAAAACAATTCATGTACCTGTCGGCTTTCATGGTTTCCTCTGAGAATGGTGATCCGCTGAGGGTAACGAACTTTTAGCGACACCAAAAGCTGTTTGTTTTCAAGGATTAACATTAGTAACAAGAGCTATTAAAGTAAAAAAAGTATTGCAAATTTATATGTGTACACCTAAGAAACAATTTGCTGAGGTAAAAACAAATATTGCACATGAACAACGGTATTTTTCTGTGGTGCAAGCAAATAGTCATGTTAATGCTTGTAACTCTTACCGTGACAGTTTCGACGGAGTAGTAGCCACGATCTACGTAATCTCCCATAAACAAATAATTTGTATCCGGACACTGGTAAAAAACAAAGAAGTTGTCAATATATTGAAGATCAGGCTTTGTTCTTGATGACTCAAGAAGATGACACAAAAGAAGATGAGAAAACAATGTATACCTTTCCACCAATTCTGAACAATTCTGCAAGATCGTGGAACTGCCCATGAATATCACCACATATTGTGACAGGACTCTTTACAGGCTGCAAGTATGCCAAAGAAATAAGTAAAGTTAAAACTACTGGCAAAACAATAACTCAATCGTGAATCTGGCACACGAGACACCCATAACCATATGAAGGGAGCATTGCATAGCTACAAGTTCCACATAGCACGCGGGACTAATATCAGTCTGTATGGCCTATTAAGACGAATCTAGCTAATACCGGTTGACACACAAGATCTAGAACAGAAGTATATTTTATCATGAGGTCCGATGGTGACGTTGGAGCGAACTTTGCTGAGATGTCCAACTAACACTATCATCAAAACATGTGGATGTTTCCATTGGTCCAACCTTTCAATAATACCTATATTACAATTGAAAGCCTGCAGTCCCATCCATTACTTGTGTTGTTACAGAGACATTCTTAGTTCATCTTTGAAAGGCACGAGTTGGTAGCTCCAATAACTCTTCAGATCAGACAATTGCCAGCAAATAAACATGGCCTAAAGCACACAAGGTGTAATTCCATTACAACTGCTTATGGGCAGTACAGACCAGTTCTCCGGGATTGGTCAGGCTGGGTTCACTCTGTACTTGGCCTTAACCTGTTAGAAGTTCAGGCCTTAGGGCTAGAACCACACTTTGCTTAAAGATACTACTGGTCTATACAAAGTACAAAGTTGTATAAATGATGAAGCCTGATAAACTTAGCCCATTCTCTGCATTATCCAGGTATTATCCTAGCACTATCAGCACCAGCAATATCCCAGCCCCGTTTATCGCGAATGCAGGGGCAAGAAACAGATGGTATGCCCAATCTGATGCCCACATCACCATAGTGTGTTCCTTCCATCTCTCTCTGAGACTTAATTACTTGTTTTACAGGGTTTTGTTTTGGGAAATTGTGCTTACTATAATGGGTAGAAATAGTGTACTCTTTTCAACATGTACTAATTCTTGTTAGTGCTACTCGAACTTAGAACTTTTATCAGACATAACAACAGCAGGCTTCCATGATTATCATAATGTCACCATACCGGGCTTCTAGCCTTGAAACTGCTAACATATTGGTACTATCGATGAGCTCGTGCTCAGCAGTTTAAGGTCAGGCTGGAGAGAGACCCGGTTCAACAGAGGAGCATATTGCTATTAAACCCTCAGGATGTGCAGCTCCCACAAAGTTTTGCACTCCTTTATTTGATTTCATGTTCTCGTGAATTTGACCACAAGTTATAACGTCTTGTCCCGTTCATTCAATTAGTATATCGTGGCTTTCCCTTCAACCGTTAACCCCAAAATGGTGAGGTTAATTGTGATGAACAGAACCAGGCTCAGGCAAGAGAGGCTGGCTCATGGTAGGGAAGCATCGGCAAATCAAGTAGAGACAGACTTTTCAGAGAAGTAAAATAGCGTACCTGAACATTGCTCTCCTCCATCAAAATCTCCTTGGCCTTCTCGCATAGCGCTCTAACCTGAACAGAAGAAAATATTCAAGGGTCAGAGCGTATCAATGGTAACCTGTCTATCTGCTCTATAGCTAATCTAAGAAAGGTATCTATTTGGCTGAAGGAAGAAATCTCGCAGCTTGGACAAGCTGTATGCCTCCCTACCCATCTCCCTTACACTGACTCCTCCATTTCCCCAAACCATCATTAACCAGCTCCCAAAATCCTTTTTTTTAGGGGACCAGGGGTTTCAGAATTCAGAGACAACCAGGGATCATGGGGAAATCGGATCAAGTCGCTGTTTTCAGCTCATGCAGCCATATCAATGTGGCCCTGCCTAAGCAGGAGGGAGCATCGTACAGCAATTAATTCCCGCCGAACGGACCAACCAAACGGCCATTTCAGCGAGCGAACTGGAGCCCCAGAGCGCTGCCCGAGCCCCGATCTCCCGCGGAACCCCGGCCGGCGCCCCACAGGGCCAGAATTCCGCCAGATCTGGCGAACCCCGCCCAGGCCAAACCAAGAAGAGAGACGCACCGGCGCGCAGGAGGGCGGCGGGGTGGGGGTTACCTCTGCCTCGGGGAGGGGCTTGCACTGCAGGAGCCGCTCGATCTGCTCGTCGAGGCCGCCATGGGGGCTGCTCATCCTCGCCGGAGGTCCGTCCACCTTGGGCAGATCTCGCCTCCGCGCGCGCGCGTGCGTGGGGAGGACCGCGGAAGGAGGGAAGGAGAGGTGGGCAGGGGGCAAAAGGTCTGGAAAGGTGGAAGGGGCGGTAGTTATATAATTGCGGTGCTGGAGCCTAGTTTAGATAGCGGCGAGGACGAGGAGCGGAGCGCTCGTGGTGGTGGTGCTGGTGGTGGTGAAGTGTGGTCGTAGCGCGGAGACAACGAGGGAGGGAAGGTTGCTGTGCTGCGCTGCGCTGCGCGGCTGGGAATCTGGGACTGGATAGGAACGATTTAGTAGTAGTACTCGTATTAAAGTTGTACCAGCAGATAAATCAAATTCTAAAATTTAAATCCTAAAAATCAGTATGCTAAGAGCAACTCTAGCAGATCCATAAAACCGGAACGGAAAAAACGAGTATACAGGATGTTGTAAAACATGTGTTTATGGTTTTGCGCGGGCTCGCGTCGAAAAGATCCCGCAAACGGAAAGCGGAACGGTAAATTTAATCCTTCCAATTCAACATATATCTCACATAATAATGAAACTAAACCACATGTGGCAGAAATATAATCCAAATTATTCATGTCTCAAGCATCACACAAATAGTACAATAATCCTCATTACAACAATTGTTCAAAGACTAAACAATAGTTCGTTGGGAGCTCGAAGATAGATCGGACCGAAGTCTCGGATGACCGCATTGGCAAACATATGAACACATTCGAGAGTAGTGTCCTCGTCAATGTGGATGTGGTCGTCGAAGAGAAACTCTTCCATGTCCGAGTCGTTGGAGGATGACGAGTCGTCGAAGAAGAACAGCTCGCTAAGGGTCATCTGTGAACCCATCTGCAAATTAGCCGGAGAAATCGGGGGTACATCACTAGAGTCTCGGAAGAATGGCCAAATCCGAACGAACCGAAATGTATTTTAGCCGGATCTGATGCGGCGGTGGCGTCGCCGAAGCAAAGCTCCACACGACGGTGCACGACGGTGCGGACAGCGGGGAACGGTGGCGGCGGCAGCGGGCGGCCAAACACGCGAACGAAGGGGCACCCGAGCTGAAACTTCAGCGCGCCAAGCCTCGCGAGGGTAAACTGGGCTGACGGGGTCGCACTCGGTTCTCTAGCGAAAATCATGGAAGTACCGCTCTACGATGCGATTTTGTGGTGCCCTATAAATTTTTTATGGTTTTTGAAAATATATGGGATCTGCTAGGGACATTTTCTTGCGATAACCGTAAAAAAGGCAGTTATTATATGGTTTTGAACTTTTTACGAGCCAGATCTGTTATAGTTGCTCTAAGTGAATGTTTGATTGCTCATGCCCAGTGCACCTGGGATCATTGCGCCAACGTTCAGGTTTCTGCATCGTAGGAGAAGTCAAGTCCGAGTTGTTTGTTTGCCTGTTTTCTACATTTTTTGACAAGTTGTGGGTCATATGGTTACTTGCATTTTTCATGTTGTGAGCTTATCCATCACAAGAATATGACACATCAAGGTTTAGAGAATTACAATTAAGAGAACAACTAGCTTAGTGATGGTATGACATAATCTAAACGGTCACAACTTTTGTGCTAAAGCACGAGTTTATAAAGTGATGCAACACAAGTTCATCAAACTGAGGGGTATAACTGAATACCACCTTCCAAAATATATAGACCTGGCATAATTTTTCATCAAGCCTAGATACTCCGAAATATATATCATAGTCATCATCATCAATAGCACTACAAACACCTCCTACAACACCTTAATTGGCTCCTCATAGGTAGTGCTTGTCCAGAAAAACCGTGAACCAACTCATCTTGTGATCAGGGGTCATAGCAAGGTACCAAGTGGCATGTGCCTTGTTCTCTATCAGGTGTATAAGACCATGGTGTACTGTAACTTGATAGACGGGCGACGTGGGAATACGACCAACATAGATCACCTTTATTTGAGCATAGATCTAAATGGATTTGTTGATCAACCCTATGTTCTTCGACTAATCCTACATGGAAACATAGTTAGTTAAACCATTTTTTTTATATGTGAGATCAAGAAAAAACTCAGTGTAGTGATGCAAGTGCAAATTTATCCAGCCTTCATATGCTCATAGTAGTGCTTGTCGTTATCATGAGAGATGGCTTTCCTTTACCCCAATGCATGTTCTTAAGCCTTCTAATATTCAGCACATGAACCCATATTGCTCTCCAATGCCTCATATGGTTGTAGATCTGACTCGAGGTAACTATCCGGCCACAGATCCTGAAGACATTGGTCGCAATAGCTCGCATGTCTATCTCTCTGAAACCCCGATGAATAGAGCCCCTTTTCTTGATGAACTAACAAACCATGTTTAGGACAAAGGTGGACAAAGATGTTGTCCATGTCATGGTGTTATTTCTTCAACACACATTATCAGGCATCAACACATATTGAAGAGGGACAACTGTAGTTGCTGACAAATCTGAGGAGGTCGGCACCTTATCCTATGACACAAATTGAACCACCAAAGCAAGCATTGTGTTGAAGATCAGTCGGCACTATACATTTAGCACTAATCCAGATCTACCACAAAACAATTCCCATGAAACACGATTGACAAAATGTACCATACAACGTCCATATATACTAATCGGCTATGAGTGAAAACATGCTAACCGATCTAAACTTGCACAGCTAGGGTTATACGTCTCTTACAGCGATCTGAACATCAGATGATGAGGACGACATATCAGAGAAGCGTACGAAGAAGACTTGCCACAGAGGAGCTCGATCGGCTGGAGTAGCGGCGTCGATTACCTGCTCGTCTCTAAATGAGGGGATTTGGTGGGAGGTCTAGAAAGAGGGAAAATGATGGCGCGGGATTCGGCTATGAGGTGGGGCAGCGTAAATAGGCGGTAACCTAATTTCTCCTGCCAATTTTTTTCATACGCCGGCGAGCTCCCGCCATCTCTCTCTCTTGTACGCCCACGTGCATCGTTTGCCCCAACGAGCGTGTGAAAAAATTGGCTCTGTGGAAACTGCCGATTTGGGCATTCCTCCGGAGCCAGGCCAAGGAGTGCTTTAAGACCCGTGTAGTGTAAAGATTCGTTTTGCGGGAGCAACCAAACGAGCCAAATTCTTCAGGATGGGTGCAATAAACGACTTGGTGGGTAACCAAACAAGCCCTAAAATCTTAAACCCGGTTTATTTTGAACCTTGTATCTGTTTTGCGTATTGGGAAAGTAACAATTCTGACCAATATATCTTTCTAGTCTCAATGACAATACGAGTCTACATGTCATAGTCATTCTCCTCTGCGACTCTCCAAAATTCCGCAACCTCCCCACTCAATATGGTGGCCGAGATGGACACTGTCTGTGGTGCGATGTGTGACCTATCTAGCATCTCTATGACTCCCTCTTCTTGCTCGCTATTTCTCCCCCCTGTTCCATCCCTTCTGTCTCTTGCGCTAGGACCCCCATCCCAATCAACTCTGTTAGGATTCGCATAGGGAAAATAAAAATAAATATCCAAAGGAAACCACCAAGATAAACTATACAGAAAACATAGGTAGATTGGATCTAGTTCATACCAATGGTGCAACGAAAATTTGTTCTACGGTGAAGATTTTGGTGCAACTCTCGTTCGAGGATCAAATGCATTATCTATGCAAGTATCCATGCATGTGTCGTCTTCAGTCCAGTGGAGCTTCATTGTTAGGAAGAAGAACTACCAGAGGTTCGTATAGCCTTTCGACGTACGTATATGAGCTGAGAGAGAGAACTTGGGAGAGTTGAGGGAGAATTCCAGTCCAGTGAGGGGCTCTCTCATGGAGTATATATAACCGGAGAGAGGGAGGATACTTGGACGAGATGTAAGGGAGGGCAACTGCTTCCCATATAGGGCTGGATCTTGGCCGCTGCAGTGACCCAGCATACCACTACATGATCTAGTACATTATAGTCGTTGATATAACACCAAAGAAACACCATTCACTAGTATTACATCCCTCAGAGTGGTACAACAGAAACACAACAGGTCCAATATATGACTATAGGTTACAACTCGACTCTTTACAAAAGATCCAGAGAACACTCTAGGTTAAAGAGAGAGAGAAAAACTTCTTACAAAGAAGAATCAGAAATAATCAACTCATAACTAACATACTAATAGACTAGTATCTGAACTATTGGGGCTTGCCTTGCTGCTATTGCAATACTCTATAGAAGTAGGTTCTATGGCTAAAGATTATATTTCTAACTAAACAGCAACTTCGTCTTCACTTGAGTTGATGTATATGTTTGATTTTCTTGACTTTATTGAGGAACTTGAGCTGTTGATGATGATTCTTGGAGAAGAAGTTGACGTAGATGTCGTCTGTATTGGCTTCAGAATCTAGCAAGGGTTAAGAAGATACGTTGAGTACGAGTGTACTCAGCAAGTTCACTAGAAAGTAGTGTCTGATGCACTAGCTACAGCCACAGACCATAGGTCTTAGGCAATGCAGGATTTTGAAAACATTTCTTCAAAGGTTGCTTTTATTCTGAAAATCTATGTCTGTCAGCCTTCACAGGTTAACCAGAACTTTCGTGGAGTTCCTTTCCTACTGCGCTCGTAGCTCCTTCCCGGAACACGGAGTAACAAGTTATAGTTCTTACACTCTGCAGAGGTGCGTTATTTTACCCATGAGAGACCTTATACTTGTTGCACAACCAAGTCATGAGCTTGTCCACACTTTCTTGGTATGGGGCCCAGTCTAAGATCCAAGTCAATCACTGCCTTCTCCGCGATCCTGCATGTCTCCTTGGTGTACGCCAGCCCACATATTGAATTACGGCAATTGGCAGTACAGACTGTTTAGATGCCGGAACTATCGTGGGACGTTGAGGGTTCCCACCCATATGTTGCATATCCTCTACGAATTACCAATTAATGCACGCTATGAGGATAACAGCCATGACCCACACATCCGGATCCATGCGAGAGGAAAAAGATACAGGTGACTTCTCCGTCCCATTCCAATTCTCATGGTCAACGGGTAATATACGACGCAAGAATTACTGGCGATATTGGTTGTTAAGTCCTAGGTAATATGTTCCTTTACCACCGAAACTTTTATAGTAGGTTATTACCTCATGATAAATAACCTATAATCATGTTATTATGAAAATAGTGTTTTCTGCCCTTTTTTAAAATGCAGGTGATGACAACACTGAATTTGCAAAATAATTTACAGAAAATAATCAAATGACATGAGCAAGTGTTAACTTGCCTTTTATGATTGCAAGATTATGCACTCACGGTCTTCAAGATAATATAAGATCCAATATCCGAAAACAACATCATTGATCCGGTAAGGACTAATGTTTAAAGAAGCAAGATGCTATTATGCATACTAATGTAATGCAATTTGATAAACTCGAATCCCCGGAATAAGCGTTGATAATCTAGGGTTTGGAAACTTGAGATGAATTCTTTTAAATGTGTTGTCCTTTTAGATAAGTTTCACACTTGTGATTCTTATTAAGGCTTGTGAGTGTGTGTGAAACAACATGTAAGGATAATAAGTAACATATAATAATGAAGCACTCAAGTGTGGAATGGTATCTAAAGACTCCTTATATGAAGGTTGTTACTTAAGTAGATTTATTTTAGTATGCTTAAGAATTACTTTTAGTGTATCTTTAAAGAATAACTTTTGAAGAAAAGTTTACTTAACTAAACAAAAGAATTTAAACTCTAAGTATTAACAATCTAAAATATACAAGGAGTGTATGAAATAATGTGATTATGATTAATTGTCATCTGGTGTCTATGATAAAAGTCCATGGGTTAGTTGTTAAGAGTGAGAGATATGATTACAAAATTTGTTGTTTGAAGTAGCAGAAAGGATAACCTTCGAAGAAAAGGTTTCCTTTCTAAGGTTTAAACAATATTTATGGTTAATATAATGTGGTTGATGTCTTGAGAGGCACTAGGTCTTAATTGAAACAGACCAAAGTAAACTATAAAACACATAATAAGGCTTTTAACATGGTCTTTACAATCTTGTAGACTAAAGTTTAACTTTAAGGACATAGATGGACTTAAGATGTAATGTTTATGATATTTGTACTTTGTTCACTTCATAATGTTTCTTTAAGGCTAACTAAAAGAGGTAATACTTCTATTTGAGTAGTGGTTTCCTAACATTATAATTGAAAAGAATGATTTATCTCCTTATAAAGGTGTGGTTGTGGTTTGTGAATAAGTAAACAATATTATTTACTACTTATGAACTATCTTTGGATTTAATCCATTTATAAAGTTGTGAGTGAAACAATGGTTAATGGTTTTATTTGCTTAAAAATATTTTCCTTAAAGATTTTATACTTTTATAAGAATCCTTTTTAGAAATAATTTACACTTATAGTTGAATGTTAATTCATTAAAAAATGTATTTTTAATTGTGTTGTATTATTTTGATTTCATATTATCAATATTTAGAACAAATACTATTTTTAAACCTCAAAGGGATAATTTTTAGTAATATTAGCAATTTTTATTTGTTCTTATATGAATTATTAATTAAGGAAATAGGTTTAAATTCAAGTTATTAGAGTATTAGATTTTTATTTACTTCAAGAGTGGAATGTTATATTTTTAACATGTAGATATTATTTTTGTGATCATTTTGGTATATTACATTTATTTTTGTGATTTCTAAATAATAAAATATGATTTTTATAAGATTTATTACTTTTATAAACACTTAATAAATAATAGATATTTAATTAAGTGAAATAATAATACATGATTATAGTATTAAATTATAGTTCTTATTTTTCTAGAAAAATTGACATATTATTTACTTTTTATCATTTACCAATATTAAAATATGAATTTTCAAAGTATTATTATTTATACAATCTTTATAAGATAATATTTATTTAAATAGTTAACATAATAATGTTTGATAATAGTTTTGAGTTATAGAATTTATTTTTCTGAAAATTTTGATATATTAAACATATTTGTGTGATTTAAAAAACATTCAAATATTAATTTTCTAAGTTTCATTAATTAGAAAATTCTTCACTAAATAATAAACATTTAGTAAAGTAAGATAATAATGTATCAAAAATACATTTAAATGATAAATCTTATTTTTATACAAATTTATATATATCATATATATTTTTCTGAATTATAAAATAAAAGATATTAAATTTATAAGATTATTCATTTTCTAAATAATAGTGTAAAGAGGGAATTACTTTTCATACCCAGACTAAACCTACCGTAGTCACTGACTCGTGGGCCATTGGCCACGTCATCTGCCACGCGAGCAGTGGACAAGGTCAACATGTTGAATTGGTTCAGGATGACATCATCCTGACGTCATCATGGTGGATCCTCGCCGGAACAATATCGAAGACGGTGCAAGAAGGGGTTCTAGGACACACGACTAGTGGCTTTCGATGCAGGGGAGTATGCTGAACTGAATAGTGGTGGCGCCGCTCCTAAATGGTCATCAGAGCTTAGTCGACGGCGAGCTTATGCGGCGGTTACGGTCGGACGCACACGGGAAGGCCACTACGGCGTGCAAGGAGCGAATTGAAGAGTACTAGGGTACTAAGGAGCTCACCAGGAGCACGACGAAGGGCTCGGTGAAGCGAATCGTGGTCATAATCGACATGAACCGCGACGAACAGACTTCGGGAAGACGAGGCCATGGAGCTCAATTAAGGGAATGCGCGGTCGATTCCTTCCACGAGATGAACCAGGGCAGCACGGTGGTTCCAATGGTGAGCTCGATAAGGCAAGGGAGGCTTCAAAGTGACAGTGACGAGCGTCTACGGCGAGCTAGGGTTTCAGTATGGAAGAGACGGAGAGGAAGCGGAGAGTAGTGGGGATAAGGATGAGGCAGGGTGCCATGGTGGCCTTCTTATCCACCTCTGGGATGACGGCGGGCATCTCGACGCACGGCAGCGGCGGATTCCTCCAGCGAGCTGCTTGTGACACACGAGGAAGACGACAATGAGCATTTTGCGGAAACCCCCCTGGCAAGTCTTTTCTCTCAACCCGCGATCCCTCCTCTGGTCCCATCTATCAGTCACTGATGAGCTGTTGTGTGGCTGTGTGGGGTGTGGGTGGGGGCAAAGTTGTGTGGTGTGTGAGGGGTGAGAGAGGGAGGAAAAAAATGGGCCACCGATGAGTCATGGTAATAAAGGGGGGGAGGTATGAGATGAAGAGTGAGAGAAAGAAGAGAGAGAGAGGCGTTCCAAACTAATTTTTTCTTGTTTTACCTTGTTCTTTATTCCTTTCTATTTCTGTTTTATTTTATAATTTTGTATTTGAACATTTATTCAAATATTTCGTTATAGAAATTACCTACTAAGTAGTTGCAGCAATAATAATTTGTATTCAGAATTATTTTGTGAGATTTATTATATAAGGTTTATATTTTCTTTATTTCCTTTATATAGGTCTTTTTCTTTTTAATAATTTTGGAGAACCTTGGTTATGAACTTAATTAATTAATAAACCATAACTTATTAAAGTATGTATTACTACTAATTCATAAGATTTGGTTCTCATTAACTCATGATATTAAAGAAACCTTTATATGGTGATCCATCATTATTAGATGACACATAAAGTGCTAAGGAATTAATATGGTTAATATTATTCCCATGAGCTTAAGTGATATCAAGATAAATAGTTTGTTATAACTTGCATAGAAGTTAGGTTTTAAAATTATAATTGTTTACTATGAGTTTTAGGATATTTAATATATATATATATTCTTTTATAGATAGGGGTAACATTAAGGCTTAAGACATATTGTCTTTATGCTTGTGATTAGGAATGATACCATTATTTAAAGTAAAATAATAGGGTTGTTCTTTAAATAATGATACCATTATTTAAAGAAAAAGAATTGATAAAGATAGTTTCTAGGCACATGTAATTTTAATGTTTTGAAATGACAAAGTTATGCTTAAATGATTTGCTATGGGAAAATATTCCTATAAGCCCTTGTGGAAATAAGATGATTGATCAAACAAATGAAATAGATATTAAATTTGATTATAGATTTAAGGTTGAATGTTTACCAAGAATTCCTATCTTCCAAACTTCATAATTCTGGACTTCTAATTAAGGAATTCCTTTCCTAGATATACTACTTCTTCATATCCATCATCATGTGTTAACATGATGAGCTTTACTTCACAAGAATATTCTTATCAATACTCTCTTCTTCTAAATCCATTTGTAAATCCAATGATCTTGATACTAAAGCTCTATATAATCTCCTCATAAGCATAACTGGCATCTCTAGAATATTTCTAATGAATCCAATTCCACTTGGATGATTACTCTCTTACTTCATAAATTACTTTGTAATCTCACTTATAAATCTTAGAAGCTTGTTACTGAAGCTTTTCATAATCTTCTCATATCCATACTTGGTTATATCAAACTACTAATGGTAACCTTCCATGCAACAAGTAGTTACTTTTAACTCCATTCATACCATTGTGATTTGTCATGACTAACCTAGGATAACATATCTACACTAGGGTTTAATCATGTTCTATCCACCAATGTCACTTATACATGATATAATCATTCACTCTTAGTGACTTGATCATGATCATTACAATCCTTTGATCATTCATGGTTTAGGTTTCCAGTTGGCTAATCAAGGCTTTCATCAATACAACATTACAGTTGTATTATAATTATCTTCTTAGTATCTCTATCTAACTATGAGATATTACTCATTGACTATACCTACTTGATCCAATAGGATTACTCTTGGTAACTACCTTCAATATTCATCCTTGTAATCTTCTTTGCTACCATATAATTATATCTTCCAGATAACTCTTCTGTCCATTCAGGAGTGAGTTAACTCCATCATTTATCATATTGGTTTAATTCTCTTCAAACTCTCCCATCCTATAGATGATATCTAAAACTAGCATTACCACTTACCTCTACTTCTTTCTCTAAAGGCTTTAGAGTGATTATTATGATAAGGACAAGAGTTAATAGATCAAGAATTGATAGACTAAGGATTGATAGATCAATAGTTGATTACTCAACATTGATGAACAACATATATTAAGATAAGGTTCAATAGAGATGATAAGGATTGATATGGAAAGAAAGATATGTGGTGAATGATCTTGAATTGGTTTCCTTCCTACTCCATATAACTAAAGAGTTAAGGTTAAGTATTACCATGATACTCATGGTAGAAATATATAAGATTAAGATAAGTCAAGATTTAGTTATTAAATTCTTGTTACTAGAGTTGTATCCTCAACTTAGTATTCAGGAGTTGTTGTAATGAATATTGTGATATGATCTCTTAAGGATCTGATATTAATCATTAAGCAATGTGTATTTTGTTTTAATTTATTATATTTGATCTACCCTTAGATCAAATTACCTTTACCCAAAATAATATTTTTAGCAAAGGTCATATTGAAACTTATAGCAGTCAACTTGACGATCTACTTCAATTCCATCAAGTTTAGAGAAGCTTCAATCACTTTAACAAGTTTTGTTCAAAAGCGTGAAAATTATTCGGATTATCTATGCATGAATGCAATGCACACATCTGTGTTCAGCTTAATTCTAAGCTCTAATGCTGGGATGTTACGGACTCTTCCCCCAACCGTAGGCACATCAAACCCTAGGGTTTGGCTGCTGGACAAGGTGGCCCATGGTGGGCCTTGGTGCGTGGCCTCATAGGCGCATGGAATCAGCGATGTAGGAGCCCCCTCCTCTTCCTCAATTATCCCAATTAAATCCTATAATTTATGCTTCCATACATTGCACAGATTAACTCCTTAATTTATGTATTACATATATTGGAAGTTTATGTTCGCTATGGTTCTTTCAAGTAAAAACTTATACATCGCTTTGAAGGGGTTCATAGTAGAAAACAAAAAAGTTCTAGCTAGAGCAACACCACTACCAAGATCTATCTATGAGTTAATGCATAAATGGGAAGGAGGTTTCGCTAACATACCCTTATAGACCGAAAAGCGTTTATGTTCACGGGAACGTTGACGATGTAGTCATATGTCGACCTCAAGGTCGCATCGCTCTTCACAAGTCACCTCCTGGATCTTGCATGAAAGCTCCGGTGACACAAGCAACAACACCTCCATGGATTCGCACACATCCGGTGTCCGAGGACGACTCTCGTTCTCCCTAATCCAGACGAGATGTAGAAGTAGAACTTCTGGATGTGGGATCCAGCATCGTGATGGCGTGCTGAGCTGATGTCTTCTTTCACGCGCACATTTCTTCTTAGAACCACGCACACTAGAATCAACAAAGAGAGGGGAAATCCCTAAGGAAAAATGCCTTAGGAATTTCTAAATTTCTTTTGTTGTATTTTCCCTCTCTTATTCTCCTCTTTATACAGGGAAAAAGAAGGCACCCAACATTGCCAGCTGTCAATGTGGGACTAAAGGAGGAGGAGGGCATGCGCCAACCAAGGGAGGCGCGGTGCCGGCCAGTGATGACCCACAAGTATAGGGGATCGCAACAGTCTTCGAGGGTAGTATAACCCAATTTATTGATTCGACACAAGGGGAGACAAATAATACTTGCAAGCATTAACAATTGAGTTGTTAATTCAGCTGCACCTGTGTAACATCCCAGCATTAGATCTTAGAAATAAGCTAAACCCAGATGTGTGCATTGCATTCATGCATAGAAAATCTGAATAATTTTCGCGCCTTTAAAATAGAACTTGCCAAAGTGACTGGAGCTTCTCTTAACTTGATAGAATTGAAGTAGATCATCAAGTTAACTACGATAAGTTTCAATATGACCTTTGCTAAAACCTTATTTGGTTAAACATGATGTGGTCTAAGGGTAGACCAGATATAATAAAATGTCACTCATAATACATTGCTTAAATGGTTCATATATGATTCTTAAGGGATCATATCATACTATTCATCATACCAACCTATGAATACTAAGTTAAGATTACCACTAGAATAATAAAAATGCAATGATTAATGCTGACCTATCTTATTTTTATCTATTCTTACTATGAGTATAATAGTAATACCTAACCTTAAACTCTTTAATGAGTTGGAGTTGGAAAGAGACTAAGTTAAGATCATCCACTATATATCTTTCTTTCTATAGCAATCTTTATGGAAACTATCTTAATATCTGTTGTTCATCAATTTTGAGTAATCAACCCTTGATTCACAAATTCTTTAAATATCAATCTTTGATCTACTATTTCTTGATCTTAGCATAACATCTAGTTAAATCTTTTAATGAGGGCATAGTCCATTAATAACCTTAATCCAATATGAGCTACTAAGAAGATAAGATAATGGAAAAGTAGGATTGATAAAGTCTTGCTTAGCCAACTAAGAACTTAAGCAATAAATGATTAAAGGATTATAATGGTGATGGTTTAGCCACAATATTGAATGCTTATATAGAGTATAAGTAATACTGGTGGGTAGAACATGATTGAAACCCTAGTAGAGATAAGTTATCCTAGAGTAGTCATTACAAGCCACATAAATATGATTTAGGGTTGGAGTGTGAGTTATTGGAGTATAGTGAATATAGGATGATATTATTCAATTAAAGCTAGTGTAGCATAGAGTTTTAGAAGTGATGTTAGTCATCTTAAAAGGATTGTCAACTTTAGAGAAAGGTAGTTGGATGCATACAACTATTGGAGATACATTAGTAATGAATGATTAAGGAAGATTATGAGTAGAGTTTGAAGGAACTACTTGTCGGATGGGAGGCTATCAACATTAGAGTAGTAGATACAACCAAGCAAAGATGTGAGGAAGTTATGAAATACTTGAGTATCAAACTCATTGGATTCATCCATGAGTTTAGAAGGTTAATCAGTGAAGAAGAATATTTCTATGAAGTAAACCTCATCATAATAATCATGATGATAGATAGGAAAAGGTAGTATATCTAGGAAAGGAATTCTTTAATAAGAAGTCTAGAATTATGAATTATGGAAGATAGTAATTATTGGTAAACAACCAACTTTAAATCTTAAGCCAAACATAATATCCATTTCATGTGATTGATCTATCATCTTATATTCATATCACTTTATAGAAATAATTTTCAAGAGCAAATCACATAAGCACATCTCTGTTAATTCCAACCATCATAACTATATGTGCTTAAGTATATCTTTATCAATTCCTTTCTATAAAACATTCAAGATATAACTTTCAAGTGCTAAAGGTGATGTCAACAAATATCCCAAACAGAAAATAATATGCTTAGTTATGGAATCTTTAACCACATCCATATAGGAGTCTAAGTATATTAAAAACCCTAAACCCTAGGGTAAATAATCATAATCCAAAATCCTAAACTTGTTTATCATAATAGAATAGATACAATTGCCATTTTCCAAATCAATGGAAGTAGTAATGAACATATTCATTTATTTTATATTTCATGCATCAAACAATGATATAGGATCATTATACATATAAAAAATTATGTTCAAACTATGAGCCAATTAGAGTTAAGTCTTATAAACAATAAGAATACATCATTCAAGAAACCATAACTAAATGAGGAAAGAAAAATAATAAGAAAAGCTTCTACAAATACTTAAAATGGGTTCATATTGAGTAAATAAAAGAAATACAAAAATATTATATAATAAAAGTTCACAAATGATGCTCAATATATTTTAGTATTACTGCAATTATCCAGCAAATAAATTCCCCAAAGAAAAGTTCAAAATATAAATCAAATTCAAATCTGAAAAGGAAAACAGAAAATAGAAAAGGATAAAACAAATAAAAACATTACCTGGCAGTGGCCCAACATCTCTGTTTTTATCTGACGCCCAGGTGCAGCCCACAACAACCCAGTAACCAGCCCAGTTATTTCTCTTCTGTGACTGACAAGTGGGGCCAGAGAAGGACGGCGGGTTGAGAAGAAAGAAACGCCAGGGGGTTATCCGCAAAACAACACGTCGTCGTCATCCTCACGCACACAGACAACTCGCTGGAGGAGCTCGCCGCCTCCCGATGTTGTCGTCGTCATCAGCCGTGCGCCAAGATGCTCGCCGCCGTTCTAGAGGGGGATAAGAAGGCCACCGCGACGCCCTGCCTCAATCCCTATCCATAATCCCTCCTTATCCTCTCTAATTCGAATGGGGCCGAAACCCTAGATCACCGGAGCAACACCTCACCGACGAACCACATCTCCCCACACCCTTCCAAGCAGCCATGGAGAAGCACCGTCCTTCGTAGATCCTCTGAGAGAAATCCTGCATCAAGGGGAGCACTGGAGTGGACGAATTTGGCCGTTCTTCTTCGCGGAAGTTCGTCGGAAATCTTGTCAGAGAGCTCGCCTTCGACCGCGCCTGTCCTTGCCGACCTCTCTATCATCATTAGGGTGAGTTCCTGAACCTTCCAGTATTCTTAAATCGCCTGATCTCATTATAAATCGCCATCTCACCGTCGTAGCTCGTTGGAGCTGAGGCTCCGATGACCATTTCCGAGCAGCGCCGCCACTTTAGGACTCAGCATGATGCACTGATTCGAACTAGGTTCACTTTGTTTGCTAGGGCGCAGTAGATCGTCGCCGGCGATCAACCACTGACGGCGGTGGTGGTGCTGACGCCATCGCTACGTCATGTCGACGCCACCCTAAACCTAGTCAACCAGTTTGACTAGTCTTTGTCTCGCGTGGCTGATGACACCTTGGGCCCATGTGTCATCGACTGGGAGTAAAGAGAAGGTCAATAACAAATGCATTTTCTTTAACCAGTGTGCTGAGGTGGTTACTGGCCCACTAATCAGTGACTCAGGCTAGACTTAGGTGCGGTGTAAAAAGTGTTTCCTGTTTAAGAAATAATAAAATGTTATAAACTCAATTATTAATATTCCAGAAATCAAATAAATGATTAAATATTGTTTAATTAATAACTTTTGTTTTGTAATTCAGAAAAATGTGTATAATATATGAAAATTTTCAGAAAAATAAAATCTACAAACTAAAACTATTATCAAATATTATTATGATGATTATTTAAATAAATATTATTTAATAAAGATTTTATATGTAATAAAACTTTGATAATTCATATTTTAATAATGGTAAATGTTAAAAATATAAATAGAATACCAAAAATCTTAGAAAAATAAAAATTATAATTTGAAACCATAATCATGTATTATTATTTCACTTAATTAAGTATTAATTATTTATTAAGTAATTATAAAGTAATAAGAATTATAAAAATCATATCTTATTATTTATAAATCACAAAAATAAATGTAACATACCAAAATGATCACAAAAATAATATCTACATGTTAAAAATCTAATATTCTACTTCTAAATTAAATAAAAATTCAAATAATTTAATAACTCAGATTTAAACTTATTTACTTTATTGATAATTCATATAAGGATATTTTTTTTAATATTTCTAAAATGAATAAATTAAGTTAATGAATAGTATTAGTCTTAAGTAGTAATAATATAAGCCATAATGGTTTAAAACATTACAAGTACCTTAGTATTAAATTATCTTCTACTTTAAGTAAGAATTATATTCTAAAAAGATTTCCACTTATAAAATTAACCTTAAAGAACAATTTATAAATACACCAAATCCTTTCCATCTATGTTAACCACCAAATTACAAAAACTGCCACAACACTATAATAAATTCATAAGTAACTAAATAAAATCATATCTTGGTTTATAAATTATACTCACTCATCTATAAAAGGTAAATGATACTACTACATTATAAAATCAAGAAACTACTACACCAAATAAAAGAATAACCATTCTTAAGTAATCTAAAGGAAATATTCCAAATACACAAGGTACAAGTATTATAAGCATTATACTTTCAAACTATCCTTGTTTTAAAGTTAACTTTAGTCTCCAAGAATCTAAATATAATACAATAAACATTACTATATGTTTTATAGTTAACTTTGGTCTGAAGTAGTTAAGTTATAAAAACATCTCAAATCCAAACCATTCGAGCAAACATAATAACAGCTACCCAACTCAACTAACCACAAAGCTTGTCTATACCTTAGAAGAGAAACCTTTTCTTCGAAGGTTATTCTTTTTGGCACTTCAAACAAGAACTTTTATATAAACAATCCGGAGTAGCATTTCACCTTTTGTGTATGTTCCATTGTTTTATGATATTACAATTTTATGATTGTCCCACACACACTCACAAGCCTAAATAAGAATCACAATTATGAAATTATCTAAAAGGGGCAACACATTCTAAAGTAACCATTTTTGGAATCCAAACCCTAGAACAACATTATCCCCGGGATTCGCGTTTATAAAATGCATCACATTACTTATGCATAAAAGCATATTGCTTCTTTAAACATTAGTCCTTACCGGACCAATGATGATTTCAGATTTTGAATCTTATACTGACTCGAAGACCGTGAGTGCATAATCTTGCAATCACAAAAGGCAAGTTCACACTTGCTCATGTCCTTTGTTTATTTTCTGTAAAGTATTTTACAAATCCAGTGTTGTTATTACCTGCATTTGAAAAATGACTAAAAACACTATTTTCGATAATAATGTGAACTATTGGTTACTGATCCAGGGTGATCAGCTAACCTATTAAAATCTGACAGTTGGAATACCACTGTTCAGAACTATATCACCTAGGACTTAACAACCAATGTCGCCAAGGATTCTTATTGTAGATATTACGTGTTGACCATGAGATTTGGAATGGGACGGAGAAGTCAGCTGTATCTTCTTCCTCTCGCATGAAGCCGGATGTGCAGGTCGTGGCTGTTATCCTCGAAGCATGCATATTAATTGGTAATTTGTAGAGGATATGCAGCATATGGGTGGGAACCCTCAACGTCCCACGATAGTTCTGACATCTAACGGTTTGTACAAACCATTGCCGTAATTCTTTATGTGGGCATGGTGTACACCAAGGAGGCATGCGAGGTCGCGAAGGGGGCAGTGAATGGCTTGGATCATCTTCTGGGCCCCACATCATGGAATTGTGGACGGGAATAAGCTGCCCGGTTGTGCAACAAAGAGTTGATCTCTCATGGGTAAAGTGACGCACCTCTGCAGAGTGTAAGAACTGTAACTTGTTACTCCCTATTCCGGGAAGGAGCTGTGAACGCGGCGGGAAAGGAACTCCATGAAAGTTCTGGTAAACCCATGAAGGCTGACGGACATAGCTTTTCAGAATAAAAGCAACCTTTGAAGAAATGTTTATGAAAACTTGCATTGCCTTAACTACTATGCATGGCTGTAGTTATAGTGCATCAAACACTCCTTTTCTAGTGAATTTGCTGAGTACGCTCGTACTCAAAGTATCTTCTTAACCCTTGCTAGATTCTAAAGCCATGAAGGCGATGTCTACACCAAGTTATGATCCAGGAATCATCAACAGCTAAAGCTCTTCAATGAAGACAAGAAAGTCAACATATACATCAACTCAAGTGAAGACAAAGTTACTGGTTAGATAGGAATGTAATATCTAGCCAAAGAACCTAATTCTGTAGTGTATTGCAATAGTAGCAATACCAATTCTTTAGTTAAAATACTAGTCTTAATAGTATAATAATTCTTACGTTGTTTCTATTTGATTCTTCTCCGTAAGAAGTTCTTTCTCTCTCTTTAACTTAGAGTGTTCTCTGGATCTTGTGTAAAGAGTGAGTTGTAACCTTTAGCCATGTATTGGACCTGTTGTGTTTCTGTTGTGCCATTCTGAGGGATGTAATACTAGTGAACGGTGTTTCATTGGTGTTATGTCCATGACTATAGTATACTACATCATGCAGTGGTATGTTGGGTCACCGCAACCTGGAAATAGTCTTGCTCACAATAGTTTATCAGTAGCAATAGTTTTGTAGTAGCAATAACAAAGTAACAGTGGCAGTAAAATGAAGGCAATATTAACAATAGTAGCAAACGTTAGGATATGAGTGCGGTAGGCATAGGGATGGATGGACGGGCGTTGCATCAACAAGTCTAAACATGTAACTTCAAGATCTAGGGAAATTGCAGATAAATAAGATAAAGCATCCAAGTACTAAACAATCATACGCATATGTCCCATATATTTAGCATATGTGCTCGCAATGAGAACTTGCACAACATCTTTTATCCTGTCAGCCCGTTGCAGTGGGGCCTCAAGAGAATCTACTGGCAATTAAGGTACTCCTTTTAATAGAGAACCGGAGCAAAGCATTAACACTCCGTGAACACATGTGATCCTCACATCACAACCATCCCCTCCATATGTCCCAATTTCTGTCACTTCGGGGCCTTTGGATCCGGACAATAATACGTGTACACAACTTGTAGATAAGATCACAAATAATACTATCATCATGAATCAATAATAACTTCAGATTTGAGATCATGGCACTCGGGCCCTAGTGACAAGCATTAAGCACAACAAGTTGGAACAAAGTAAAATAGCACTAATAGAGATACTAGGCACCATGCCCTAACAATCTTATTTGATTACATGATAGAACTCATCCAATCCCTACCATCCCCATAGCCTACAATGGGGGATTACTCACTCATGGATGGGGGAAACATGGATGGTTGATGCAGAGGCGTTGTTGATGATGATGGTGATGATCCTCTCCAAATTCCCCGTCCCGGCAGGGTGCCAGAATGGAGTTTCTGGTTTTGAATCGCAGTTTCTGGTGGTGGCAGCGTAGCGAAACTCTTTCTGGAAAAACGTCTAACCCCCCTGAGTTTTTAGGTCAAGAGGCATCTTATAGGCAAAGAGGGAGGCCGAGGGGGTGCCCGAGGCGGCGACACCCCTCCCAGGCGCGGCCTGGCCTGGCCCGCGTGGCAGGGGGTGTGGGCCCCTCGTGGCCCACCTCCGCCTCGTCTTCTAGCTCCGTGAGTCTTCTAGTGAAATAGGATTTTTGGCATATTTTCCGGGATTTTTCCCGATAGTTGATTTTCTACACAAAAACTAAACACCAAGGTAATTCTGCTGAAAACAGCATCAGTCCGTGTTACTTGTATCCAAATCACACAAGTTTAGAGGAGAAACAATAACAAAAGTGTTCGGGAAAGTAGATACGTTTTGGACGTATCAACTCCCCCCAAGCTTAGCTTATTGCTTGTCCTCAAGCAATTCAGTTAAAAACTAAGTGCGATAAAAGAACTTTCACGAACACATTTGCTTCATATGATGTATATATTATCAGCACAGGAGTAGAAACTTAGATGATTCATAATAAAGAGTATGCAACTAAGTCTAGTCAATAGTCATTGCAAGCTATGAAGAGATTCCAACTCAATAATAATAAGTAGCATGAAACATAAACATAAGCAACATTGCAATGCTCATAAAAAGGCATGATAGAGTGGTATCTCGCTTGCCTTTGATGGTGGAGCAAAATGTGAATGCCAAGGCACCTCTAAAGTTCAAGTGAAGACTAGAAGTAAAGATATCAGAGATACAAGCATCAAAGTTATGACATAATTAACCAAGTTTTGAGACAAGCACATTACACTAAGAATGACAACTATGTTCTCAAGAAGTGCTCATAGAATAAGTGGTGACTCAACAAGGAAGTGAAAAGGTTTTGAAAGGTTTCAAAGGCTTCCAAATGCTGAAAGTAAGGTACTCATTAGCTTTGAGCTCTCATTTCCCCTATCATAGGCATCTTTAGATGGTTAATGGTGAAAGTGAGGTCCAATATGAGTTATATGCTTGACAGACCATAAACTGGAAATCTCATGTCCCTTGCATACGAAGGCCACTCCTCGTGCTACTCAACTTTAGTTACCGGTAAGTTGTTGTCATAGTAAATACATGTGTATCATTGAGAACCGCCAACGGGGTACCCCTTGCAGATGATACAAGATCTATCCCATAATCAAAATGACAAGGCAAGTAGACAATGAGCATCTCAGCAATCTCTTATTTACCATAAAAAATGGTGCTTTTTTCTCTTTCCTCTTTTCAATATGTCTCTCTTTTTTATATAAGAAGAAAGCTTCATAGATTTCTCATTATGGTGATGCTGCAAGTTTTCACCATGATTAGGCATGGCTTAGGCTAGTGGCCCAGGCGTTTCTCTAACACATATACATAACTCCATGGACTTACAAGCTCCCCTTTTATTTCACACAGACGACATCCATAAACAAAAGGGCATGATATCAACTGGGTATATATTTACAGGTGTTGAAAGCGTTCCCCATGACAACACGGTTCTGCTAACTCCTAGCCTATAATTTGCAAGCATATAACTTTCATGGAGAGTCACAATGGTTCAGGTTTATTAAGCGCAAGAAATAAAGTGTGCCATCAAGTTAGTGAGAGCTTTACTAACCAACTTTCTCAAAACAAGCAAACATTTTATTTGGAAGAAAACAAGGCATAATGAATATGCACAGAATAGCAAATGATGCTAGTAGGTAGGTATGGTGGACACTTTTGGCAATATTGGTTTTGGGGAGTTGGATGCACAAGTAGAGAACATACTCAGTGCAAGTGAAGGCTAGCAATAGAGAAGGAGCAACAAACGAGAGAGCAATAACTGTCATAATCATGCTTGCAACAAAACATGACTAATTATGGCATGAAAGTGATACAAGAACTCTGAGGCAAAATAAATCATCGAGGCTTACTGACTATTGTTTAGTCATATGCATGCGTGAGCATGCGCCAAGTCGATTCACATGAAACATTCAGAGGAGGATACCACAATATCATACCAGGTTATGAATAGAACAATGCAAGCAAACATTCATATGTCATGCTTCAAACTATTAGCAATCTGGATCTAATCATGAGAGAGCAAAAACTACTAAGCATCCATAAATAACATACACCTTACATGAACAGACTAAGCATGCCCACAATGACGAGTATATGTAAAAAAATGAAAAAAAATAGAGTTCATCACCATCCTCTTACCACACCTTGATGAGTGCAGCAGCACTTCGTTGGGAGACCCCAAGCGGAAGGTATGATGCAGTTCAGCAGACAAGTTTCCCTTAGTAAGAAACCAAGGTTATCGAACTAGTAGGAGGAAGGAAATGCCCCAAAGGTGCTGCAAGCAACGTGGATACCTGCACAACACAAACTCAAGACTTTGCCCCAACTAACAGTGAGGTTGTCAATCTCACCGGTTGCTGTAATAAAGGATTAAACGTATGGTGTGGAAGGTAATGGTTTGCAGCAAGTAAACAAGTAACAGTGGAAGATGTATCAATGGTAAAGATTGGACCGGGGTCCATAGTTCGCTAGAGGTGCTCTCCTTAGATAAACAACATGGCATGAAGGGTAAACAAATTACAGCAAGGCAATTGACAGGAACTGAGCAAGGCATAACAATGCAATAACAGACAAAAATATACTATGAGATTCGGTTGGGAAATACAACAATATACATAGACCGCCATCCAACTGCATCTATGACTAGAAGTCCACCTTCAGGTTATCATCCGAACCCCCTCCAGTATTAAGTTGCAAGCAACAGACAACTGCTTTAAGCAAAGTGTGTAAGGTAAACAATCCACTTGTTCCATGAACAAGAGACCGTTGTTTCTCCCTAGTAGCAGCAGCACATCTACAACCGAAGATATTTCTGTCACTTCTCTTGGAAACTAAAGGCACGAACCCACTATCGAGCATAAATACCCCCTCTTGGAGTCACTAGCAACTACTTGGACAAGATAGCTACTAACAACGGAGATCATGCAAGATCACAAACAACACAAACATGTTAGAATCATAAAGACAAAACCATTAATCAATCTGACATAGTAATCTCAATATCCATCGGATTCCCGCAAACATAACATGCATGATTACAAATAGATTAGATCTTGATCATGAACGAAGCTCACAAGATCTATACATGAAAGCACAAGAAGAAGATACAACCATCTAGCTACTACATGGACCCATAGTCCAAGGTGGAAATACTCACGCTTCATAACAGAGAGAAGGCCTCTGGGATGATTTCCCCGGGGCATATAACAAGATAGGAATTAAGCTGATGTTTCGAAAGAGATTCTTGATTGCTTCAAATAGTCACACAATCACTAATGATTAGGTTAAATAGAAGCAAGTGGTTCCCATGAGGATATATAGATCCAAATATGAGGAAACACATACCAAGAATCACTCTCACACACAAGATCCAAGAGATGAGCAATAAAACATCTAAGCAAATTGGAACTTGTATGAGCAAATGTGCCACATGGGAGCTAGATAATTCTCAATATCAATTCTAAGTGGCACTACCTCAAATGTCCACATTTTCTAGGTTTGTAATATGCACAAAGCATACAACTCCCCCATAATGTGAGAAACAACGAAATCTCAACAAGAGGCAAAATATCATACTAGAGAGGATTAATGGACATTATAGAAAAAGATTTTCTTGTGAGAAAGACATACCACAAAGAGACTAGATAAACATGCAATAAAGCTACTAAGTGGTTTTCCTCGTGTATACACATTTTAGGATTGTGGAATGCCCAAGCATGACACTCCCCCAAAATGGAATAGTCCATTAATCCCTCACAAGAGCCAAATAACATACCTACTAGAGACAATAAAGGCTCCAAACCAAGAAACACAAACACATGGTGTGCCAACCAACAAACACAAGTATACTTGACAACTCAAATAAGTAAGAGGTAAGCACAACATATACAAACACATGCAAGATACAAAACCAACACATGCACAAGGGATCAAGTAACTATTAATGTAAAGGAGTTAAGCACAAGTTACCGGAAGGAGGAACATTGGATAAGGAATAGAAGCATTATAACCAATGACTTGACTTTGACAACAAGAATATAATGAATACCCCTCAATTCTTCATAAGGTAGGCAAGTCTCCAATGCCCTCCAAAAACACCTATTGATCGAGTTTTAGCTTGTTGGTCCTCAACCAAGTTGGGTCCTAACAAGTTAGTCACAATAGTCTTGGCTACCCAAATGGTTCTTTTCTTGACACCACTTTGGGCACCAACAAATTTGGCAAACACATTGCCACCTCATCCTTACGAAGTGAATAAGCATCATCAATCAAGATAGGATGGGATGAGGAGTTACCCATGGTGCATGAGGAAGAAAGGTGCCCCTTCTCACGGCAAATGTAGCAAGTTCTTCTCTTGCCATCTTTATTATTGGGAGGAGCTGCACCATGAAGAAGAGCTTGAGGCTTCTTGGGAAGTGGCCCATCTTGAGCTTGTGGAGGAGCTTGAGGCCGCTTCCCTCGTTGCTTCTCACTAAGAGGCTCCTTCTTCAATGGGCAATCCCTCACATGATGCCCTTCTTCCTTGCACTTGAAGCACACAATGTTAGCCGGATTCTTCACTTGTCCCTGGCCCTTCTTCTTGTTTCCCTTGTGCTTAAACGAGTTAGTGGGCTTGCTCTTGGTGTTGGAGTTGAATCCAATCCCACTCTTGTCACTTGGGGGTCATCGCACACTCAACATCTTCTTGCATGTGGTCTTCCCTTCATGACACCTTTTCAAGTCATTCTTCAAATAAGTGACTTGATCGTTGAGCTCTTTGACTTCCTCAACATGGTTAGTATCAATAACTATACTAGAGGAAGTGGAAGCTTCATGGTTAGAGCAACAAGGAAAGGAATGCAATTCATCACGAGATATAGCATGGTTGTGAGAGGATGAATTACAAGGACTAGCACATGGCAATATAACATTAGGAGTAGATATAGTGCTAATGTCCACATGAGGCCCACTAGATGTTACCTTTGACACAATGGCCTCATGAGCTAACCTTAGCCTACCATGGGAGACTATAATATCCTCATGCGAGCTTGAGAGCTTGGCATGACTTTCTTCTAATTTCCTATAGTTGCTAGTTAGCAAAGCAAGTTAAGCCTTTAGCTCAACATTCTCCTTCAAGATAGATGCTTCACAAGAAATTGAGTTAGTAGCACAAGCATCATCATTTAATGCAAGAGGTGAGGCTAACTTGGAAAGCTCTTTAGAATATGAAGCTTTAAGTTGCTCATGTGACTCAGCGAGTTTGATGATCTCACCCTTGATGACCCTAGAGCCATTGTTGAGGTGCTCAAAATCCTCAAGGAGTTTGGCATAAGAAACTTCAAGTTCATCATTTTTAATTTGAAGGGCACTTGCCACCTCAAACTCTCTATCACGGGATTTCTTTACTCTAGATAGCTCTAGAGCAAAGGTCTCCTCAAGAGATTCCTTAGTGGTTTGTTCCTCTTCAAGAGCTTCATTTAGTTTGGCAATGTCATTAACATACTCACGCTCAAGAATACCCATTTCGTCAATAGTATCCTCATGCTCATCAATAAGTTGCCTGCTCTCTATAGCATAGGTTAATATCTCAATGAAAGTAGTGCAAGCATTTTTATTTGTATGAAGAGCACGAAGGACTAGCCCCCCTTCTATTTTAAAGAAGCAACATCATCATCTACTTCATGATCAACATTCACATCATCATGAGATATATTGGGATCCAAAGGAGAGGTTACCTTTGAACCCTTAGCCATGAGGCACAAGTGAACATTGGGTTCATCATTTAATGCAAGAGGTGAGGGTAACTTGGAAAGCTCTTTAGAATATGAAGCTTTAAGTTGCTCATGTGACTCAGCGAGTTTGATGATCTCACCCTTGATGACCCTAGAGCCATTGTTGAGGTGCTCAAAATCCTCAAGGAGTTTGGCATAATAAACTTCAAGTTCATCATTTTTAATTTGAAGGGCACTTGCCACCTCAAACTCTCTATCACGGGATTTCTTTACTCTAGATAGCTCTAGAGCAAAGGTCTCCTCAAGAGATTCCTTAGTGGTTTGTTCCTCTTCAAGAGCTTCATTTAGTTTGGCAATGTCATTAGCATACTCAAGAATACCCATTTCGTCAATAGTATCCTCATGCTCATCAATAAGTTGCCTGCTCTCTATAGCATAGGTTAATATCTCAATGAAAGTAGTGCAAGCATTTTTATTTGGATGAAGAGCACGAAGGACTAGCCCCCCTTCTATTTTAAAGAAGCAACATCATCATCTACTTCATGATCAACATTCACATCATCATGAGATATATTGGGATCCAAAGGAGAGGTTACCTTTGAACCCTTAGCCATGAGGCACAAGTGAACATTGGGAGAAGATGATGATGGGGGAACACATGAAGCTCCAATGGAAAACTTGCATTGTCCCACACATTCTTCAATTTACTCTACATGGTTATCAACACAAGTACTAGAGGAAATAGAAGCATATTTATCATGGCAACAAGGCAAAGCAATCATATCATCACGAGACATATTCGAGGCATTTCTACATGATATGCAAGGGCAATCAACACTAGGATGTAAATCACATGTGGTCCTACAAGTGTTCATGCCCACAGATACAACATTGCAATGAGATAGAGACAAAGGATCATGAATGGAAATATCACTATCTACATTGCAAGTTCTTGAAGGGAATATGCCCTGAGAGGCAATAATAAAATGTTTATTATGTGTATTCCAAGTATATGATAGATGTTTATTTTGCATGCTATAATTGTATTAATACGGAAACGTTAATACATGTGTGTTTAATAAACAAACAGAAAGTTCCTAGTTATGCCTCTCTCATAAACTAGTTCGTTGATTAACAAGATGATCATGGTTTCCTGATCATAGACATTGGATGTTGTTAATAACGAGATCACAACATTAGTGTAATGGTGTGATGAACATTCATCCGAAGTATAGCATTACGATCAAAGTCATTGAGTTTATATTGCTATAAACAAACTACGAAGTAGTCCTAATCCTTAGACAATTAGATCATTACAATCACTAACACCATAAGATTTTCTTGTTGACATCAAACGTCACTCCGTAACTGGGTGATTATAAAGATGGCTTCAAAGCTACTAAAGTGTTATGTTGAGAATCATGGATCAAGAGTGGAATTTGTTCATCCCGATGACGGATAGATATGCTCTGGGCCCTCTCGGTGATATCACATTGGTTAGCTTGCAAGCAAGTGATTTGCTCACTAGAATGTAATATCACGGGAACGAGAAAAGAGTGCATGTCAGTAACGAGATCAAACTAGGTATGGAGATACCGATGATCGAATCTCGGACATGTAATATATCGTGAAACAAAGGGATTAAGATATAAGCCCTGAGCCACGTAAAACTTGCAATGGATAAATTAGAGGCGTCTAGTTTAGATTGTTGCTGGGCTAGTGTTATGATATGGTGATGTTGTAAGTAGAAGTATGAGATGATACTCTTACAACATACATAACGTGTAATCTCCATAGATCTTGGACTTACACATATAGGTATGATAGTGATCATACCACGGTGCACATGATAGAGATCATATGCGGGAACCATATCATTTCACTAATAAACATGTGATGTTTGATTGCATCTTATATTGCTTGTTTAGCGCTTTGTTAGCATAATAAGATGATCCCTCTTTTAAATATCAAGATAAGAATGTGTTCTTCCTTTAGTATGCACCGATTATGTTTTCGTCGCTCCAAGACATCACGTGATGATCGGGTGTTCTTGGATCCACGACCATATTTCGGGTGTAAAACAGTTACACACGCGAATACTAAGGTTCTAACTTGGCGAGCCTAGCATGTACAGACATGGCCTCAGAACACGGACCGAAAGGTTAAGCATGAGTCATATAGTTGATATGATGCCCATTTGATGCTCGCCTTTGAAGCTACACCGACTCACATGATGATCGGACTTGGTGTAGTGGATTTGGTTCATGTAATCACGAAAAAGGCACGAGGGATGTCGTTTTTGAGTGGGAGTTCATTCGTAATATGGATTAGTTGAACTCAATCTATCATACACTTAGTCTAAACTTTACAAATTCTGTTGTAGATGGCACCACCTGCTTTTAATTTTAATGTGTTCATGGAGAAAGAGAAACTTGCAACGAATGGTAGCAACTTTACCGAATGGGCCATGAATTTGAGGATTCTCCTCTCTGCTGCACAAAAGCAATATGTGCTAGAAGCGTCGTTAGGCCCCCCACCTTTAGAGGATGCCCCTGACGAGGAGAAGAATGTCTATCAGACTCGTCAGGAGGACCACAACTTAGTTCATTGCGGCATATTGTATGGGCTAGAGCTGGAACTTCGAAAGCGTTTCGAAAATGGCAATGCTTTTGATACAATGGGTGAGTTGAAAATGATTTTCGACACACATGCTTTCAGAGAGAGCTACAACGCTTGAAAAGTTCTCTAGTCGCATGATGGAAGAGCACAGCTCCGTTAGTGAGCATGTACTCAAGATGTCGGGTTACGCCGATAAGCTTGTGTCCTTGGGAATATCGATTCCCATTGACTTAGGCATCCATCGTGTTCTGCAGTCTCTGCCACCTAGCTATAAGAGCTTCGTGATGAACTATAATATGCAAGGCATGAAGTCTCTCCCCGAGCTTCTGTCAATGCTTAAAACCGCTAAGTGGAGATCAAAAGGAACATCAAGTGTTGATGATCAATAGGAACACTGGTTTCAAGAAAGACAAGAAGGGAAAACGGAAGGGAAGTAAGGGCGGAAAGCCAGTTGCCGTGCCTAAAAAGAAACCCCGAGTTGGACCTAAGTCTGATACCGAGTGCTACTATTGCAAGGGACTGCCATCGAAGCTTAATCGCCCCAAGTATTTGGCGGACAAGAAAGCCAAAGGCAAACAAAGGTATATATGATATACATGTTATTGATGTGTACTTGACTAGTGCTCGCAGAGCACTGGTATTTGATACCGATTCGCTAATATTTGTAACTCGAATCGGTCTGCGAACAAGCGACCGCTAGCAAGGGGTGAGGTCAAGATGCGGTTTTAATGGATCAAGCGTTGATGTGATCGCCATCTAACGCTGCCTCTCCACTTGCCATCGGGATTAGTTATAAACTTGAATAATTGTTATCTGGTGCACTGAGCATGAACATTGTATCTGGATCGTGTTTGATGCGGTGGTTATTCATTTAAATCCGAGAACAATGGTTGTTCCATTTATATGAATGAAATCTTTTATGGTCATGCACCGATGATGATGAATGGTTTATTTCTTTTAGATCTCGATAATAATGTTACACATATTCATAATGTTGATGCTAAAAGGATTAAACTAAATGATGATATATCCGCATTTATGTGGCACTGCCGTTTAGGTCATATTGGCGTTAACGATGAAGAAGCTCCATTCGATGGACTTTTGGAATCACTTGATTATGAATCATTTGATACATGTGAGCCATGCCTTATGGGCAAGATGACTAGAACGTCGTTTTCGGTTCAATGGAACAGGCGAGATTTATTGGAAATCATACATTCGATGTATGTGGTCCAATGAGTGTGTCATGAGGTGGATATCGTTATTTTGTTACTTTCACGGATGATTTGAGTAGATACGGTTATATCTCGCTGATGAAACACAAGTCTGAAACCTTTGAAAAGTTCAAGGAGTTTCGTAATGAAGTGGAAAATCATCGTAATAGAAAGATCAAATTTCTATGGTCGACCGTGGAGGTGAGTATCTAAGTTCTGAGTTTAGCACTCACATGAAAGAGTGTGGAATTGTTTCACAACTCATACTGCGGAACACCATAGCGAAATGGTGTGTCTGAACGTCAGTGTCGTACTTTATTAGATATGGTTCGATCTATGATGTCTCCGACGGACTTGCCATTGTCATTTTGGGGCTATGCACTAGAAACTGCTGCATTCACTTTAAATCGGGCACCATCTAAATCCGTTGAAAGACACCGTATGAATTGTGGTTTGGAAACAAACCTAAGTTGTCATTTCTTAAAGTTTGGGAATGCGATGTTTATGTGAAGAAACTTCAACCGGATAAACTCGAACCCAAAGCGGAAAAATGCGTCTTCATAGGATACCCTAAGGAAACTATTGGGTATTCCTTCTATCACAGATCCGAGGGCAAGGTTTTTGTTGCCAAGAATGGATCCTTTCTAGAGAAAGAGTTTCATGAAAATGTGAGTAGTCGGAAGGTAGAACTCGAAGAGGTTATTGAACCTTCTCTTCAAAGTATGGCGAGTAGCACAGCGCCGGAAGTTCTTCCGGAGTTGGCTCCACCCGTTGAAGAGGAAACTAATGATAATGATCATGAAACTCCAAAAGAGAGTACTACCGAACCTCGCAGGTCAAGCAGGACGCGTGCAGCTCCCGAGCATTTGGAAATCCTGTCATGAATTTCATGGTTGATGAAAATGATGACCCTGCGACGTATGAAGAAGCGATGATGAGCCCAGATTCCAACAAATGGTTAGAAGCCATGAAATCCGAGATGGAATCCATGTATGAAAATCAAGTTTGGAACTTGGTGGACTTACCTCATGACCGAAAGGCCGTGGAGAACAAATGGATTTTCAAAAGGAAAACTGATGCTGATGGTAATGTAACCGTCTATAAAGCTCGACTTGTCGCAAAGGGGTTTCGACAAATTCAAGGAGTTGACTACGATGAGACATTCTCTCCCGTAGCGATGCTAAAGTCAGTTAGGATTATGTTAGCAATTGCTGCATATTTCGATTATGAGATATGGCAGATGGATGTCAAAACCGCGTTTCTCAATGGTAATATTTAAGAAGAGTTGTATATGATACAACCAAAGGGTTTTGTCGATCCTAAGGATGCTAACAAGGTGTGCAAGCTTCAGCGATCCATCTATGGATTGAAGCAAGCATCACGAAGTTGGAATCTCCGCTTTGATGAGGTGATCAAAGAGTTTGGATTTGTCCAAACTTATGGAGAAGCTTGTATTTACAAGAAAGTGAGTCGGAGCAATGTGGCATTTCTGATATTATATGTGGATGACATATTATTGATCGGAAATGATATAGATCTTTTAAACAGTGTTAAAAGTTATCTAAACAGCAAATTTTCAATGAAGGACCTAGGTGAAGCGTCATACATATTAGGCATAAAGATCTATAGAGATAGATCTAGGCGCCTAATAGGGTTATCACAAAGCACATACCTTGATAAGATTTTAAAGAAATTTAAAATGGAAAATAGTAAGAAGGGGTTCTTACCTATGACACAAGGCACGACATTGAGTAAGACTCAAAGTCCGGCTTCGGCGGAAGAAAGAGAGAAAATGGACAAGGTCCCCTATGCTTCAGCCATAGGCTCTATAATGTACGCCATGCTATGTACAAGACCGGATGTGGCACATGCTATTAGTTTGACTAGTAGGTACCAATCGGATCCAGGCAGAACACTGGAAAGCGGTCAAGAATATCCTTAAGTACTTACGAAGAACTAAGGATATGTTTCTTGTATACGGAGGTGAAGAAGAGCTCGTCGCTAAGTGTTATGTCGACGCTAGCTTTGACACCGATCCGGATGACTCTAAGTCTCAATCCGGATACGTATTTCTCATGAATGGCGGAGTGGTTAGTTGGAGGAGCTCCAAACAACCTGTGGTGGCGGGATCAACAACGGAGGTCGAATATGTTCTTTGCTTGAAGCGGCTCGAGCGCTTTGGATGAAGGAGTTCATATCCGAACTAGGTGTGGTTGCAAACGCGTTGGACCCAATGGTGATATATTGTGACAACAATGGTGCCATTGCCAATGCCAAAGAGCCAAGGTCTCACAAGCATTCCAAGCATATTAAGCGCCGGTTTCACTCCATCCGCGAGCATGTCAAGGATGGAGATATAAAGATTTATAAAGTACATACGGATCTCAATGTAGCAGATCCGTTGACTAAAACTCTCCCTAGAGAAAAACATGATCTACACCAGCACTCCATGGGTGTTAGATACATCACAATGTAACTAGATTATTGTCTCTAGTGCAAGTGGGAGACTGAAGGGAATATGCCCTGAGAGGCAATAATAAAATGTTTATTATGTGTATTCCAAGTATATGATAGATGTTTATTTTGCATGCTATAATTGTATTAATACGGAAACGTTAATACATGTGTGTTTAATAAACAAACAGAAAGTTCCTAGTTATGCCTCTCTCATAAACTAGTTCGTTGATTAACAAGATGATCACGGTTTCCTGATCATAGACATTGGATGTTGTTAATAACGAGATCACAACATTAGTGTAATGGTGTGATGAACATTCATTCGAAGTATAGCATTACGATCAAAGTCATTGAGTTTATATTGCTATAAACAAACTACGAAGTAGTCCTAATCCTTAGACCATGAAATCATGCCAATCACTAACACCGGAAGAGTTTATTGTTGACATCAAACGTCACTCCGTAACTGGGTGATTATAAAGATGGCTTCAAGCCGTTTGTACCTAGTAGATAGATCTTGGTACATAGTTCCGATCATAGGAAAATTTTTGTTTTCTATGCTGCTGTAACATCCCTAAAATCATGATTTCAAAGTTTGCATATCATTCATGCATGCATATAGATTTGAGATCAAATTCAAACTCATTTCACAAAAACAGAAGCACATAGTGCTATGATTTTATGTGAGCAGATTTAAATCAAATGGCTATTCTCATTTGAAAGTTTGATTGTATATGAACCAAGTTTGTTGCCTTCTATGAGGATAGGTTTGAGTGTAGAATTTAAACCAAGTCTTTCAAATTGGAAATGGTTTCAAAAACCATTTTTCAAATTTTGCAAACCAAGTGCCTAGTCTCTGTTATTTTGATCTCCAAGCTTGACCAAGCCTTTTCAAAGCAACCACTTGTTGTTATGCCTATATTGGAGACTATTGTACCCTGCAAAAAACCCCAGAAAGATTTGAATTCAAAAAGAGTTTGAATTCATTTCAAAACCATTCCTGAAAATCGAATTAGAAAAAGAAAAGGAGTAAACAAAAGAAAAGGGCCAAAGGTGAATCTAGCCCAGATCGTAACAAGCCCAACTAGCCCACCCGGCCATTTCTTTTCCTTCCAGATGCGAAAGCACACCCACTCACCCACCGACACCAGACCACCTTCCCTTCAAGACGTTTCTTGACGAGCGGGCCCTCTCCACGTCGGCTTGTCTTCCCTAGTTTCACAAGACGAACTCCTTGTTGCCCGTTGCTTGCAATTTGCTTGAGGCCACGCCTGTCCGACCACAAGATTTCATGAGGTTATTGGCATTGATGCAGCAGCGTTTCTTGTCGAGCCTCCGCTATAAAATCCCACATCCTCGCGACCATTTCCTCAAACAATTTGCCTCCACGCCACCAGTCGCCTTAATCATACGACGCCGTCATTGCTGTTCCAACGATCACTGACGAATTCCGTGAGCCTCGTGTTCCCTCTGTCTCTAGTTCATGCTATCAAGTTCAGCGAGTCTCACACCATCGACGCTCCCCATTTGCCCTCGCATGATCCATAGCTCCACCAACATCGACGACCGGCGGCCACCGTCCTCTGCACAAACTCCGGCGACCTCCCTCCGTAAGTAGCCACCGCCCCTTGCCCTCTAACTGATACACCTAGAATCTCCATCGTTGTGCGCATCTAACAGTACCCCTATTTTGGCTTAGCGCGACGAGGAACCTCGCCAACATCGACGACGATCTGCGTGCGCCTCTACTCCGACGAGGAATCCTCGCCGTGTCCGCGCGCCCCTCGACGAACCATCGCCACCTTGAGCATCAGCAGCATCATGCGATTCTGGTAAGCGCCTCCTTTCTTCCCCGGGCGACCTAGAGCGCCATCGTAATCGACGCCAATTGCCAGCCGCCGCCGCTAGTGCCGCTCGTTTCTGGTTAGAAGATTTTTAGCCGTCAGATCCAGATCCAGCGCGTACAAATAGTTCACTTAACGAAGGGGTATGGATAGATTTGAGCCGTGCAGCGATAGTTAGATCCAACGGCGCGGAAGGGTGATCCGGTGCGAACCGGTACGCACCAGTAAAATCGTGACGCGTGTCTAGGATTGGATTCAAAATTTGAATTCAAATCAGATTTAGATCCAATTTTCAAATGGCTATAACTTGAGATTCCCATGTTAGATTTTTGCAAATTTTATACCGTTGGAATCAGTGAGTCAAGCCCTTTCTGAATCTGCAATGTGTTTAACCAAAAGTTTCTGTTAAAATGACTTTGTATGCAGAAACATATTTAGGTCCTTTTTGAGTATAGATTTTGTTTAGCAAATTGTTTTAGGGCTAAATAAGTTTAGTTAGCAAACTTTTTGACTTGGTTAAGTTCTGTATCATACACTTGCTTGGTAGAGTTTTCAAAATCATCACTTAGCATTTCTTGCATGCATGCATTCATATTTTTGTTTGTATATGAATTGTATGTAATTGTGTGCTACAAAATTTTGTGTAGATTTTGCTAGTGACTGTGATTGTGAAGAGTGCTACTCTCCCCATTGCCAAGGCAAGTGATACTTCATGATATTTCCACCCCTTTATTTTGAATAAGCATTAGAATTATTTTTGCTAAGTCTTGCATGCTACTTTTACCAAATGCTATGTTGGGAAATCCTATGTAGTTGTAGAATTGTAGAATTGCTAGGGAATTTCCTAAGTTAAGTTACTATGCCATGCTTAGCCTAGCTAGTAGAAAACAAGGGTTGGTAAAGTATGTACATGCTATGATGAAAATAATTCTAAGTCTTTTGGACTTATGCTTTTCTTAATAAAACAACTAAGTCAATGAACCTCCTGGGTGGAATGGGACTTGAATTGGTGGTTTTTGGTTGAGTGGTTACACAAGGCCATGGATGTGGCTTGTGTATCTCACTTGTGGTATGCCACCCAGGCACAAAGGGATTTGGAGGCCAAGTGTTGAGAAAGCTTACAGTGCAACCACTTGGCAATATGGGCTCTGCCATGATCATATAGGTTGCTAGAACTCAGTCACTTGGACAGTTGGTGGTAGTGGGAATGATAGGTTGGAGCGCGTCCATTTGACTAAGGAAAGGCTTCTGAAAGGTCCTGTCTTGGGAAACCAAGTCTGGTGGGGAAAGTGCACAACCTCTGCAGATGGAAAATCCAAGTACTTAGCCAAGTCCATGGCAATGGACAACTTGAGCATCAAGACATGGAAGCTACAAGAATCTCATCACTCCAACTTCTAAGTAAAACTTGTGGGTGAACAAGGGTGAAGGACCTCAATGTCTATTGGTGGTTCCTTGGGAAATGTTTTGACAAAGAAAAACTTAGTGATTTCAACTAATAGGAAAAACCTATTTTCAAGCAAAGCAAGCCAAGCTACACTTAGCCAAAATGCATATAGTATTATAGTCCACTTAAAATTTACTAAGGTATCACTTGCCAATACTATTCCAAAGTATTGACCCATTGTGGCTATAACTTGTGATGTTGCAGTTACTCGATGATGATTAGGAGTCATGAGTCTACACTCAACATGTTTGCCTGTGGCACATGAAGATGAAGACTTATGTTTATTTACTTATTCCAAAAACTCTTGTATTAGGCCTGTGGCCCTGAGTTGTAAAAGACTATGTTTTATCTCTAGAATGAATGTAATAAATGACCTTTGTATCTGTGTACTTCATCTTAAACTGTGGATGCTAGCATTGATCCAGGGACTAGCATTGCAATCACAGGGATCCTTTTCCTTTACAAAGGAGGGATCTTACAGCTGCGAACCCTACAGTTCTATCACCACTCACCATATTATTACCTTGAGATAACTCATATCTTGGTGAAGTGGAAGAAGATGAGAACTCATTGCTGCCGGAGGTAGAGGGTACACAATCATCCTCATTAAGCTTGGACACATCATATTTTGCTTGAAGCTTGGTCCATATATCATGAGCGTTCCGGAAAGGCATGATTGAGGAAAGAACTACAAAGCTCACAACATTAACAATCACATTAGATGCTTGAGCTTCGAGATAAGAGTTTGTCTCCTCCTCCAAAGATAGATTTTGGGGATCCTTAGGAGGAGACAAGACCATATCTAGAATTCGGTCAATATTTGGGTCAATGGCCCGGAAATGACTAAGCATGCGAGAACGCCAAACATCATAATGAGTGCCAACAAATATAAATGTGTGAAAGTGCACTAAACCCCTAGGAGACATCTTTACTCTCGAGGCAGTGAAGCCTAAAAGCGAGAGACCTCGCTCTGATACCAATTGAAAGTACAAAGGAAGTCGCCTAAAGGGGGTGAATAGGCTTTTAAATTATTACGGTTTAGGATCAAGTAAATGCGGAATAAAACTAACGTTTAATTTATTGAGCACAAAACCTAGCCACTAAGTTCACCTAAGTGCACCAATAACGTATGCTAAGCAATACAAGCAACAAGGTGACAACAAGAATGCTCAACCTCCAAAAAGACTTAGAGAAAGAGAAGGAGCTTACCCGAGAGTTGGAAGCCACCAACCAAACCTTAAGGGGAGATATTATAGACTTGGTGATGGAATCATGTGAACAAGATAGGTGGATTGCCTCTAGGAACATTGTGTTAGCCAACAGATCTAGTGAGATAGGATTATGAACGCACTTCATTAGTTGGACCACCACCTATCACCTTATTTTCCAAAAAGATACCTTAAATAAGTTTGGACCTTGGTTGATGTAATGGAATCATGTATGCATGACTTGTGTGATTTTGTGTTCCAAGGATATGTATGAGATGTTTGATTTGTTTTATCTTAAATTGTGTTGTCCTAACTTTTCTATCTTATAAATAGATGCCTATTACCATCAAGACTTTGAGGAGTTCCGTGTTACCTGCTTTGGTCCTCGTATCGTTGAGCTTACCACTTTGCTCGATCTCCCTCTTCCCACCATCATGGTGCATCCACTCACCAAGTTCGAGAGGAAGGACCTCTGGGGCTTCAAGGTGAACCAGCCCGAACGCCAGACAGAGCCTACTACGGAGGCTATCGTCTTCAAGCTGATGCACGACGACAGGGAGAGAGGCATGGAGGTAGTCATGCAGGACCTGATAGGACGTCTGCTAGGCCGCTCCTCCCGGACAGGTTAGGGCACCCACTTCCACGTCTTCTAAGACGGATGATGATGGAGAGTCCATCGACTTGAGGGCGACTCGAGGGGCCAGCAGCCGATACGTCTCTATCTCCGGACTTAGAGTCTCTTATTAGGCACGTGGACACGGACAGACCAATGTCATGCTCAACAATGACGAGCTCCAGTGCAACCGCGAGAAGGACAAGCTTTTCGCAGACAAGCAGAGATAGTCAAGGAAATGGAGGCGAAGTTCGAGACCCAGGATCGTAAGTTCAAGAGTCAGGAGAAACGCGTCCAGGATAGGAACAAGAAGATCCGGGACATGACTGAAGAACTGAAGTCCAAGGATTTCGAGCTAGAACAGCAGCAGATGGTGATTGAGAGGCTTCGCTCCCAGAAGAGGGCTCTCAAGACCAAGATCGAGTCCTTGACTACTACTATTGAGGAGAACAAGACCGCGATGGAGAACGCAGGTCTTACTTTTGTCGAGGAGGAGATTGATGCTGATGAGTAGACTTGACTACTCGTTTATCTTTTATTATCATACTTGTTATTTGTGAACTTGTTATTGGACCATCCGACATGTGGATGGCTTGCCACTTGTGTGTGCTTTACTTTGAGACTTCGTTATCTCGTTGTTGATCTTTTATCTTTGTGTTGCATGCTATGTGTTTGCTTATGTGATGTAATGTGCATAAAACATCTATGGGTATCTCATTATTATCTCTATTTGAACCAACCACAGATGCCTCCCCGTCGTGCAAACCCCAACCCCAACAACATCACTCCAGAAATGCAGCAAATGATGAATGCGCAAACATAGCTTATGCAGATGATGACAACATTCATCCAAAACCAGAATAACAACAACAACCCCAATAACAACAACAACAACCCTCCGGGATTTGATATGCTCACCAGATTTCTGCGTTTGAGGCCAGCTAAGTTCTCGGGGACGACTGATCCCATGGTGGCCAATGATTGGCTACGTTCTGTAAACAAGGACTTAGTGACCGTAATGCAGACCTGAAAAGGTCAGATTTGCAGCACATCTGCTGGAAGGCCAGCCGCCACATGGTGGGACAACTTCCAAATCACCACTCCTATAAATGAAGTGACTTGGGCTATCTTTGAAGATGGCTTTCGCACGGCTCATATCTCATCAGGAATAATGAGCCTGAAAAAGAAAGAGTTCCACAACTCAAGCAGCCACCAGCGTGGCTGAATACATAGAAGAGTTCAACAATCATGGCGTTATGCACTGCACGAGGTTGACACAGATGCCAAAAGGAAGGAGAAATTTCGAAGGCTTGAATGATGAGCTGAATCTGCAATGGTGTGGCATATGTTCCCACTTATCGGGCCGCCTGTGACAAGGCGGCTATATTGGAGAACAAAATGAAGCAAGTCGAGAGTAGGAAGAGGAAACACTCCGACAAGCACAGCTCGGGATCGTCTCACAAACGATCTCACTATGATGACAGTGGAAATTCAGGATCACATAAGCATGGGAAATTCAACAAGCACCACAACCACAACCGTCATGACAACAAGCATCACCGCAGTCATGACAATGACAAGTACAAGAACCACAAGAGTGGACACAAGAGCCACCACAGTGGGAATGGTAGTGGAAGTGGAAGTCAGCCTGCTAAAAGGGACATCAGTTAGGTTGAATGCTTCAAATGCAAGAAGATGGGACACTATGCAAATGAGTGCCCCGAAAAGAAAGTTGAAGGACCTATCAAGCCCAATCCTTTCCAGAAGGGACAGGTAAACCACATTAGTGTGGAGGAGGTCTATGAGGAGCCTGATGCTGTTGCTGGTAAGTTCAGACTCAATTCCATTCCAGCATTTGTACTCTTTGATACGGGTGCATCGCATTCATTCATATCAAAGGCATTTGTTGATAGAAATGGGTTTTCATCGGAAAACATTGGGTGTCCAATAAAAGTTAGTTCTCCGGGAGGAGAAATGATAGTAAGTCTGGGATGCCGGGATCTAGTAATAGAGTTTGGAAAACATAAGTTCCCGGTGAGTCTGATAATCCTAGATTCCCAAGGACTGGACGTAATATTGGGAATGGATTGGATGGCTAAGTATGAAGGGGTACTAGATTGTGCTAATCGTACTGTTACACTCACAACCTCGGAAGGAAAAAGAATTAAATTCAAGTCAAACTTTGAATCCAAAGGAAGTAAGCTTAATTCTCTTAAGGGGGTTAGCATGGACAGTGTGCCAATTGTATGTGAGTATCCGGATGTATTTCCGGAAGAATTACCAGGAATGCCACCGGATAGAGATGTGGAATTTCTGATAGATTTGGTACCAGGTTCTGGACCAATAGCAAAGAGACCATACAAAATGTCAGTTGATGAACTGAAAGAGCTCAAGAAGCAACTAGGAGAACAGTTACAGAAAGGATTCATACAACCAAGTTCTTCATCTTGGGGAGCCCCAGTATTGTTCATGGAGAAGAAAGATAGAAGCCAAAGGTTATGCATAGATTACCGTTCACTCAACGAGGTAACTATCAAGAACAAATATCCTTTGACTAGAATCAATGACTTGTTTGATCAGCTAGAAGGAGCATGTGTGTTCTCGAAGATTGATCTCCGGTCAGGCTATTTTCAACTCAAGATAAGAGAACAAGACATACCAAAAACAACATTCACCACAAGGTATGGATTGTATGAGTATACCATAATGCCTTTCGGCTTAACCAATGCTCCAACCTACTTCATGAATATGATGAACAAAGTGTTCATGGAATTTCTTGACAAGTTCGTTGTTGTTTTCATCGATGACATCTTAGTCTACTCCAAGAGCAAAGAAGAACATGAAGGACACTTGCGCTTGATACTTGAGAAGTTGAGAGAGCATAAGCTTTATGCCAAATTCAGCAAGTGTGAGTTTTGGTTAGAGGAAGTTGGTTTTCTTGGTCATGTTATGACAAAGGATGGTGTAGCAGTTGATCCTGCTAAAGTTTCAGCTGTAACGGAATGGGAATCTCCCAAGAATGTAAAAGAGGTTCGTAGTTTCCTTGGCTTAGCAGGTTACTACAGAAGGTTCATTGAGAATTTCTCAAAGGTTGCTAAGCCCGTGACTGAATTGTTAAAGAAAGACAAGAAGTTTGCTTGGTCTGAAGGTTGTGAAGTCAGCTTTCAAGAATTGAAGAATAGACTAGTGACTGCACCAGTTCTATGTCTGCCAGATTTGGAAAAGGATTTCCAAGTATATTGTGATGCGTCTCATCAAGGTTTGGGTGCCGTACTCATGCAAGACGGTAAAGTGGTGGCCTATGCCTCGAGACAACTCAAAACTCATGAAGTAAACTATCCTACTCATGATTTGGAGTTAGCCTATGTCGTCCATGCACTCAAAACATGGAGGCACTACCTTTTGGGAAACGTTGCGAAGTGTTCACCGATCACAAGAGTTTGAAGTATATCTTCACCCAGAAGGAAATCAATATGAGACAAAGAAGATGGTTAGAGCTTATCAAGGACTATGACTTAAGTTTGCAATACCACCCCGGTAAAGCAAATGTTGTAGCAGATGCTCTAAGTCGTAAGGTGTTCGTGAATGGCCTTACCAAAGGAGAATTGCCTGATGATCTGTGTAATCAATTCAAAGAACTCAGATTGGAGATTGTGCCTGAAGGACATCTCATGTCTTTAGATGTCCAACCCACTTTGTTGGACAAGATTCGAGAATCTCAAAAGACTGATAAGGAAATTGAAGAGATTAAGAAAAATATTGACCAAGGGAAAGCTAAAAGTGTCCATGTAGACGAATAAGGTACTTTATGGCATGGGAAACGTATTTGTGTTCCACAAGATCCGGAGATGCGGAAACTGATTCTGCAAGAAGCCCACAACTCTCCGTATTCTATTCACCCGGGTAACACCAAAATGTACATGGACATGAAAGAAAGATTTTGGTGGAACAATCTCAAGAGAGACATCGCCGAACATATTGCTTTGTGTGATGTGTGTAGTAGAGTAAAAGCGGAGCATCAAAAACCAGCAGGTTTGCTTCAACCACTACCTATTCCTGATTGGAAATGGGACAAGATTGGTATGGATTTCATTACCGGATTGCCAAGGACCAGATCAGGATATGATTCCATATGGGTAGTAGTGGATCGCCTAACTAAAGTGGCTCATTTCATACCCGTGAAAACAACTTATACCAGTGCCAAGTTAGCCAAAATCTACATGAGTAGAATTGTATGCCTACATGGTGTGCCCAAAAGTATTGTGTCCGATAGGGGAACCCAATTCACTTCCCATTTTTGGAGACAGTTACATGAGTCATTGGGAACGAGGTTGGAATTCAGTACCGCTTTTCATCCTCAAATCGATGGACAAACAGAAAGGACTAATCAAATTCTAGAAGACATGTTGAGGGCATGTGCCCTAGACTATGGAGCAAGTGGGATGAAAGTCTGCCTTACGCAGAATTTTCTTATAACAACAGCTATCAATCCAGCATTGAGATGGCACCGTTTGAGTTTCTCTATGGAAGAAAATGTACCACCCCATTGTTATGGAATGGTGTGGGAGAAAGAAGTTTATTCGGGCCAGATCTTATCAAAGAAGCCGAAGAGAAAGTCAAATTAGTTAAGGACAGGTTGAAGATAGCACAGTCCCGACAGAAAAGCTACGCAGATCCTAAGCGTAGAGAAGTCACCTACGAAGTTGGTGATAGATCCTATCTTAGAGTATCACCACTCCGTGGAGTGAAAAGATTCGGAGTCAAAGGAAAGTTGGCACCAAGATATGTTGGGCCATTCAAGATTCTGAGTCACAAAGGCAAGGTTGCTTATGAAATTGAACTGCCAGCATCTCTATCAGCAGTCCATAATGTATTTCATGTGAGTCAGCTTAAGAAATGTCACCCAGAAATGGAAGAATCTTCTTTGAAGGATACCATACCTTTGGAAGAAGTTCAACTAGAAAGTGATCTCACTTATGAAGAAAAGCCTGTTAAGATTCTTGAGACTGCAGAAAGAGTTACTCGGACTAAGACCATCAAATTCTGTAAAGTTCAATGGAATCATCATTCCGAAGAGGAAACAACATGGGAAAGAGAAGATGATCTTTGGAAAGACCACCCTCACCTATTTGCTAGCCAATCCGAATCTCGAGGGTGAGATTCACCTTAAGGGGGTTAGATTTGTAACATCCCTAAAATCATGATTTCAAAGTTTGCATATCATTCATGCATGCATATAGATTTGAGATCAAATTCAAACTCATTTCAGAAAAACAGAAGCACATAGTGCTATGATTTTATGTGAGCAGATTTAAATCAAATGGCTATTCCCATTTGAAAGTTTGATTGTATATGAACCAAGTTTGTTGCCTTCTATGAGGATAGGTTTGAGTGTAGAATTTAAACCAAGTCTTTCAAATTGGAAATGGTTTCAAAAACCATTTTTCAAATTTTGCAAACCAAGTGCCTAGTCTCTGTTATTTTGATCTCCAAGCTTGACCAAGCCTTTACAAAGCAACCACTTACTGTTATGCCTATATTGGAGACTATTGTACCCTGCAAAAAAACCCAGAAAGATTTGAATTCAAAAAGAGTTTGAATTCATTTCAAAACCATTCCTGAAAATCGAATTAGAAAAAGAAAAGGAGTAAACAAAAGAAAAGGGCCAGGCGCCAGGAATCTAGCCCAGCATCGGAACAGGCCCAACTAGCCCACCCGGGCCATTTCTTTTCCTTTCGCACGCGCGAGCACACCCACTCAGCCACTCACAGCCAGACCCCACCTTCCCTTCCTTCAGACGTTTCCGACAAGCGGCCCTCCCACGCCGCCGTCTTCCCAGCTTCCGCACGAACTCCGCTGCCGCTGTCGCACTGATTTCGCGAGGTTAATTGGCATTGATGCAGCAAGCGTTTCTTGTCGAGCCTCTGGCTATAAAATCCCCACATCCTCGCGACCATTTCCCCTCAAACAATTTCACCTCCACGCCACTAGGCTGCCCACAACTCGCACGACGCCTCCGCTGTTCCAACGACTGTCGCCGACGAATTCCGGTGAGCCTCATGTTCCCCTCTGTCTCTAGTTCATGCTATCAAGTTCAGCGAGTCTCTGCGCACCTACTGACGCTCCCCATTTGCCCTCGCATGATCCATAGCTCCACCAACATCGACGACCGGCGGCCACCGTCCTCTGCACAAACTCCGGCGACCTCCCTCCGTAAGTAGCCACCGCCCCTTGCCCTCTAACTGATACACCTAGAATCTCCATCACAGCGCATCTAACAAGACTTTATTTTGGCTTAGCGCGACGAGGAACCTCGCCAACATCGACGATCGACCGTTCGACGCTCGCTTACTCCGACGAGGAATCTCGCCAGGTCCGGCGACGAACCATCGCCACCTTGAGCATCAGCAGCATCATGCGATTCTGGTAAGCGCCTCCTTTCTTCCCCGGGCGACCTAGAGCGCCAGCGCCACCGCTAACTGACGCGCCGCCGCCAGCCGCCGCCGCTAGTGCCGCTCGTTTCTGGTTAGAAGATTTTTAGCCGTCAGATCCAGATCCAGCGCGTACAAATAGTTCACTTAACGAAGGGGTATGGATAGATTTGAGCCGTGCAGCGATAGTTAGATCCAACGGCGCGGAAGGGTGATCCGGTGCGAACCGGTACGCACCAGTAAAATCGTGACGCGTGTCTAGGATTGGATTCAAAATTTGAATTCAAATCAGATTTAGATCCAATTTTCAAATGGCTATAACTTGAGATTCCCATGTTAGATTTTTGCAAATTTTATACCGTTGGAATCAGTGAGTCAAGCCCTTTCTGAATCTGCAATGTGTTTAACCAAAAGTTTCTGTTAAAATGACTTTGTATGCAGAAACATATTTAGGTCCTTTTTGAGTATAGATTTTGTTTAGCAAATTGTTTTAGGGCTAAATAAGTTTAGTTAGCAAACTTTTTGACTTGGTTAAGTTCTGTATCATACACTTGCTTGGTAGAGTTTTCAAAATCATCACTTAGCATTTCTTGCATGCATGCATTCATATTTTTGTTTGTATATGAATTGTATGTAATTGTGTGCTACAAAATTTTGTGTAGATTTTGCTAGTGACTGTGATTGTGAAGAGTGCTACTCTCCCCATTGCCAAGGCAAGTGATACTTCATGATATTTCCACCCCTTTATTTTGAATAAGCATTAGAATTATTTTTGCTAAGTCTTGCATGCTACTTTTACCAAATGCTATGTTGGGAAATCCTATGTAGTTGTAGAATTGTAGAATTGCTAGGGAATTTCCTAAGTTAAGTTACTATGCCATGCTTAGCCTAGCTAGTAGAAAACAAGGGTTGGTAAAGTATGTACATGCTATGATGAAAATAATTCTAAGTCTTTTGGACTTATGCTTTTCTTAATAAAACAACTAAGTCAATGAACCTCCTGGGTGGAATGGGACTTGAATTGGTGGTTTTTGGTTGAGTGGTTACACAAGGCCATGGATGTGGCTTGTGTATCTCACTTGTGGTATGCCACCCAGGCACAAAGGGATTTGGAGGCCAAGTGTTGAGAAAGCTTACAGTGCAACCACTTGGCAATATGGGCTCTGCCATGATCATATAGGTTGCTAGAACTCAGTCACTTGGACAGTTGGTGGTAGTGGGAATGATAGGTTGGAGCGCGTCCATTTGACTAAGGAAAGGCTTCTGAAAGGTCCTGTCTTGGGAAACCAAGTCTGGTGGGGAAAGTGCACAACCTCTGCAGATGGAAAATCCAAGTACTTAGCCAAGTCCATGGCAATGGACAACTTGAGCATCAAGACATGGAAGCTACAAGAATCTCATCACTCCAACTTCTAAGTAAAACTTGTGGGTGAACAAGGGTGAAGGACCCCAATGTCTATTGGTGGTTTCTTGGGAAAGTTTTTTGACAAAGAAAAACTTAGTGATTTCAACTAATAGGAAAAACCTATTTTCAAGCAAAGCAAGCCAAGCTACACTTAGCCAAAATGCATATAGCAATATAGTCCACTTAAAATTACTAAGGTATCACTTGCCAATACTATTCCAAAGTATTGACCCATTGTGGCTATAACTTGTGATGTTGCAGGTTACTCCGATGATGATTAGGAGTCATGAGTCTACACTCAACATGTTTGCCTGTGGCACATGAAGATGAAGACTTATGTTTATTTACTTATTCCAAAAACTCTTGTATTAGGCCTGTGGCCCTGAGTTGTAAAAGACTATGTTTTATCTCTAGAATGAATGTAATAAATGACCTTTGTATCTGTGTACTTCATCTTAAACTGTGGATGCTAGCATTGATCCAGGGACTAGCATTGCAATCACAGGGATCCTTTTCCTTTACAAAGGAGGGATCTTACAGCTGCGAACCCTACAGTTCTATCACCACTCACCATATTATTACCTTGAGATAACTCATATCTTGGTGAAGTGGAAGAAGATGAGAACTCATTGCTGCCGGAGGTAGAGGGTACACAATCATCCTCATTAAGCTTGGACACATCATATTTTGCTTGAAGCTTGGTCCATATATCATGAGCGTTCCGGAAAGGCATGATTGAGGAAAGAACTACAAAGCTCACAACATTAACAATCACATTAGATGCTTGAGCTTCGAGATAAGAGTTTGTCTCCTCCTCCAAAGATAGATTTTGGGGATCCTTAGGAGGAGACAAGACCATATCTAGAATTCGGTCAATATTTGGGTCAATGGCCCGGAAATGACTAAGCATGCGAGAACGCCAAACATCATAATGAGTGCCAACAAATATAAATGTGTGAAAGTGCACTAAACCCCTAGGAGACATCTTTACTCTCGAGGCAGTGAAGCCTAAAAGCGAGAGACCTCGCTCTGATACCAATTGAAAGTACAAAGGAAGTCGCCTAAAGGGGGTGAATAGGCTTTTAAATTATTACGGTTTAGGATCAAGTAAATGCGGAATAAAACTAACATTTAATTTATTGAGCACAAAACCTAGCCACTAAGTTCACCTAAGTGCACCAATAACCTATGCTAAGCAATACAAGCAACAAGGTGACAACAAGATATAAAAACTTCAAGCACGATGGCTATCACAATGTAAAGTGCATAAGTAAATGGCTCGGTTGAGAGATAACCAATGGACATGGAGACGAAGATTTGTTTCCCGAAGTTCACTTCCAAAGAAGCTACGTCTCCGTTGGAGAGGTGCGATGGCGCAATGATCTCCGAATGCCACAAATGGCTCACCTCGAGGTGTGGTGGCTCGATGCTCACCCAACGCCACACAAGGCCTCACCCTGGATGCGGAAGCACGCAACTCACCGATGCCACAAAAGGCTCACCCTATTCTCCCGAGTGCGCACCACAAAAGGCGGGCACTCTCTCCACTATGGGACGCTTGAGGGCAGTCACCGAACCCGTACAAGATTGGGGCTAACTCCACAACTCAATTGGAGGCTCCCAACAACAAAGCCACAAAAGGCTACAATGCCACAAAAGGACAACAAAGCCACAAAAGGCCACAAGACCACAAAAGGTCAACAAGACCACAAAAGGTCAACAATCCAACCACACAACTGTCTAGGGTTCCAAGAACCCAAGAGTAACAAGCCCACAAGCTTGTACTCGCTGAATCTCCGAGGAGAACTCAAACCTATGCAACAAATGCAAGGGCAAGTCCTTCACTCCCAAATTCCAACAAAGCTACAAAAGCTATTGGGGGAATAAGGGAGGAAGAACACAAGAGGAGAACACAAAACTCTCCAAGATCTAGATCCTAATGATTCCTTCACAAAGAAGGGATTTAGCTTGGGGGATTGTAGATCTAGATCTCTCTCAAATCCCTCAAAAAGATGCAAGAGTCATAGGAAGGGAAAGGGAGAGGGAAAGCTTCTTCTAGGTCAACAATGGAGGAGAGAGAGAAAGCCAGGAACCAAGAAGAAAAGCTAGTGCCCATGAAGGGGAAGAGGAGCCCCTTTTAAAGGTCTCCCAGATCTGCCCGTTATGGGCATTCGTGACCCTGGCCGGAACTTCCGGTGGGAGGCCGTAAGTTCTGGTGGCACTCAGCCAATGGTCAAAAACTGTGAAGCGAGAAACTGAAAACGCGAGTCCTGGTCGGAACTTCCACCGGTCCACCGAAACTTCAGGTGGGAGGGGAACTTCCGGTGGAAGTTCCGACTGAAGTTTCATCAAATAGACACAACCAAAACAACAGGTTACTAAACGTGAGCGGAACAAGAGACGGATTTTCAATCGGTACTTCCGGCGGCAACTAGGCCCGAGCGGAACTTCCGGTCCCTGGCCAGAACTTCTGGTGGGGGCGATATTTCTGTTGTAACTTCTGGCCCAAATTCCGTCAAATACAATAAACCAAATAGAGAGGATACAATACGTGAGCGGAAGAAGAACTGGAACTTCCACCGGAACTTCCGGCGGCAAAATGCCCTAGCGGAACTTCCGATGAGAAGCCGGAACTTCCGGTCAGGGAAATTCCAGAAACCAGAAATGCAATAACTTTTGCATCCGAACTCCAAACGAGATGAAACCAATTTTGTTGGAAAGATAACGATGAATAGAATCTATATGTGAAGTATCCCCTTGGGAGAAAATACCATGAATATATATGTGAAGTACCCCCAAGGTGTGGAGCCGGAAAACTCGCAAGATCAAAAACAACAATAAGATATGCAAGTGAAATCCTTATTTGATGAACTAGAGCTTGTTATGATGATGACCACAAGCTGTAGATCCTCTCATGGACAAGAACCAAATAAGAACCAAGAAAGATGATGCTATGAATGCAAAGGTTTGAGCTCTCTCCGAATGATGCAAACGAGACACCCGCTTGAGAGCCCCTCTTAATAGTACGGCCATCTACCCTAAACCTGGTCTCCCAACTAACAACACAAGACTGGCAAAAGAGAAGCCCTATAAAGAACATACATTTGCCTTGAGCATCCCACTTGAACTTGATGTAGACCATCTTGTTCTTCTATAGTGGAAACACCTTTCTTGTTTGCTCTTGCTTGATGAAGATGAAGACTTGCAAATTGCTCCCCCATACTCCATGGGGAAACCTCTTCTTTGAACTTGTCTTCATCACCCCATGATCATGAGGATGGAAAGCTTCAAGCATGAGATCTTCTAGAGATGGCGCATCTTGAGCTTAACCTTCTTCAACCCTTCTTGAGGTTGATCCATCTTGATGCAACTCTTTGCACTTGTCTTGATAAACCTTCAACCTCCTTCTTTCTTCATGATTCCAATGGCACAAAGCCCTTGGACATTTCTTCATCTTACAACCTTGAGACCAACACATGGCCCAAGCGATGCCAATGGAAAAACCTACAAGTGAAACTCAATTTACACATTAGTCCATAGAGATTGTCATTAATTACCAAAACCACACATGGGGGCATACATGCCCTTTCAACTACTTTCTCGGTCCTACCCCTCTCCAACTACGCTTGAAAAGGATATTTCATACAGTAAATCTCTCAAAGTATCCTGATACGTTGGAAACGTATCTATAATTTTTTATGCTCCATGCTTGTTTAGTATCTACTTTGCTTTACTTGTCCACACTTTGAGGTGCTTTCTACATGTTTTCTGGTACTAACCTACTAACAAGTTGCAACAAAGGTCGATGCTGTTCGATGTTTTTGGTTTCAGAAAAGTTAGTAAAGAAATATTCTCAGAATTGGACGGGACAAAGGACAAAGTCAATTACTTTCCGCGGGGAACAAGAAGTCCACGGGAGAGCCCAGGGGGCCGACCAGAGCGTCCAGACCCACCCCAGGCACGGGTGGGCCCCACCACGCGCCTGGCTAGGGTTTGGTCGCCCTGGCGGCCGCCTCGGTCTCCCCCTTCACCTATAAGAAGCCCCCGATGCAGAAACCCTGAGTACCCGATCAAATCTCCACGAAAACGTCTATAGCCGCCGCCACCATCGTCCCTAGATCGGGGGGATCTGAAGTTCTTCCCGGCACCCTGCCGGAGGGGAGATCATCCCGGAGGCCTTCTCTCCAGTATGATGCGTGGGTAGTTCCACCTTGTATTATGGGTCCATGTAGTAGCTAGATGGTTGTATCTCCTCCTTTGTGATTTCATGTATAGATCTTGTGAGATCCGTTCATGATCAAGATCTAATCTATTTGTAATCATGCATGTTGTGTTTGCGGTGATTCGATGGATATTGAGATTATTATGTTGGTTTGATTAATGGTTTTATCTTTATGATTCTATCATGTTTGTGTTGTTTGTGATCTTGCATGCTCTCCGTTGTTAGTAGCTATCTTGGCCAAGTAGTTGCTAGTGACTCCAAGAGAGGGTATTTATGCGGGATAGTGGGTCCATGCCTCTAGTTTCCAAGGGAAGTGACAATAATCTCTTCGATTGTAGATGTGTTGTTGCTACTAGGGAGAAAACAACGGTCTCTTGTTCATGGAACATGTGGACTGTTTACCTTACACACTTTGCTTAAAAAGTTATGTTGCTTGCAACTTAATACTGGAGGGGGTTCGGATGATAACCTGAAGGTGGACTTCTAGTCATAGATGTAGTTGGATGGCGGTCTATGTATATTGTTGTATTGCCCAATCGATTATCATAGGATACTTTTGTCTGGTATTGCATTGTTATGCCTTGCTCAGTTCCTGACAACTGCCCTGCTATAATTTGTTTACCTTCATGCCATGTTGTTTATCTAAGGAGAGCACCTCTAATGAACTATGGACCCCAGTCCAATCTTTACCATTGATACATCTTCCACTGTTACTTGTTTACTTGCTGCAAACCATTACCTTCCACACCATACGTTTAATCCTTTGTTACAACAAACCGGTGAGCTTGACAACCTCACTGTTTGGAAATCCTTTGTTACGTTTAATCATAGTTTGGAAATCCTGGAAGATTCCCGCGACTCTCATAAATTCAGGGCATGGATAAATGGAAGGGAAGACTTCCTCCTCACGATGGACTTTCATTGGTTAGGTACCATCAAATCATGTTGATTCAGTTGGTATGCACTCATCTTCTTTTCTGAGATTTTTAGACAAACATCAAACCAAGTAGTTTCCAAGTTAATAAATGATGAGGAACTACTATAGGAACTTGCTAGAGGGCTAAGCATGCATCAAAATGAAATCTCTAAGCATTGAACAAGCATGCAAGCTCACACAACCTGACACCTATAGTAGCAAAATACTCAAGATACAATCTACCAATCAAAAATCTAATTGGACAAGCGGAGGAGGCACATACCAAGGAGCAACCCCTCCAAAAATCAGCAACAAAGATGGGTTGAGCAAGGAGATCGAAATTTGGGAGCAAGAACATCAGGAACTCCACTTGAGAAAGTTTTCCGGTATTTTTCAGGAGAGAGAAAGAAGGTGGCTATGAGGAGACACTTTGGAGGGCCACACGTGGGCCACACCCAGGCCAGGCGCCACCTGGGGCTGGCTGCGCCACAAGGGGGTGTGCTGGCCTGGTGGGTTCCCCTGGGTAACTCCAGGTGTCCCTCTGCCCATTTTTTCGAGGAAAATTTTAATATGAATTTTCTGGAATTTTTCGGAAAACTTTATTTTTGGCCAATTTTCAAGGTAGAGAAAATTGACTTTCTCGCAGAAAAATATTTTTTAGAAGAAGCAAAAAGAAAACCAAAACCAAAACTACAGAAGTTCTAAGACACTCTAAAAAGCAAACAACTAGCAAAACTAAATCTAATAAGAGGAAAAACAAAGACTAGGAAGGAGAAAAATAAAAGCGAGCAAGTATAACCACCGTGAAAGCATTGTTTTGTCCATTAAAATCCCCTTTTAACAAGGTTGATCAAGTATTGTTACCAAAACAATCTTAAATGAGACAAAACTTTGCATTCCACAAAATGATTATGTTACCTCAAACTTGATAGCAATAGTCCCAAACATAATAGTTTCAAAACTTTTCTGTGGAATGGGACAATAGATTTCTCCAACTTTGATGCTCTCAACATTTTCAATGGAATTCAGGCAAGAGATCTTATCAATCTTCTTGGGGAAATAAACAGTATGCTCTTTGTCATTAATATTAAAAGTTACTTTCCCTTGGTTACAATTGATGACAACACCTGCAGTATTAAGAAAAGGTCTCCCAAGAATAATAGACGTATTATCATATTCAGGCATCTCAAGCACAACAAAATCAGTTAAAACCAAGCAATTATGAGCCACTTGAATAAGAACATCCTCACATATACCAATAGGAATAGTAGTAGACTTATCAACCATTTGCAAAAATATATATCAGTTGGTATCAATTTTTCTAACTGAAGTCTCTTGTAGAGAGAAAAAGGCATAACACTAACTCCAACTCCCAAATCACATAAAGCAGTTCTAACATGATTATTCTTAATAGAGCAAGGAATGGTTGGTATACCTAGATCACCCAATTTCTTTGGAGCCTTACCATTGAAGGAATAATTAGCAAGCAAAGTAGAAATTTCCTCATTAGGAATCTTCCTGTTATTAGAGACAATATCCTTCATATACTTTGAACAGGGAGGCAACTTAATAGCATCAGTCAAAGGAATTTGCAAAAATAAAGATTTCATCCACTCACAAAACTTGTTATAGTGTTCTTCCTCCTTTGATTTGTGTTTCTTATTAGAAAAAGGCACAGGTTTCTGCACCCAAGGTTCTCTTTCACTACCATGTTTATTAGCAATAAAATCTTCCTTAGTGTACCTAGTGTTCTTAGTGTGCTTCTCAGGTTCTTCCTCAATTTCTTCCTTATCAGGAGTATCATTTTTATCGTTACCACTTTCAGTTTCAGCATCAGAGACAAATATACTATTAGGATCTATAGCAGGTTCAGAGGGTTCCTCAACTATTTTGTGTTTCTTTTTCTTTCTCTGACGAGGACTACCACTACTTTCACCTTGTTGAGAATCCTACTCAATTATTTTAGGGTGTCCTTTAGTATATAAAGGATCTTGAGTGGTTGTACCACTCCTAGTTCTAATTCCATAAGCATGTTTATCTCCTGAGGCATTAACAAGCATATCGTTTTGTACCTTAGCAAGTTGATTAATTTGGGTTTGAACCATTTGGAAGTGTTTTACAAATAAAGATTTGCAAAAAACTTGTTATAGTGTTCTTCCTCCTTTGATTTGTGTTTCTTATTAGAAAAAGGCATAGGTTTTTGCACCCAAGGTTCTCTTTCACTACCATGTTTATTAGCAATAAAATCTTCCTTAGTGTACCTAGTGTTCTTGGTGTGCTTCTCAGGTTCTTCCTCAATTTCTTCCTTATCAGGAGTATCATTTTTATCGTTACCACTTTCAGTTTCAGCATCAGAGACAAATATACTATTAGGATCTATAGCAGGTTCAGAGGGTTCCTCAACTATTTTGTGTTTCTTTTTCTTTCTCTGACGAGGACTACCACTACTTTCACCTTGTTGAGAATCCTACTCAATTATTTTAGGGTGTCCTTTAGTATATAAAGGATCTTGAGTGGTTGTACCACTCCTAGTTCTAATTCCATAAGCATGTTTATCTCCTGAGGCATTAACAAGCATATCGTTTTGTACCTTAGCAAGTTGATTAATTTGGGTTTGAACCATTTGGAAGTGTTTTACAAGCATTTTAACATCATTAGCAGTTCTTTCCATAATATCTTTTAACTCATTAATAGCTCTAGAGTTCTCCAATAAATGATTCTGAACTTGTTTATTAAAATTAGCTTGTTTAACAATAAAAATGTCAAGTTCCCCTAAGCATTGATCAGGAGGCTTACCATAAGGAATATCACCTTCATCAAAGTGGAGAGAGTGTACCTCAATAGTAGATGAGTGGAGAATTGGCTTATATAATTCTTCTATAGGAGGTAGATTCTTCACATCTTCAGCTCTAATACCTTTCTCCTTTAGACATTTCTTAGCTTCCTTCATCACTTCATCATTGAATGCAATAACTCCCCTCTTCTTTGGTGTTGGTGTTGGAACTGGTTCAGGCACAACTGGTTCAGGAGTAATAGGCTCAGGTGTAATTATCTCAGTTGAAGTCCAATCATCATAATTCTTGCTTATTTTAGCCATTAATTCTTTAGCATCTGCAGAAGTTCTTTTCCTGAAAACACAATCAGCAAAACTATCCAGGTATGTCCTAGAATCATCAGTTAGTCCATTATAATAAATATCAAGAAGCTCATTTTTAGGCAATGGACATCCGGGATGTGCATGAATCGAGGCACGGAACCTTGTCCATGACTCGGACAGTTTCTCTTCTTCTCCCTATTTAAAAGCAAAAAGTTTCTGCAAAGCAGCATGTCTAGCACTAGGAGGAAAATATTTCTGGAAGAAAGAAGCAATCAAACAATCAGGGTTATCAATGGATCCAGGAGTTAACATATTAAACCAAGCTTTAGCTTCTCCTTTTAGTGAAAAAGGGAAGATCTTTGTAACAAAGTACTTGCGCATCTTAAAATCATCAGAGAATAAGGCACTCATAGTGGAAAGCTCATTCATATGATCTACAACACTTTCATTTTTAGTCCCACAAAAAAGTTTTTTTTCAACAATGTTTATATAGGATAAATCAAGAGAGAACTCATAATCTTTATCTTTAATATCTATGGGAGAAGTAGCAAACTTAGCATCATAAGACAATTTAGGAATAATGGTACGTCTCTTAAGGAGACTCCTAATAGCACTAGCACCATGTGTGTTTTGGTACTCTTTAGTAAGTTCATCAGTCATTTCAATGTAACCATCACTAATATCAAATCTCTCTCTAGACTCAGGTGAGCTAACATGTGTAATAGTGTCTTCACTAGGAGTTTTAGTGTTTCCCAATATAGTTCTAGCAATAGTGGCATCTAGGAAAGGACCCAATGAACCACTTGCATCAAGCATAGTAGAAGTAACATCATGAGTATCAGAAGCAATTTCAGATTCATCAGTACTAGCAATGCCTGTGGCATGAGTATGTGGTGGTGGTGTAACAAGCTTACTTATAACAGGCGGTGAATCAAGAGTATCAGAGGTGTTTAGGACTGTATCTCTTCTTGTAGTGGATGGTAAAATAGGAAACTTTCCATCACGAGACTTCCCCACGATGAAAGGAGTAGCAGTGAACAATAGTAGATCCAAGTGAACTTACAAATAAAGATATGCTCCTCGGCAACGGTGCCAGAAAATAGTCTTGATGACCCACAAGTATAGGGGATCGCAGTAGTCTTCGAGGGCAGTATAACCTAATTTATTGATTCGATACAAGGGGAGACAAAGAATACTTGCAAGCCTTAACAACTGAGTTGTCAATTCAGCTGCACTTGGAAATAGTCTTGCTCACAATAGTTTATCAGTACCAACAGTTTTGTAGTAGCAATAGAAAAGTAACAGCGGCAGTAAAATGAAGGCAATAGTAAGAATAGTAGCAAATAGTAGGATATGAGTGCGGTAGGCATAGGGATGGATGGATGGGCGTTGCATGGACAAGTCTAAATATGTAACTTCAAGGTCTAGGGCAATTGTAGATAAATAAGATAAAACATTCAAGTACTAAACAATCATAGGCATGTGTCCCATATATAGTTGTAGGGGTTCGTAGCATGGAAAACAAAAAATTTCTACCGCATGCACACAAACAAGCCAAGATGTATCTAATAGATTGTAGCAACGTGTCGAATCCTTAAGTGTGTCTCCCTACGGTTCGTGAATTATGCAGACATGACTGAGACTCTTCTCCGATCAATAACCAATAGAGGAATCTAGAAATTCATATGGCTCCCACATATTTCTATGATTAATTTGCGATCGAATGAACCGCTTACATACAATACAAATTTCCCTTTGTCTCGTGATAGTTTACTTATCCGAGGTTTTATCGTCGGTATCTCTGCATACCTAGTTCAACCTCGTTACCGATAAGTATTCTTTTCTCGTTCCGGTGATATGTGATCCCTTGTGAGCCAGTCACATGCTTGCAAGCTAATTGTATGACATTCCACCGAGAGGGCCCAAAATATATCTATCCGTCATATGGATGGACAAATCCCACTCTTAATCTATGTGCCTTAACACATACTTTCCGAACACTCAATGCCACCTTTATAGCCACCCAGTTACGGTGTGGTGTTTGATGTCATCAAAGCATCCTTCCGGTGATGGTGATTAGCATGATCTCATGGTCGAAGGAATTATGTTACTATGTATTAGAAAGCTTATAGCAAACGAACTATTGAAATGACTTGATCTTTATGCTATGCTTATCTATAGGAGTATGTCCATCATACCATTATCCTAATGATATGATCTTGCTGTTAATAACATCTCAATGTTCATGACCCAGAAACATCTATTAACCAACAAGCTAGTATTAAAAAGAGGCTTTACTAGGGACTCTAATTTAGTTTACAAATCACACAAGTATTAATGTTTCTGGTTAATACTATTATAGCATGAATGTAAACATTTATAATAAACACAAAGATATAATAATAACTACTTTTATTATTGCCTCTAGGGAATATCTCCAACAATAGTCATACGTGCTCGCAATGAGAACTTGCACAACATCTTTTGTCCTGTCAGCCCGTTGCAGCAAGGCCTCAAGGGAATCTTCTGGCAATTAAGATACTCCTTTTAACAGAGCACCGGAGCAAAGCATTAACACTCTGTGAACACATGTGATCCTTACATCACAGCCATCGCCTCCGGCTGTCCCAATTTCTATCACTTCGGGGCCTTTGGATCCGGACAATGACATGTGTACATAACTTGCAGATAAGATCACAAACAATACTATTATCATGAATCAATAATAAGTTTAGATCTGAGATCATGACGCTCGGGCCCTATTAACAAACATTAAGCACAACAAGTTGCAACAAAGTCAAATAGCACTAATAGAGATACTAGGCACCATGCCCTAACAATCTTATTCGATTACATGATAGAACTCATCTAATCTCTACCATCCCCATAGCCTACAACGGGGGATTACTCACTCATGATTGAGGGAAAGATGGATGGTTGATGGAGAGGCGTTGTTGATGATTATGGTGATGATCCTCTCCAAATTCCCCGTCCCGGCAGGGTGCCAGAACGGAGTTTCTGGTTCCGAATCGTGGTTTCTGGTGGTGGCGGCGCAGCGGAACTCTTTATGGAAAAACATCGACCTCCCCTGAGTTTTTAGGTCAAGAGGCATCTTATAGGCGAAGAGGGAGGTGAAGAGGGAGGCCAAGGGGGTGCCCGAGGCGGCCACACCCCTCCCAGGCGCGGCCTGGCCTGGCCCACGCGACAGGGGGTGTGGGCCCCTCGTGGCCCACCTCCGTCTCGTCTTCTTGCTCCGTGAGTCTTCTGGTGAAATAGGATTTTTGGCATATTTTTCGGGATTTTTCCTGATAGTTGATTTTCTGCATAAATACTAGACACGAAGGTAATTCTGCTAAAAACAGCATCAGTCCATGTTAGTTGTACCCAAATCACACAAGTTTAGAGGAGAAACAATAGCAAAAGTGTTCACAAAAGTAGATACGTTTTAGCCCTTTCCTCCCGGGATTTTGCCCATTAGTGGAAGATGCCCATTAAAATTAAGATTAAATATTTTTTAATTATTAATTCTAGTAATTAATATAAAAACACATTTAAACATTTTCTGATGATAAAAAACTCCATTTTAATCACTCTGAACACCTTCAGACTTTAGTCGAAACATTTTCTTTTTCTCTCTTCTATCTGACTGTGATCCCAACGATTCCATAATGATCTTAAGCGTCATAAGACCCTTAAGTGTGTTACCCTACAACTCGGGAATGTCACATACATGATCATATCAATGATCATTAGCGGGACCGAGATGCCCATAATGACCACCATGCATTCCACGATGTTCTATCATTTCAACCGCAAACTTCAAGTCCAATTCCTTTTGTTTATACGATCTAACTTGTCCGAGATTTGATCATTGGCATCAACATACCAATCTCATTACCGACAAGTTTACTTAACTCGTTACCATGAGATCACATCCTCATGACCTACTCATTCGCTGCATCTTATTGGATGCAATGTCACTAAGTGGGCCTAGTGTAGCATCCCATCACCCAGAGAACAAATATTGATCTTGATGCATACGTCTCAACGTGTCCCTCTAGAATACTCATCATACACCTTTATGATCATCCTGTTAAGGTGTGACGGTTGATGTAGTATAAGCAGCCTCGGGTGACAGTGATTAAGCATAATCTCACGGTCTAAGGATGAGGTCTCTTAGTTTCTAACTGTTTCAACGATAAACCTTGTGACTTGATCACATTGCAATACTTATATGGGTAATCTATCATGCCATTCTCCAATGACTTTATTTTCAACTGACATAAATACACCGTGATCATTGATTGTCCAATGAACCAGTATAAATAGAGGCTACTATAGACTTGGCTTATTTACATGCCACACCTATCAATGTTTCCAACTAATATAATTATAGCACAATATGAAACAATTATAAACTAATTGAGATATGATAATTGATGGTTGGGAAAATAGTCATCTTTCTCCGTGTTTAAATCTCATTTTTAGTCAAACAATTGACCAATAATCTGTCTAGCCTTTCTACTAATGACTAATTATTGCAAAGATGTGTAATTTTTTGTTTTAAATTGTGTTATGCAGGAAATCACGTTTCTAAACAAAATCAGGAGCATTTATTGAAGATTATGACGCTGCCTACTCAACCAAGTCAACTGGGGTCGAAAATAAGCATTCTCGAAGATTAACGACCCGCGATACGGACAAAGCCCGCCCCTATGGTCCGTCTGTACCATGTGGCTTTGGCTCTGTTAGGTCAAACCCTACAACTTTTGTAAAGACGCCTATATATTTCGAGACTTCAAGCGTCGCACACGGAGCCGCCATTCTCAGATTGCATGAAAACATCACCGAAGGAGATCCACCACCATAGTTCATCCTCTACACCCTCCATACACTCCATAGTCATAGTCATCATCTTGTACTTGAAATCTCTTTGTGAATCGACGACCATTGTAAGAATATTTGATTTCAATCTAAGTATTTTGCACACTGTTTTCTATCATTAATCTTATTGTTATGAGTGAGTAGTCCTTACGGGATGCAGGTTGGGTTAAAACCTAACAACGATTATGTGCATCTAATACATGATAATATTGTGTGTTGATTGAAAAGAGATATGTATGCTTGTATATTTGTCTTTTGTCTTGATCCATGGACTTGTAGGTATCCAGGTTCCCGATGATTGATAAAGGCTCGAGGTGAGATGCGTGGTGAACGGCAATTTCACGCGAAAACTAGTGACAACAAGGGGAGTACGGTCTTTTTAGGAATCCATTTGGGAGTAACAACAACATCACTTCTTAATGCTCTGATCTGTATTTCACTTAAGGGTTAATTATATAAATGCCACTATAATTTCTAGCTATTTGAGAAACGTCATTATAACTTTCAACTTTTGAAAAACGCCACTACAGTTCTCTATACATTCCATAGACGCCATTATGCCTATTTTCACACACGTACAACATGATATACACTCATATTATTGTCGTACATACATATACAAGGTGGTTCTCACCAGATTTAAATTTTGTTGCCAATTCATTTTTATGTAATAATGGTTTTTGTTATTTTGTAATATTATATTTGTAATAAATAAATACACACGTGTTGTATCAATAATACAACACGTATTTCAAAAGTTGAAGCTGCCCATTAAAATTAAGATTAAATATTATTTCATTATTAATTCTAGTAATTAATATAAAAACACATTTAAACATTTCCTGATGATAAAAAACTCCATTTTAATCACTCTGAACACCTTCAGACTTTACTCGAAATATTTCCTTTTTCTCTCTTCTATCTGAGTGTGATCCCAACGATTCCATAATGATCTTAAGCGTTATAAGACCCTTATTGAAGATTATGACGCTGCCTACTCAACCAAGTCAACTGGGGTCGAAAAGAAGCATTCTCGAAGATTAACGACCTGTGATACGGACAAAGCCCGCCCCTATGGTTCGTCTGTACCATGTGGCTTTGGCTCTGTTAGGTCAAACCCTACAACTTTTGTAAAGACGCCTATATATTTCGAGACTTCAAGCGTCGCACACGGAGCCGCCATTCTCAGATTGCATGAAAACATCACCGAAGGAGATCCACCACCATAGTTCATCCTCTACACCCTCCATCCACTCCATAGTCATAGCCATCATCTTGTACTTGAAACCTCTTTGTGAATCGACGACCATTGTAAGAATATTTGATTTCAATCTAAATATTTTGCACACTGTTTTCTATCATTAATCTTATTGTTATGAGTGAGTAGTCCTTACAGGATACAAGTTGGGTTAAAACCTAACAACGATTATGTGCATCTAATACATGATAATATTGTGTGTTGATTGAATAGAGATATGTATGCTTGTATATTTGTCTTTTGTCTTGATCCATGGACTTGTAGGTATCCAGGTTCCCGATGATTGATAAAGGCTCGAGGTGAGATGCGTGGTGAACAGCAATTTCACGCGAAACCTAGTGACAACAAGGGGAGTATGGTCTTTTTAGGAATCCATTTGGGAGTAACAACAACATCACTTCTTAATGCTCTGATCTGTATTTTACTTAAGGGTTAATTATATAAATGCCACTATAATTTCTAGCTATTTGAGAAACGTCATTACAACTTTCAACTTTTGAAAAACGCCACTACAGTTCTCTATACATTCCATAGACGCCATTATGCCTATTTTCACACACGTACAACATGATATACACTCGTATTATTGTCGTACATACATATACAAGGTGGGTCTCACCAGATTTAAATTTTTGTTGCCAATTCATTTTTATGTAATAATGGTTTTTGTTATTTTGTAATATTATATTTGTAATAAATAAATACACACGTGTTGTATTTATGCTTTTAGAGAATAAAATGGCCGCACGTATGAAGTATTTTTTCGGTTGATATTTTTTAAACTCAAGTTGCACTAATTTATCGTACACTATTTAGTTAGTTAAGAATAAATTTTAGCTTTTGTGGTGCTTACAGATAGAGATACATATACCTCATTGTAAATTATATGGCTTCAATACTGTTTTCTATGACATGAAGGAAGCATAAATTCATCAGTCAACTTAAGCAATACACATGGCCTAAGCTGATTCTAGTGGGGGCTACTGTATATACGTATGTACGATGGAAATACATGTGTATATTGTGGGGTTTGTGTGTTAAAATGGCCATAATGGCATATATGGAATGTATGCAGAATTATAGGCATTTTTCAAAAGTTAAAAGTTATAGTGGTATTTCTCAAATAGTCTAGAATTGGAGTGACGTCTATCCAATTAATCCTTTACTTAATAATTATTATAGACTGGCGCTTCGCGGTATAACGGTTTGATCAAAAGACTATTTCTATGCTTGTGGCTCGCGGGGGCTCTAGTTTATATCTAGACCCCCTTCTTTTCAGCTTCTTGGCCAGCTTCTCCCATAAGTTACCCTCGACCAGCTTCTCCCAAAATCTCATCTGCCAAAATCATTTATACTTTTAAATTGACATTGAAACTACTAGTTAAGAAGTTTGAACGAATTTTAAAAATGAGATTCTGGGAGAAGCTGGTCGAAGGTAGCTTCTGGGAGAAGTTGACCAAGAAGCTGAAAAGAAGGGGGCCCTAGATGTGCTGCCCACAACCATATCTATATTAAATTATTCCACACATGAATGTACATATTATCATTCATTGTAACAATAAACGATTAAAAATAAACCAGAAAGGTCGGTAAACATAAAGTAAAATAAACAAACAAATCTTGTAGACGTGTCTCATTTATTTTTTCTATTTAGCATTGTTTTCCAAGGTTTTATTAAACCTAGATCTATCTAAGAAAAAACTACTATATTGCATGCATAAATCCGGATCGATGGTATCAATAATAAACCCATTTATTATTGTCTTTAGGACATATCTACTTTGGTCTCCTATTTGCACTAGAGTATAAATAATCTAGCTAACATTTGTTACTGATCATAAGACACAATATCATATAGTGTGATTCTTTTATCATACTTGTTTGTGGAAAAAGTCTCGTCCTTTGATCTGTTTTACCAGATTTGTATGTTCTTTGCAAATCATTAATGTCTTGACATTTCAATATTATCACATAAGTAGAACCGTTGGAAAAAGATGATTGCGAACTAGTAAAATTATGTGATTGCGTCGTTAGTCTCCACTAAATACTCAGAACCTTGTAAAGTAACGTTAGGATTAGTGTTGTTATGTATATTTGTAGAGGCTAGAAAAATCATGGCATCGAGAAAAATATAACGAAATATTAAAGTACCTTTTTTTTTGGGAAAATAAGAGTCATGTTAGAATACAACTTGAATCTATATTATCTAAAATTAGTTTACACTGTCAAGTCTTAAAAGAGGTAGACTGGTAAAACAGATCATTAGGTACTATTGAGTTGGCTTAATAGATCCCAAGTGTGGAGTAGAGTTATTCGGGATTCAAAGACGACACATCTAGGTACTTTGTTGAATTATGATCCTTATGACGATTTTCCTTGCATTGAAATTTACCTTTGCTTTGGTGCGTGTGTCCCCCCTTGCTTCCTCTAGTATTCATTGTCTTCCACTTAATTCCCTAGGCTAGTCAATCCATGAACATTAGGCTAAACCGCATCAACAACATGGATTGGCCATACAAAAATTCCGTGATCAAAACCCCTTAATTTTCTTACCGAAGTTAGTGAAACGAATAATACTTGACCATCTCAAGTTTAGGACATCTTTTATTTGTGGCATTTATTTGTAGTTCCTCAACGAGTTTCCCTTTATAGTCTAAAAGAAAAGGTTTGCTTTCCTAAAAAAAGCACAGAAAAATTATATTCTCTTCATTCAGAAATATCTGACTTGAGAATGTATCTATACACTAAAATACGTCTATATACATTCGATTCTAAAAAAGTCCAAGTGTTTTTGCCTAGATTCGAATCTATATAATACATGTTAGTGTATAGATATATTTGAATCTAGATAAATTTAAGCAATTATTTCAAAACGAAGGAAGTTGTATTTTTTTAATGCATCTATATGCATTCAAATCTAGAAAAGTTCAAATGGTTTTGTCTAGATTTAATGTATCTAATACAAGTTAGTGTATAGATACGTTTAAATTTAGATAAATCTATACTATTAAAAAGATTGGGACTGTTCGTCACCGCCCAGAATTTCCGTCTGCCCTTAAATGACGGTTTTGCCCCTGAACTTGAATAAATTTACTGCAGCTGCCACCGCCGAGCAATCTGTCTGCCCAGAAAAAAACGATGGTCAACTTGCCGCGTCGCTCCTCCTGCCTCCCTTCCCCACGCTGCGGCCGCCCGGAGCCGTCTCTCGCACTAGCAGGTTCTCCCCACGGAAGCCTCACCTACCAGAACAGCTCACCAACAGCGGCGGCAAGGCAGGGTCGCGGGCGCGCATGGTATAGAGGGAGGCGTGAGGCACCATGAAGCCTGCAGGTGAACACACCGTGAAGTCGGGCCCGCGTAGGGAGGAGGCGACACGGGCGAGCGTCCAGGAGGAGGCGCGCTCGCGAGGACGAGCGGGGAAGGCGGCCACACACGAGGAGAGGCCGCGGGAAGGGACCCAGGTGGCGGCGCTGCAGGGGCCCGCTCGTGGCGGCGCGCTTGACGGGACAACGGAGAAGCTCGCACGGGGAGGCGGTGCTGCAGGAAGAGGATGGCGACCAGAGTAGTGGCGGCGTCTGCAGAGGGAGGCGGCGAAGCGGTCGACGGCTTCGAGGCAGAGCGGCCGGGGCGGGGTCTCGGTGTGCGGCCGCGGAGAGGCGGCGAGGACGATGAGGACCACGCGGCGGCGGCGGGCAGTCCTACAGCGGCCGGGGAGGAGGCGGTTGGTGGAAGCGGCAGAGAGCAGCAAGGAGGCGAGGCGATGCGGGAATGAGGGAGATGGGCGAGGGAGGAAACGACACGGGGTGGGCGATGCGCTGCTACAGGTTGATGGGGCGGGGTTCGTTTTTCTCTGCTATGACCGAATCAGGCTCCCGAGTCCCGACCCTGCTACTCCCCAAACCACCTGCGCCATTCTCCTGCCCGCTGCCGCCCTGGACGCTAGCAAGTTCTTCTGCTCGGCTGCCCCCCCGAGTGACCCTACAACCTCAAGCTCGTACACCAGCCATGGCGTCTATCTGGTTGGGGGTGAGGTCGAGGTGATGTCCATGTGACTAGATTTTTGAAGGTAAACACCGCAAGCAAAGCGCTGAAGTCGAGGGCGTAGCTGAACCGCCCATGGCTTGGGCTGCGTGCGGGTCTCGTCTCCACTGGGCTGCAGGCTGAGGTAACGAATCAAGGCGACGAGCTTGAGCTGGTAAGTTTGTTGCCGCCGTCCATGTCAAACGGGCGGAGAGGTTGGCAGCTGGCTACTCCACAATACTGGAAATTGCTTCAGTGTTGTCACCGCTGGCAAGCATCTACAAATACAAACTGTACGATGAATAAACTACCTAAGCAGCTAATTTGGCACAACAGAAGAAAAGGTTGACCGGGAAAGAAGGGGATGAAAAATGAAGAAGATAACAACGGAAGAATTAACAAATTCTTTTTTGGCAAGGAGAGAATTAAAAAAATCTGACTCAGGTTGTACAGGAAGGTCTACTAGCAAGTGGATCGGTTATTTATTTATTTTTGCGTGTGCTTAAAACTTACTTACTGCTTACTGATACACATTCGTTCCAAAATACGTATATACGTAAGCTATATTTAAATTTGTATGTACATCAATATATCTATATAAAGTGAAGATTGGAACGGAGCGATAACTAATCGTTACTAAGATTTACATCGGAGTTCTTTTTTCTGGCTAACATAATTCCACTGACCAAAGCACTGAAATAAGCTAGATCATGTAAGTATGTGAGATGTAAGTTGAAAACAAAGAGAGGGAGGGAAAATTTGAAACTTTCTATGTTGGTCTAGATTCATGAGACAACAACACCACCTTCTAAAATGTACTCCCTCCGTTTAAAAATATAAGATGTTTTAGGTTTCTATACACTAAAAAGTGTCTAGATACATCTCCTTCACAAACCTAAAACATCTTATATTTCTAAACGGAGAAAGTAGTCACTAGAGGCAAAATTAAGTGTAATGATCGCAAACACCACCGCCCGGTTGTGTTCATAATAGATCACCAATTTCTATTTTTTGGAGGTGTACAATAGCAACACACGAAAGTCGAGACGCTAAGACAAGTTGTTTTAGCCGCGATAAGAAAATTGTGCATAGAAACACACTCTATTTCTCATAACTAATCTGACCGATGGACGATCGCAGGAGGGTGTGGCATGAGCGTGTATACGATACTGAGTGGAGTTGGATCTTTAATTAATCGGACGTAATTATAACAGTTGTTGTTTTGATATGTATATCATGTAGACATATAGTTTGCTATCAAATTAGTTGGTTAGAAAAGTATAATCTTATTGTTACCGGAATATCATATGGCAATCTCTTTACATACACTATAATTTTTTATGTGTGCTATATTTAAATGCAAAATAAAAACTAATTATACCGTAGCAATGCACGGGCATTTAGCTAGTTGAAGTAAATTATTTTTAAAAAAAGGGAGTAGTATTTTTTCTCAAACCACAGCACGGGTGGTAGATGTCACTAGAGAGGCCGTATGGCAGCAGAAGAATCCAGCCCGCAGCCGACACGGCCACCACCGTCACAGAGACACGAAAGGGCCCGTGGCGTGTACGCGTTGCGGGCCGGCCAAGTCAGAAAAGGGAAAGCAGATATTTTGGGTGTCCTCCTCTCCTACCCTACCCTAGGTGAGGTGCGTGCACACCCCTTCCTCCTTCCGGCATCCGCAGCTTTTGTTGCTTTTCCGTTGCTCCTCCTTCGGCTCCTCCCACTCCCCTCTCCTTCGATCTCCCCCGCTCCCGCTTCTCTAGGGTTTCTCCCAACAACCTTCCTCCTACGGCCGATTCGAACCCGGTCCATCCCAGCTTCCTTCCTCCCCCTCGCTCGCGGCAGGTGAGCACTCCTCCCCGATCCCACCTCCCCCACGTGCCGATCTGGCGCGCTTCCGCCTCCGATTTGCTCGATCCAATCCGCCGTTTCGTGCTGTTCTAGTTCTTTCCCCGCTGTTCTGCGAGTGTGTTCGAGTAGACCCGTGGCGCTAGTGCTGCTTGTTATTTTTCGACTTTTTTTAGCTATCGGAAGTTCCAGGCGCGGTAGAGTCGCTAGATTCCTAGGGTTTTCTGCGAAGGCTCAGCTTAGGAACGAGTTTTTTACTTAATTATTATTATGGTTAGCGTCCCCCCACGAGGGTTTAGTGTGAGGCGGCTGGTTTCCTCCCTCCTTTTGGTGCTCGATCTAGAAGCACAACCGGATCTCGCCCCCTTGCATGCTGCATTTCCTCGTTGAATACAAGTTTCTAGTGTTAATTTGATGCGGCTGATGTGCTTTTGGCCATGTTAATCGGCTGTTTTACTAGATTCCGTTCTACATTTAGATGGGATCTGCTGCTATGCTTATTACTGTGAGAACTCTGCTTCATCTCCGTAAGTAGATCTAGTGTGCGACAGTGCAGCTTGTACTGGTTTTTTGGTTAAGGGACACGTTGGGTTTTGCTGCCAAGTAGCACGACTAACTTGTAAACTTGATCCGGTTCTGCTCTCTGCTAGGGTTTTTGTAGCCTCTGGTGCACTTAAGGAAATTTGTTTGCGTAGTTGTCGAACGCAGGACCGAACGTAATTGAATTGCAGACGTTTAGGTGCCTGGTTTATGTTATTATTGTTCTGGATTTTGAATCTTAAATTTTGCTCAGTCTGTATGCGATGTTTATATTTAGAATTTGACCTGCGCTGTATCTGCTGTTAAAACAACAATTTAGTCACTTAGTTTATTCCATTGTTTGTATCCAAGGGTGGTTAGGATATTTTACTTATGTTGGTTTTGCAAGTTAATGGTGTCTGGAAATTGTAAAGTTCGAACTGAAATTCTTATCCATTCTGTTAGCAATTTTGATACTTGTAAAGCATTGGCAAGTTGTTGTACTGAGAAAAAAACACAACTTTAGATTCTCTGTGTTACTGCTGTATATGTATTATGTTCTACAATTATCTGTACTGATTTGGATTGTATTTTATGAAATTTGTAGGTTTTAGCGATCAGCCGTAGCATCTTCATCAAAGGTTTTGTGCAAAATTATGCGATCTTCATGGGCTGATTCAGTTGCGAACGCCGAGGAATCGGCGCCCGCTCCTGTTGCTGCTCCCGCTCCTGTTGTCAACCATCAGAACTCGCGACCAACTCGCAGCTCTTACGTCCCTCCACACCTCCGTGGACGCTCACCAGATAGCCAAGCACCGGCTCCGGCTCCAGCACCGGCTGGCATACAGCCCTCAGGAGCTGTGCAGCCTTCTGGTGGTTACGCAGCTGCTGTTGGTGGCTCACGGTGGGCTGCCCCTCCTGGCGGCGTTAGCAGTGGTGTAGGCGTTACCCGCCAGAGTGGTGGTGGTGGACGTGGTGGTGGTAGCGGCGGTGGTTGGAACTCCCGCCCTGCTTGGGGGGACCGCAGGGACCGTGAACCAAACCCTTTTGGCGACAGTGAGCCTGTCGGTGCTGCAGCCACAGAGGTTGATTTCGATAGTGCAAACACAGGCATCAACTTTGATGCCTATGAGGACATTCCTGTGGAGACAAGTGGCCATGATGTGCCTCCACCAGTTAACACCTTTGCAGAGATTGATTTGGGTGATGCGCTGAATGAAAACATACGGAGGTGCAAGTATGTGAGGCCTACACCGGTACAGCGTCATGCTATTCCCATTGTCATTGGAGGGAGGGATCTTATGGCCTGTGCCCAGACTGGGTCTGGAAAAACAGCTGCCTTTTGTTTCCCAATCATTAGTGGGATCATGAAGTTAAGGCCACCACAGAGACCAAGAGGATCCAGGACCGCATACCCTCTTGCACTGATATTATCTCCTACTCGCGAGCTATCAGTCCAGGTAGGTCACCACTCTGATTTTATTTGAGGTGCTCTCCTTTATTTTGTCTTGGTTTCTTATATTATACCCCTTGTGCATCAGATTCATGAAGAAGCAAAGAAATTTGCATACCAGACTGGTGTTAAGGCTGTTGTTGCATATGGTGGTGCACCAATACATCAACAGGTACTTCTTGGTGTTAAGATTTTCTTTTGCAGTTTTGCTATGATTTTAATTATCACATCAATGGCTTTCTTTTATTTCCGTCTTCCTCATTGTGTTTGATGTACTGTGCGCTTAATTGCAGTACCCGAGTCCTGTCATACTTTATGATGATCAATACATTGTTGTGTCTGGGTACTAGGAATTCATATCAATGCATAGGTTGTACATTTGGGTGGTTATAGATTGTTATGTTGATGAATAGAAAAAATAATAACATTTGCTGGTACTTCAATGTGTGTGCGCGAGCAATGAGTGAGCTGCAGAGGGAAATTATTCATTATTGTTTCTATGAAGACTTTACTATAGAATGGAACTTTTTTGTTTGTAGAAAAAACAGTTATAACATGACGTTGACATTTTTAGTATGTTGGTCCTGAACATGCTTATTTACCGAGCAGGCTGTCAAGTAGTAAGTGATTAACTGTGATATGAATAAAGTTTCTTGCATTATATTTTGTGTTTCTAACTGTGTTCACAAGTTCTAAGCTTAGGTAAGCTCTCTCATAACATGAATTGCCATGGGGAAAAACTCTGAATAATTTAACCAGCCTAAAACTTATGGTTGGCTGTTTTATGTGTTCGCTATTTAATGTATGGTTGTTGGCCATATCTTATTTATATTTCAAAGAAATCCTTGCCAAATGACATTCACTGCTGTTTTTGAGCATTTGTTTTGTGTTATTTATAGTTGAGGGAATTGGAAAGAGGTGTTGACATACTTGTGGCAACTCCTGGTCGGTTGATGGATCTGCTGGAGAGGGCTAGAGTATCACTGCAAATGGTGAATTACTTGGCTCTTGATGAAGCTGACCGAATGCTCGATATGGGGTTTGAGCCACAGATACGTAAAATCGTTGAGCAGATGGACATGCCCCCTCGTGGTGTGAGACAGACAATGCTGTTTAGTGCTACTTTTCCAAAAGAGATACAGGTTTGCCTTTCTTCAGCTCACTACTATAATAATGAAATGTATGTTCAAATATCATCAGCATTTGTGCCATTATTGTTATGTTACCAGTCTAGCAATCTAGTGGAGGTAATTGGACTGCAATTTCATATGTAATGTCCGTCTCCCGCGACTTGTACATTTAATTGTCATTTCTTTTCAAGTTATACTTCCATTATGTTCGAATTGTCAGGAAAATGGCATGCATGAACTTTTGTGTTTATCAGGTTGCATTTAAAGGCGAATAGCAATAAGAGTCCTGTACTCAAATGTTTGAGAAACTATACACACTTCTATTGTACTGTTTGAATTGGTCAGACAAATTGCAGTCATTAACATTTTTGTCTATCAGATTGCATCGAAAGGTGAATAGTAATAATATAAATAATTTTGCTTAGCTCTGTCAATTCTACTTGCATATGATAAGAAAATATTTCACAGTAATTTGGTTGGTTTTCTACTTATCTCAGATGGCAGGGAAAACATTATCTGTTAGGTTGTTTATTCTAGCATGTCCTACCTACTCTTTTCTTAGTCATGTTCCATTTCTGCAGCGACTGGCTTCAGATTTCCTTGCGGACTACATCTTCCTTGCTGTTGGAAGAGTTGGTTCCAGTACTGATTTGATTGCTCAAAGGGTAGAGTTTGTCCTTGAAGCGGATAAAAGAAGTTACCTGATGGACCTTATTCATGCGCAGAAAGCCAATGCTGTTCCTGGGAAGGTGACCTACATTATTTTTATGCTATTAGTTCATGCACTCTCTTTAGCTAGACTAAGACTTTGTTTGATATTGCGATGGATTACTATAGTTACTTCTTTTGGAAGCAACAAAATGTGAAGTACTAGATAATTTGCTAATGCATCTTATATTAGTGGAAGTATTTTATTATTGAACTCGGGAAGACATAGTAATTAGTGTGAGAGGGTCATTGTCAGATAATTGCATTTACCTCATGTGTTTTGCCAAACAGATATAGATTTCTTGCATATCTCTTGACTCCAGCTTAAAAAGCAGACAAAGTTGTACTGCGACTGTAAGCTAAGCCTGTCATAATTCATGAATCTATTGTTTAGTTCAAAGCCTCAATTAATTCTGAACTTGGTGTCATAGTTCATCCAAATATTGTTCTGTTAACCTTGTTTCTTCCTTGTTTGCAGCAATCTCTTACCTTGGTTTTTGTGGAGACAAAGAGGGGAGCTGATGCTCTGGAGAACTGGCTGTATACAAATGGATTCCCTGCTACAAGTATTCATGGAGATCGCACACAGCAGGTACTTTTATTGCTTTCCTCTACCTACCTCCTTACATTATAGGGAAAGTCAGTTGTGTAAAATAATCATTTTGTTATTTTATGAGTATACATGCTACATTGAATTATTGTCTGAACTATGCATCTATATCATGATTGTATTTTGAAATGGAAGTATTTACATGATAAAAACATGTGCTCAGCATTTTGTCTGATTTTAACCTCCCAAGTCAAGATTTATTGTCTTTGTGCCACATGTTAACATATAGTTGGATATCACAATTTTCTTTGTGCTTGTTTTGTCTTATTCAGGAAAGAGAATATGCGCTGAGATCCTTCAAGAGTGGAGCAACTCCTATCCTTGTTGCAACTGATGTAGCTGCTCGTGGTCTTGACATACCAGATGTTGCCCACGTCATCAATTTTGACCTACCAAATGACATAGATGACTATGTTCACCGCATTGGGAGAACTGGACGAGCTGGGAAGTCTGGTGTGGCAACTGCATTTTTCAACGAGGGCAACATGTCGATTGCCAGGTCATTATGTGAACTGATGCAAGAGGCTAATCAGGAGGTTCCCCAATGGCTTGAGCGTTATGGTGCCCGTGCATCATTTGGAGGTGGCGGGGGCAGAAACCGCAGATCAGGTGGTGGCGGTGGCGCTCGATTTGGTGGGCGTGACTTTCGTCGGGACACCAGGGGCGGTGGCGGCGGCGGTGGTGGTGGAGGTTATGGCGGCGGTGGTCACGGTGGTGGTGGTGGTGGAGGTGGAGGCTATGGTGGTGGTGCATCTAGTTCCTGGGACTGATAGATTCTCCTGTTTGGCGTGGAAATTGAAATGAGATGATCCTTATTCTATTGACTTAGCTGAAAACAGATATTGGGGTTTGTAGTCACCGCGGTGGGTATGGTGCTGGAAAATGCCCCCATTTACCTTATTTGTGGCTGGTTGTCACCGCACTTGTTTTTCCTGTGTACCTGGTTATTTTGTTACTGGCATGAAGTCCGGGTGGGCAAATTTTCTTTGTTGTGTGGCTGGTTCTTGCTGTAGCTCTGGACGATGTTGGGTGGTTGGAGCTCATTGTTGTGCTTCTAGATGTTTCTATGCTAGCAATAGTGATGGAAAAATTGGATTCTTTTCTGCTTTCAATTGTTTGCCCTGTCAGCATCTTCTCTCAAATCGTAATATAACATGTAGCTCCTCTGCAATATTATGATAATTTTATTAGCGGGTTGCATGATAACAGATGCACTTGTGGGCACATATTTTTGAGTTTGTTCTTTGTTGTCATGTCAATATACGATCCTGCTCAAGAATAACATTATTTATTTGATCAGTTGAAATGCCAATGAACCTTAGGAATATAAATCCAACGAACAGTTTCTTCAGAAAACAACACAGTGAAAGAATCAGCTATGCTAACTGGCTTGTGACTGAACACTAGGAACTGCACTCGCTTAACTCCACAGAACACACTCGATAGATTGTAGACACAACACTCCGTGGAGAGAAAGCCACACTATCACTCAGTAGAGAGAAACCTCCTTGTTCGACTCCAACCAGATAGCTCCTTCAAGGAAATATACGATGAAATAATAAATCCCCCGAGCAGCTATTCCCGCAAAACGCTGCATATGTGACCAATCTGATATTTTTAAGCATCCACATAAAACACTACGCGTAGTACACTCGTATATACTCCCTCCGTTTCAAAATATAAGATGTTTTAGTTTTGTGAAGAAAGTGTATCTAGACCACTTGTAGTGTCTAGGTTCATTTAGATTTGGAGTGAACCTAGACACTAAAAATGGTCTAGATACATTTTTTTCACAAAGCTAAAACATCTTATATTTTGGAACGGAGGGAGTAAATAACTACGCGGCCGTTTTATTGGGTGAGCCTTGTGGCTATGTAGTAACATAGCACTGTCGCTTTATCGGGTGAGCCTTGTGGCTAGCATGGCCGCTTTATCGGGTGAGCCTTATGGCTATGTACTAACATAGTACGTCCACTTTATCAGTGTTGGTCATGTGGCTTGTATTACCGTCTCACCAAGGCCAGTCATACGTGGATCTATATAACCATGACGCGCGCTTCATCAGGTCGCTCGTGTGAATCTTTAAAACCATGACACGACTAATTTATCTAGGTCGGCCATGTGAATTTTACAACCATGGTGTGACCGCTTTATCAGGGTCGGCCATGTGAAATCTTCAAAATGTTTAAAATTCCATATAAATGTTAAAAATATCTTTAAGAAAATTTCTAGAGTAGGGGTCTATTGCCCCCTTGACCCTCGGAATGATCTGTCAGTTTAAACAAGGGGACCTTAGTGTCATGTTGCCTTAGGGCCCCAAAATCCGTGGACTGGCCTGAACTCCCGACTCCTTTACCAAGTAGTTCTATGCCAATGATCTTCACGATATCTGCACTTAATCTAAAGAACTTACAACTTTAATATCTGTACTATTGGTGGAATCTATCGACATGATATATAGTCGATGAGTTGCATATATTTCAAACGAGACATATTAAGCTCTGTCTTCAAACATAGCCATTCTAGAAACATTGGCATAGACCCTAAATCCTAAACCCACATTTCTGAGGGATATAATCCTAAGATATGGCTATCCATATAGCGTAATTACAGATAATGGCACAAACTTTGCCGAAAGAGCCTTTGCTCTATTTTGCCGGGATAACTGAATAAGACTCGAAGTAGCGTCGGTCGCTCACCCAGAATCAAATGGGCAAGTTGAACGAACTAATGGGCTAGTTCTATCAGGGATAAAACCTCGGCTAATGGAACCACTCCAGAGAACACCTGGCTGTTGGATAAAGGAATAACCCTCAGTATTGTGGAGCTTGAGAACAACTCCGAATCGATCAATTGGCTACACGCCGTTCTTCCTTGTCTATGGGGCAGAAGCAGTTTTGCTTGCCGACATAGAGCATGACTCGCCAAGAGTAAGGCAATATTCGAAAGCCGAGGTAAAAGAGGCTCGAGAAGATGGAGTTGATTTACTCAAAGAAGCTCGAGAACTGGCATTGTCCAGATCCGCCATATACCAACAAAATCTCCGACGCTATCACAGCCGGAAAGTCTAACCTTGTGTATTCCGAAAAGGGGATTTAGTGCTCAGACTAGTGCAACACACAACTGGGATGCACAAGCTATCACCCCCATGGGAAGGTCCGTTCATTGTAAGCAAAGCATTGCACAATGATTCATACTATCTGATAGATGCCCATGAGGCACAAAATAACAAGGCGGACATGTCAGGTGATGAAACCAAAAGGCCATGGAATATGGCATTATTTCGTCCTTTCTATACCTAGGGAAAGCAGTGTATGTATCTCTCAAACACTCATATGTCGAACACTTATGTTGGTGATACGCCCACTTTGCATCACCTTTCTATATCATAATTTACCTATATTCATTGATATATGTCTTAGTGAGGTATTACTTATGGATTTTCATCTGTTTATGCATGTTGGATGATTCTTGAAGGATGAACTGCCGGAGTCTGGATTCTGATGGAAAAGAAGGCGTTTCGGTGCAATTTCGCGAAGATCAGAAAAATACCAGAAAAATATGAGAAAATATTATTTTTTCAGAAGATTGAGGAAGCCAGAAGGAGGAGCGAAGAGGGGCCGCAGGGGGCCCACACCCCCTAGGAGCGGGTCCCCCTAGGCCGCGCCTAGGGCAGGTGTGGCCCACCTGCCCGGCTCCCGACTCCGCCCCTTCGCCTATATCTTCCCTTCGAAACCCTACGGCTAGGAGAGTCACCACATATAGATTTTCGCTGCCTCTGGGGTGCGGAAAACACCGAGAGAGAAAGATCTCTCTGGCAGGCAGATTTCTGTTGGGGGAATTCCTTCCTGGAGAGGGGAGACCGTCGCCATCAACACCATCATCAAGCTAAGCTTCATCGGGATCATCATCATCATCCACACCATCATCTCCACCAGCACCATCATCACCACTCCATCTCGCTGTAACAATTGTGTTGGATATTGCTTTAGTTCGTTAGGGGAAACCTTTCCAGTGTTAATTACTCTTGTAGTTGATGCTTGTGAGTGGAACCATTGGATTATTGTTTATGTTCAGATTGTTATCCATTAGCATATCATCCTTGATCTTTGTAACATCCCAGCATTAGAGCCTAGAAATAAGCTGAACCCAAATGTGTGCATTGCATTCATGCATAGAAAATCTGAATAATTTTTGTGCTTTTGAACAAAACTTGTCAAAGTGATTGAAGCTTCTCTTAACTTGATAGAATTGAAGCAGATCATCAAGTTGACTGTGATAAGTTTCAATATGACCTTTGCTAAAACCTTATTTTGGGTAAACATGATTTGATTTAAGGGTAGATCAGATATAATAAATGCTACTCATAATACATTGCTTAAATAATTAATATCTGATCCTTAAGGGATTCTATCATCATATTCAACACAACAACTCATAAGTGCCAAGTTAAGATTACAAACTAAAGTAATAAAAATGTAATGACTAATCCTAACCTATCTTATTCTTATCTATTCTTACTATGAGTACCATAGTAATACCTAACTTTAACTCTTTAATGAGATTGAGTTGTAAAGAGACTAAGTCAAGATCATTCACTATATATCTTTGTTTCCTTATCAATTTTTATGGAACTTACCTTAATATCCGTTGTTCATCAATGTTGAGTAATCCACCATTGATTTACAAATTCTTTAACTATCAATCCTTGATCTACTATTTCTTGATCTTATCATAACATCTACTTAAATCTTTTAAAGAGGGCATAGTCCATGAATAACCTTAATCCAATATGAGATACTTAGAAGATAATTTCAATACAATTGAAAAGTAGTATTGATAAAGCCTTGTTTAGCCAAATAAGAACTTAAGCTATAAATGATTAAAGGATTACATTGATCATGCCTTACTCACCAGGATGGTCTACCTATATCTAGTATAAAAGATATTGGTGGGTAGAACATGATTGAAACCCTAGTAAAGATAAGTTATCCTAGAGTAGTCATTACAAGCCACATAAATATAATGTAGGGTTGGAGTGTGAGTTATTGGAGTAAAGTAAATGTAGGATGATATTATTCGATTAAAGCTAGTTTAGCATAGGGTTAGGGAAGAAGTGTTATTCATCTTAAAGGATAGTAAGCCTTAGAGAAAGATAGTTGGATACATACATACATCTGATGAAGAAATATTAGTGATGGATGATTAAGGAAGATTATGAGTGGAGTTTAAAAGAACTACTTGTTGGATTGATGATTATCAACAGTAGAGTAGTGGGTATAACCAAGCAAAGATATGAGAAAACTATGAAATACTTTAGTATCAAACTCATTGGATTCATCCGTGAGTTTAGAAGAATAAAAGGTGAATAAGAATATTCTTGTGAAGTAAAGCTCATCATACTAAATATGATGATGGATAGGAAGAAGTATTATATCTAGGAAAGGAATTCTTTAATTAAAGGTCAAAGATGGTGAAGAATGGAAAAATAGACATTCCTGTTAAACAACCAACTCTAAATCTTAAACCAAGTATAATGTCCATTCAGGGAATTGATTCATCATCTTATGTTAATATCACTTTATAGGAATGTTTTCCTACAACAAATCACATTAGCACATCTCTGCCAATTCCAACCATCATAATTATATGTGCTTAGGAGTATCTTTATCAATTCCTTTCTATAAAACATTCTAAATATAACTTTCTAGTCCTAAAGGTGATGTCATCAAATATCACAAACAGAAAACAATATGCTTAGTTATTAAATCTTTTCTCACATCAACAAAGAAATCCAAGTAAATTAAGAACCCTAAACTTCTTTGTTTATCATAATAGAATATATACTTTGTCATTTTCCAAGTTAATGGGAGTAGTAATAACCATATTAATTTCCTTTATATTTCATGCATAAAATAATGATATAGGATCATTATACATATAAAAATTTATATTCAAACTATGAGCCAACTAGAGTTAAGTTTTATAAACAAATAAGAATATATCATTTAATAAATCCATGATTAGAAGTGGAGAGAAAAATAATAAGAAAAGCTTCTACAAAATATTAAGAGGGGTTATATAATAAAAGAAATATAAAAAGATTATATAATAAAAGTTCACAAATGATACTAAATATATTTTAGTATTACTACAATTATTCAGCAAATAAATTCTCCAAAGAAAAGTTCAAAATATAGATTAAATTCAAATCTGAAAAGGAAAACAGAAAATAGAAAAAGAGAAAACAAATAAAAAACATTACCTAGCCGTGGCCCAACACCTCTCTCCTTATCTGACGCCCATGTGTAGCCCACAAAAAGCCCAGTAGCCAGTCAGCTCGTCCTTTTCTATCACTGACGGGTGGGACCAAAGGGGGACTGCAGGTTGAGAGAAAAGAAATGCCAGGGGTTATCCACAAAAACGACTTCGTCATCTACCTCGCCTACTGGAAGCAGCTCGCTGGCCGGAGCTCCGCCGTCGATCAACCGCCGCGCTATGATGCGTGCCGCCGTCCCTGGAGGGAGTAGATAAGATCGCCGCGTCCTCCTCTATCCTCTCATACCAATCTCGTCTCCAGTCTCGCTCCCCAGCACCACTTTCCTTCCTCACCTGAAACCCTAGTTAGCCAGAGTTCATTGTTCCGGTTAAATCCGACCACCCCTCCCCTCGTGGTAGCCACTATTACACGCGCCGTCATGGACTTACTCACCTAGGACCAAGCACGGAAGGCCGCTCGTCGGGAATCATGTGAAATCGAGCATTCCTTTTCCTCGGCCGCCGTGGCCATTATCGTCGATTCACCGTCGTCACGCCTCCCCAAGCCTCCTCGGCCTCTCTATCGTCATCAGGGTAAGCTTACGCATCTCTGGACACCACTCTCGTTTGCTAAATCTTACCGTAGGCCTAGTTTCGTTGAGCACTGCCGTTGGCCGCCGCAGAAGCTCGTCGCCGATGTAGTTCCGGTGACCATTAGGAAGCGGTGCCACCACCAATAGGTTCGCCTTGATCTCCTCTGTCCAACGCACCTAGTCAGAGCCCCGCGCGCGCACTAGATCGATCGATCCTCAACCAGTGAGGATCAACCCAGGTGACGTCATGCCTACATTAGGTTCGAACCACGTCAGCTAGTTTGACCAGTCTTTGCTAGCGTGGCGTGTGACGTGGCCTAGGGCCCATATGTCATTGTCTGGGGTTAGCAAACGAGTTAGTAACAAATACATTTTCTAACCTGAAGAGCTGAGGTGGACATAGGCCCACTGGTCAGTGACTCAGGCTAGGTGGAGGTGCGGTGTAAAAAGTTAAAACCTGTTTAAGAAATAAATAAAATGTTATAACTCAATTATTAATATTCTAGAAATCAAATAAATGATTAAATCTTGTTTATTTAATAACTTTTGATTTATAATTCAGAAAAATGTGTATAATATATGAAAATTTGTAGAAAAATCTACAACTTAAAATTATTATCAAATATTATTATGATGATTATTTAAATAAATATTATTTAATAAAGGTTTATAAGTAATAAAACTTTGATAATTCATATTTTAATAATGGTAAATGTTAATAATATAAATAAAATACCAAAAATCTTAGAAAAATAAAAATTATAATTTAAAACCATAATAATGTATTATTATTTCACTTAATTAAATATTTATTAAGTAATTATAAAGTAATAAGAATTGTAAAAATCATATCTTATTATTTATAAATCACAAAAATAAATGTAATATACCAAAATGATCACAAAAATAATATTTACATGTTAAAAATATAATATTAACTTTTGATTTAATTAAAATTCAAATATTTTAATAACTCAAATTTAATCTTATTTACTTAGCTAATAATTCATCTAAGTATAAAGGAAATTTGTTAATATTGCTAAAATGAGTAAATTAAGTCTAATAAATAGTATTAATTTAAAATGTTAATAATATGAAGCCATAATGGTTTAAAACATTATAAATACCTTTTTATTAAATTATCTTCAACCTTAAATGAAAATTACATTCTAAAAGGATTCCTATTCATAATAAAAACCTTAAAGAATAACTTGTGAATAAATCAGATCCTTTCTATCTACTTTAACCACCAGATTACAAAAACTACCACAACACTATTATAAGTCCATAAGTAGTTAAGTAATATTATATCTTGGTTCATAAACTATAACCCTCATCTATAAAAAGGTAAATGATACTATTCCATTATAAACTCAATAAATCACTACACCAAGTAAAAGTATAATCATTCTTAAGTAACCTTAAGGAAACATTACCAGGTACACAAAGTACAAATGTTATAAGCATTATAGTTTCAAACTGTCTTTGTTTTAAAGTTAACTTTAGTCTACAAGAATCTAAATATAACACTATAAACATTATTATATGTTTTATAATTAACTTTGGTCTGAACTAGTTAAGTTATAAAGCATCTCAAGCCAAAACTATTCAAGCAAACACAAATAACATCGACCACCACTAACTAACCACAAAGATTGTTTAAACCTTAGAAAAAGAATCTTTTCTACAAAAGTTATTCGTTTTGCCACTTCAGACAATATATGATAAATAATCAAGATCACATTACTTCATACTTTACCTGTATACTTAGGATTGATAACATTTAAGCCCTTTATAAGTGACTCTACTTATAAAGTAAAGTTTGGAGATGAACTATTAAAGTGTAAACAATTTTGAATAGCATATCATAGATATATATATTTTATTGCTGCATAAATATGTGTTGTTCACACACACTCACAAGCCCTAATAAGAAGCACAAGTGTGAAACTTATCTAAAAGGACAACACATTCTAAAGTAACCATTTCCGGAATCCAAACCCTAGAACAACATTATCCCTGAGATTCGTGTTTATAACATGCATTACATTACTTATGCATAAAAGCATATTGCTTCTTTAAACATTAGTACTTACCGGAACAATGATGCTGATTTCAGATTTTGGATCTTATACTAACTCGAAGACCGTGAGTGCATAATCTTACAATCACAAAAGGCAAGTTCACACTTGCATGTCCATTGTTTATTTTCTATAAAGTATTTTACAAATCCAGTGTTGTCCTCACCTGCATTTGAAAAAGGTCAGAAAACACTATTTTCAATAATATTGTGAACTATTGGTTACTGATCCAGGGTGATCAGCTAATCGAGTAAATCTGACAGCTGGAATACCACTGTTCAGAACTATATCACCTAGGACTTAATAACCAATACCACCAATGATTCTTGCGCCGTATATTACGCGTTAACCATGAGATTTGGAATGGGACAGAGAAGTCAGCTGTATCTTCTTCCTCTCGCATGAAGCCGGATGTGCAGGTCGTGGCTGTTATCCTCGTAGCGTGCATATTAATTGGTAATTCGTAGAGGATATGCAGCATATGGGTGGGAACCCTCATCGTCCCACGATAGTTCTGGCATCTAACGGTTTGTACAAACCATTGCCGTAATTCATTATGTGGGCATGGTGTACACCAAGGAGGCATGCGAGGTCACGAAGGGGGAAGTGAATGGCTTGGATCATCTTCTGGGCCCCACATCATGGAATTATGGATGGGAATAAGCTGCCTGGTTGTGCAACAAAGAGCTGATCTCTCATGGGTAAAGTGACGCACCTCTGAAGAGTGTAAGAACTGTAACTTGTTACTCCCTGTTCCGGGAAGGAGCTGCGAACGCGGCGGTAAAGGAACTCCATGAAAGTTTTGGTAAACCCGTGAAGGCTGACGGACATAGTTTTTTTTAGAATAAAAGCAACCTTTGAAGAAATGTTTATGAAAACTTGCATTGCCTACGACCTACGGTCTGTGGCTATAGTTATAGTGCATCAAACGCTCCTTTTCTAGTGAACTTGTTGAGTACGCTCGTACTCAAAGTATCTTCTTAACCCTTGCTAGATTCTGAAGCCGGGATAGACAACATCCAAATCAAGTTATGCTCCAGGACTTATCATCCAAAGCTAAAGCTCTTCAATGAAGACAAGGAAGTCAACATATACCTCAACTCAAGTGAAGACGAATTTACTGATTAGATAGGAATATAATCTCTAGCCAAAGAACCTAATTCTTTAGTGTATTGCAATAGCAGCAATGCCAATCTCTTAGTTAAAATACTAGTCTTAATAGTATAATAGTTCTTGCGTTGTTTGTCTTTGATTCTTCTCCGTAAGAAGTTCTTTCTCTCTCTTTAACCTAGAGTGTTCTCTGGATCTTGTGTAAAGAGTGAGTTGTAACCTTTAGCCATGTATTGGACCCGTTGTGTTTCTGTTGTGCCATTCTGAGGGATGTAATACTAGTGAACAGTGTTTCATTGGTGTTATGTCAACGACTATAGTATACTACATCATGCAGTGGTATGCTGGGTCACCGCAATCTTGATCCATATGATGTCTTGTGAGTACTTGAGGACATGGGAGAAGTCATGTTGTTAGTAGTGAATCTATGTTGAGTTATTATTCAATGGTTTAGTATTTAAGTTGTGGTGCTATTCTTCTAGTGGTGTCATGTGAACGTCGACTACATGATACTTCACCATTTATGGGCCTAGGGGAGTGCATTGTGTATTTGGATACTAATTGTGGGGTTGCCGGAGTGACAGAAACTTGAACCCCCGTTAGGACACCTTTGCATAAGGGAGTGTAGGATCTCTGAGTTTAAGGATGTGGTTAGATTTATATCTTAATTACTTTCCTGTAGTTACCGATGTTTGCAGGGGGTTTAATCACAAGTATGTATTAGTCCAAGTAAGGTTGGTATGTTAGCACAGGTTCACCCACACAACACTTACAACACCAGAGAAGAGTACTCAACTATTTGAAGCGAAAGCACTTGACAAAATTCCCATGTGTCCTCGAGAACGTTTGGCCCTTATAAGTATTCCACCGGCTTGTCCTTTGCTAAGAAAGGATTGTGACACTTGCTCCGTTTGTTCGTTGTCTTTATTACTTGCTCTTTGTTTTGTTTCCTTATCAGAAAACCACTAAAAATCCGTTTGCTAAGTATTCACAGGGTTTTCCTGCTCCATACCACTGTTCAGCACCTTCTGCTCCTCGTTGGGATCGACACTCCTATTTATCGAAAGTACTGCGATACACCCCCTATGCTTGTGGGCCATGAAGTCTATTTTCTGGCGCCGTTGCTGGGGAGTGAAGCGCTATTGAAGAGTGGAACTGGTAAAGAAAGCTTCTACTGTGAGTATTGCTTTTGTTTCTGTTTGTTGCTTTGTTTCCAATATGGATAACCCACTTGGTTTTCTGTTTGGGAGAACTACTACCACTGCTAGGGTAGTAGATGAACCACCACCTGTTGAGATAGATCCTTTTAAGATACCTACAAGTATTATTGATCATGTTATGGATAATTATTATTTAGGGGATGGAACTTTCCATCCTGGTGATCATTTGCTTTTTATCCATGAATTATGCGGGTTGTTTAAGTGTGCGGTATCCTGGCAAGCAGGTAAAGAAGAAGTTACTCTCCATATCCTTGAAAGGGAGAGCTGAAGAATGGTATAAGCTACTGAAGAATGGATAATCCATGGAATGGGAAGAGATGGCATCTCACTTTTACTCTAAATTTTATCCTCCCGGTGAAATTCATAAGGATAGAAATCTTATATATAACTTTTGTCCCCTTGATGGAGAGAGTACAACTCAAGCTTGGGGGAGATTGAAGTTACTAATGCTTAAATGTCCTATTCATGAACTCCCTAACAATATTATTCTCAATAACTTTTATGGTAGGCTTTCTCTTCATGATAAAGCTTTACTAGATGCTTCTTGTGCTGGATCATTCACACACATGAAGGAAGAAGCTAAATGGGATTTACTAGACCGTATTCAAGAGAACACTGAAGCTTGGGAGAATGACAAAGGAAGAAAGTCAGGTATAAACTATGATTATGAATGCATTAAATCTTTTATGGGAACTGATAACTTCCGTGATATTAGTAATGAGTTTGGTCTTGATTCCCAAAGTATTGCCAACTGTTTTAAGGCCTTTGATGGGGATGTGCCTACCGGGGTATACCCGGCAGGACGTTTCCGACTGGCCTGAGACTTGGCGAGTGGGCCTGCAAGACGGTGAATGGATCAAGGCCCGGCGTGGATCCAAGCGACTGGAAGCTGAAGGCCCAGGCGAGTAGATAGGCCCAGTCGGATTAGGTTAAACGAGTGCCGAAGCTTTAACTGAATCGGTTGAGATATGTAAACCCTAGGGGAGGTGAGCCAATATAAACCTCCCTATAGGGCGAGTAGAGATACGTTCCATCATACCCCCAAGCGACCCGCCGCCTAGCCACCGAGCTCGCCCATTGTACCACCTTCATAATACAATCTAGCAGGAGTAGGTCTTTACCCTCCGGGGGCCGAACCTGGGTAAAACCCTGTGTCTTTGCCCTCATCTCGCACCGCAGAAGGTTGGCCGCCCTTGCCCCTCGTTCTACTACTCGCTGCCGATTGCAGCATCTGCCGTGACTATTCCCATAAATGGCGCCCACCGGGGCCTGGCCGGTCTGGCCGGTGTTCTGCGGCGAGATCCAATCTGCCCATCAACGAGACGGTCGCCACCGGCCGCATGATAGCGATCGGCGAGATGCTCCAAATCTTGCCGAGCAGCTACGTCCCGGCGACGCGACCCGTCACGCACAACGTGATCCTGCCGGTCGGCACGATCAGCCTCTTCGCCGGCCTCACCGACGTCATCGTCTTGGAGGATTCAGCTCGCATCCGCGAGTCACCGCCACGCGATCGGCTCTCCGAGAGCCAGATCCGCACGATCCATCGCCTCGCCTCCAAGTACAATTCGGCCCACAGCAACGTGGCCGAAAACTCAGCGGCCGCGGAAGACGCGGCCCTCAACGACGATGCCGACTCGGCGACCCCGGCGTCACTCGCCGGGTCCATCACCGCGGCTTCACCCGCGGGCTCCATCACTCAGGTCTCCAACGTGGGAGACTTCGAGGACCCCTCCATCCTCGGGATCTTCGAATTCGACTCCGGGTCGGAGAACTCCGCCGACCTCCGCGACGGAATCGGTCGCCACACCGCGACCTACATGGCGACCGGCACCGATCCACCGGAGGATCCATTCTCCATCCCAATCCCTCCTAACGCCACGGCAACGGAGGTCGAGGAACTCCGCCTGAAACTGGCGGAGGCGGTGCGCAAGGAACAAGCCGAGCGCGAAAAATTTCGCCTCGAGCAGGTGACAGCGCAGGAACTATCGCGCTACCACCAACAGCGGATCAGGTCGCGCCTGAACCCCACCGTTCAGGGGCGCGCCCTGAACTTCGACGACGAAAACGACCCGGCCCGCGTGGCCGAGCGCGCGATCTGCGAAACGCCACGGGGAAGCGCCGCCCCGCCAGGATCAACGGCGATGGGCGCCCCACCTCCACCCAACCGCACACCTCCCAGGGACCAGCCGCGGATAGTAGTATCCTCACGGAAGAGAGACGCAAACGGCCTCCCACTGTTCTCCACCCCGATGGACAACCTCGTGGCAGGCCGAGCGGCAGCCGATAACATCACGGCCACGAGCGACGACGCCCTACAGATCCAGTACGTCAGGGCCCTGCTCGCAAAGGCCGTCGAGCAGCAAAACGCGGGCGCCGACTCGCAGGGTCGAGTATACTGCGCGTTCGTCGAAGCGAAGCGGCCTCAAGCGGCCGCCAGCGGCGTAAAACACCCTCAATCGCCGCCACCGGAGCCACTGCAGCTCCAACACCGACCGTGAACGCGGCACTCTCCACCAACGACCCGGCCAGCGACCAACCGCGCCGCCAGCGGGCAACCCATCGACGCGCACCCACATCATCAACAACCAAAGTGGCGCGCCGCCAGCCAGACGACCGCGACACACCTAACCAATCTCCGCGACGGCGAGCCCATGGGTCGCTCAATCGACTTCGGCCAAGTGCCGGACCAATGATCCGAGGCGAGAAGTACCCGCCAAACTTCAAGGCGCCAAGGAGATAGAAAAGTGACCCTGCATTTACCCCGCCGTCTGCTTGACACATACCTCATGGCAATGGGGATCGCGAGCCACAGACTGCCTGCCGCCGTTACCTCCCCGATGATGGAGGGGACGTGCGGCGATGGATCAACACCTCCCCGTGACGATCGACTCGGAAGAGATGCCGACGCGTCAGCATTTCGAGTGCTCCTACACCCGCGCCACCACCATCGAGGACCTGAGCGATGCGTCCGGGGACCCCGCGAATCGACCGCAAGAATGGGTCCAACGGTGGCAAGAACTGGTACAACGCGTCGGCATCCACCCGACACCGCGATCCATTGCTTCAAGACCTCGTGCCGCCACGAGCCCCTGGTCGCCAAGCTCAGCGACACTCGCACACTCGACAACATCCCGACCTCCTCGAGATCGCCAAACGATGCGCGGAGGAAGATCCAAACCAGGAAGCGACGACGAGTCAGAGGTCAACGCCGCCTGGCGGCAACGACAATGACGACGGTCCGACTACGCTTCAGCAACACTTCGCCACCGGCAAGCGCCGATGACGGGCGAGTCGACTTCCGCCAACGCCGCACGCCGCAACGCGAGCCCAAGAGCTTCCGCCCAGCGACGGAGGACAACGCCATGACGGGCGGCAACTACAAGGCCAAGCCAAGGTTCGACCCGCGCCCTCCTTAACCAACCATGTGCGTTTCATAGCAGGGAAGGGAAGCCCGCGCACGACACCACCGCCGCCACACCCTCAAGGAGATCGAGAAGGCACGGCGAGCACGGAGGACCCGACAACGACCCGCCAAACGGCGGAAAATTCGGCAAAGTGGCCGGCTCGCTCCATACCTTCATGGGCTTCAACACGAAACGCGAGAAGAAGGTCATCGCCCGCGCCGTCGCCGTCAACGTGGTGGCCCAGGTAGACGTTCCCCAGTTCCTCAACTGGTCGGAGCAGCCCATCACCTGGAGTCGACAAGACCACTCGCCACGCATCGAGTACCCAGGTCGAGTCGCCCTGGTGGTCAAGCCTAAGGTCGGCGACTACTGGCTCCCCAAGACATTGATGGACGGCGGCATCTCCATCAACATCCTGTACCTGGACACCTTCAGCGGCTGCGGCTCGCGATCGATGATCGAGACGACCCACACCATGTTCCACGGCGCCGTCCCGGTCGGAAGGCGTACCCGATCGGTAAGGTCACGCTGCCAGTCACCTTCGCACACCAGCAAACTTCCGCCGAGCGGATCGTCTTCGAGACTTCGTGCCCTTCCTACCATTGCGTCTGGGCGCCAGCGTTCGCCAAGTTCATGGCAGCGCCCACCACGCTGCATAACGCGATGAAGCTCCCGGCCGTGCGGCGTCATCACCATCAACGGCGACCCGACATGGCCGAAAGTGCGAGGCCAAAGGAGCCGAGCTCGACGCCATCGCGCGGAGACCAACCACGCCGATGAGCTCGCCATGCACGGCGGGGTCAACAACGACGACCCCACCATACTCAAGAAGCCCAACTCGGAGGGCGCAAACACCTCAACCTTCGAGGCAATGACGCACACCCACACCGTCGAGCTGGTCCCAAGCGACTCCAGCCAGACGGTGACGATGGGGACGGGCATGAGCCCAGCGTAGGAAGGCGCGCTCATCGAGTTCCTCCGTGAGAACAGGGACATCTTCGCATGGAAGCCCTCTGACATGCCCGGTGTCCCTAGGGAGCTCGCTGAGCACAAGCTAAACGCCGACCCCAAAGTGCGACCGTCAAGCGATCGCTGCGCCCTTCAATGAAGAGCGCCGCCGAGCAATCGCCGAGGAGGTGCAGCGTCTACTCGCTGCAGGCTTCATCCGGCCAATCAAATACTCCAAGTGGCTGGCAAACCCAGTCCTGGTCGAGAAGAAGAACGGGACCTGGAGGATGTGTATCGACTACACAAACCTGAACAGCGCCTGCCCAAAGGAGCAGTTCGTCCTCCCACGGATCGACCAGATAATCGATTCCACCGCGGGCTCGGAGTCGCTATGTTTCCTCGATGCCTACTCCGGGTACAACCAGATCAAAATGGCAGTCGAGGACGAGGAGAAGACGGCGTTCATCACGCCATTCGGAGCCTTCTGCTAGACTTCCATGACCTTCGGCCTCAAGAACGCCGGGGCGACCTACCAGCGGTGCATGCAAGAATGCCTCGCGAGCCAAATTGGCCGCAACATCCACGTCTACATCGACGACGTAGTCGTAAAGTCCGCTCGCCAGGGCGACCTACTCGCCGACCTGGCGGAAACATTCGCGAACTTGCGAAAATACAAGATAAAGCTCAACCCAGGCAAATGCACCTTCGGTGTACCAGCAGGACAACTACTGGGGTACGTCGTCTCCAAACGAGGGATCGAGGCGAACCCCACGAAGATCGACATGATCGCTCGGCTCGGCAAACCCGAGTGCCTGCGCGACGTCTAGAAACTGGCCGGGCGAGTAGCGGCTCTCAGTCGCTTCATCCCGCCGGGCTAAAGGCGATGCCCCTATACCGCCGATGCGCAAGAACCCCACCTTCCAGGGGACAAGGAGGCGGACGACGCGCCCGTGATCTCAAAAGGTGCTACTCGCCGCTACTTCCGCCTCACCGACAAAGAACCCATGCTGGTTTACGCGGCCTCCGAACGCTGTCGTCGGTGTGATGGTCGTCGGCGACCAGAGGAAGGAAAGGAGCGCCAGACAGCGACGGTGTACTACATCAGCGAGTCCTCACCGAAGTCGCGCCAGCGTACCCTCGGTACAAAGCTGGTATACGCGGTGTTCAGAGCCCAGCGCCCTGCCAGACTACTTCCAGAACACCCGATCATGGTCGATCCTCGCACCACCGCAAGACATCATCCGAACCGCGAGGCGACCAGGTCGCCAAGGGGCCGAGATCGGCGTCCACAACATCAAATACGAGCCACGGCGATCAAGTCGCAGCCCTAGCGACTTCATCGCCGACCGGGAAGAGGCCCAGAGCCGAGAAGCTGCCATACCTCCATCTTGGAGCCTGCACTTCGACGGCTCCAAGAACCCGGATGGCGCAGGCGCAGGGATCGTGCTAACTTCACCAAAGGGCGACAAGCTCCGCTACATCCTCTGCCTCGACTTCACACCCTGCACCAACAACATGGCCGAGTACGAGGCCCTACTCCACGGCATGCGAGCTTCCAAGGAGATGAATGTCAACCGCCTACGCTGCTACGGAGATTCCGACCTCGTCGCGGGGCAAGTCGGGCACCGCGACACCGCCTCCCCACCATGGCGCGCATCGCCAAGCAAAGGACAAGTTGGGCGACACTTCACCGCTATTCCGTCGAGTGGATCGACGAGCGGAAGAACGAGGAGGCCGACGCTTCTCGCATCGGGTCGGCTCGACTCGCACCACCCGCCGGTGTCTTCCTCGACACGATCACCAAGCCATCAGTCTCTCCCCCGAGGGAGATCGACATCAGAGTCCCGCTCCAACCAGAGGCAGCCCTGGTCGCACTCGTCAACGAGCCAGACGACTGGACCAAGCCCTACATCGCCTACCTGGAAGCCGGCACCTTGCCGGCAGACGAGACGGAAGCTCGGATGATCGCCCGTCGATGCAAGTCCTACGCCATCATCGACGACGAGCTCCACAAGCGCAGTGTCACCGGCGTGTTCCAACGCTGCGTCCAACCTGCCGAAGGACGCAAGATTCTCCACGACATCCACTCTGGTGACTGCGGCCACCACGCCGGCGCCCGCTCTCTTGTCGCCAAGGCTATGCGACATGGCTTCTACTGGCCCACCGCACACGCTGATGCTGTCGACATTGTCCAGCGGTGCGCCGGTGCCGGCACGCCAACCAGACGCACGTGCCGAGCTCAGCGCTCAAAACAATCCCCATCACCTGGCCATTCGCTGTGTGGGGTATGGACATGGTAGGCCCCTTCAAGAAGGCTCCCTCCGGCTACACCCACCTCCTGGTTGCGGTCGACAAATTCACAAAGTGGGTGGAAGCCAAGCCAGTTCGGAAATGCGACGGGAAGACCGCCACCAAATTCCTACGCGAGCTCATATATCGCTACGGGTTCCCAAACAACATCATCACGGACAACGGCACTAACTTCGCCAAAGGATCCATGGCCGAATTCTGCGAAGAGCACCACATTCGGCTCGACCTCGCGTCAGTCGCCCACCCGGAATCCAACGGCCAGGCGGAACGGGCCAACCAAAGCATCCTCCACGGCCTGAAGCCGCGACTCCAAGTACCACTCGAGCACACCGCCGGGTGCTGGGTCGAGGAGTTGCCCTCTGTCATCTGGGGGATCCGCACCTCGGTCAACAGGTCGACAGGGTTCACCCCCTTCTTCATGGTCTACGGCGCCGAGGCAGTCATGCCCACCGACCTCGAGCACGACTTGCCGCGGGTCGTCCACTACACGGAGGCCGCAAACGAGCTCGCCCGTCAAGACGGGGTCGATCAACTCGACGAGGCACGTGACCTCGCTCGGTCACGCACCGCTATCTACCAGCAGGGACTCTGCCGCTACCACAGTCGGCGGGTGAAAACCCGCACCTTCCAAGAGGGCGACCTGGTGTTACGCCTCATCCAGGACAAGAAGGGCATGCACAAGCTCTCCCCTCCGTGGAAAGGGCCATTCGCCATCGGGCGAGTACTCGGCAACGACGCCTACTACCTCATCGACGTCCGCGGGGACAGCGAACTCGACGTCAAGTGACCATGGAATGTAAACCTCCTATTGAAGTTCTACTCCTAGAACCCCACATATGTATTCTCCAGTCGCTATGAAATAAAAAGAAACGGTTACCGCAAATTGTGCCTACTCTCCATGTATTGTGACACTCGCACTCGTAATAACAGCATTACGCTAACCGCAGAAGTCAACCTTTGGTACAGCGATCGGCGCGGCTAAGTAGTGCGGTGCAAGAGCACTGAGTCACCTCAGGTCTTGCATCGTCCATGAAAAATGCCTACCCGGAGCCCCATTGGAGTCACCTAGCCCGACTGGTTCTACGAACCAAGACAACTGCCTTCGCTTCTTACAGCGACCATGATCCTCCGCACCCTCGACATAGCGACTCGAACGGCTACGTACCACGCTCGGACTGACGACCAGTTCATCGCGAGCGGCTCGGGAAAACGCCAAGTAAGAGAGCATGCCCAGGACTCGCCACGCGACTGGCCCAATGGGCCAGGCAGGAGTGATGCGCCCAAATCAACGCGCCAAGTCCTCAACCACCCTCGAGTCGCACCTAGAACAACCAAGTACCACGCAGGACTCGCCACCCGACCCGTCAGCAAGGGAAAACGGTGAAGTATAGAGCGTTCAAGGGAGTCGCCCTGCGACTGGCTCTTCGAGTCCGGGCGAGTAGACCATAATAACAAAACATTCAAAAACAACAAACATATCATACACGAGGTAAACCCCACAAAAGGGCGGACGCGCTCGGGGACTCGTTCAAACAACAAACACAAAACACATGCCAAATTCCAACACAAACTCGATGTCTCATTCAAAAGCATGTCGCATTGTTTCACATTACAAAATATGCCCACACGGCAGACCTGCTGCTAACGCCACAGGGCAAACTATCCTATTCTGCAGGCTTAGACGATGACTCGCCAACACCCCGGCGATTGCAGATGAACGGCGTGTACGGATTCGACGGATACGTCGTCAGTTCACCCGCCATCGCCGCGCGGAAGGGTTGCTCGACCTTGAAATCACGATGCAGCGGCTCGGGGTCGCTAGGCGCGACGACCGTCTCCTGGTACGGAAGGAGGTCGCCCATTGCCCAGACACGCTCCGAGTACGTGGCGGCGCGGTCCTGCAACTTGAGGACCTCGGAAAGCTCCACCGCGCCAGTCGACGATGGGTAGCCACTCGTCACATCGTCGATATCGAAGTCCTCGGGGAAGTGGGCAAGTCCAAGACTAAGTGCCGTCGCCGCACCGCGCCGAAACGCCGACCGCGTCATGAACTCAGCGACCGCGGGCGCCTTCTCCAAATACTTCCACACCTCAACGAGGTCGCTGGGAATCACTTCCGTGGGCGATATCTCTTGGAGATAGGCACGGATGCACGTCGCCGACAACGTTGCCGAGTTGACAAGCGTGCTTACACACTGCCGCGCGTCGAACGAGCTTGCCTCTTCCGCGCTATCGATGATGCGACCTGCGAGTAGAAGACAATAATGAATACGACGAACACCACAAAAGGCACAACCATGGCGAGGCGCGCCTTACCAATCAGCGGTAGGCGAGATCCGTGATGAAGCACTGAAGCGAAGTATGGTCATCCTGAAGCCCAGCTACAAGGGCGTCCGACACTTTGCGATCTTCTTCGGCGGCTGCAATGGCGGCCTTGGCTCGCCCGTCAGCTGAGCTCGCTTCTTCCTTCGCCTCCTGCAGCTCGCGCTCGAGGTCAACGATCCGCTGTTCAGCGGAACTCAAAGCCGATTGTGCCGCCGCCAGTTCACCCGCGGGGACAAGTCCCTGGCGAGCTTCTCGCCTTCGCAAGCAGCTGAAGCCCTTTGTTCGCCTCCTGGACGATGGCCAGTTCCTTCTCTACGCGGTGTTTCGCTGCCAATCGGTCAGCCGATTCAAGTTGTAGACCCTGCACATCACCCAAGAAAGTTAACCAACGCAAAATTCCTAAGTGCCCACCCGCTGAAATTCAGCGAGTGCGCACTCGGGGACTGGCAATCAAGAAATTCCTAAGTGCCCACCCGCTGAAATTCAGCGAGTGCGCACTCGGGGACTGGCAATCAAGAAATTCCTAAGTGCCCACCCGCTGAAATTCAGCGAGTGTGCACTCGGGGACTAGATGAGAAAAATACAAATAAAACACTAAAAGAATCAGGCCGCTACAAAGCATCGACCTGATCCTCGGGGACTGGACATACCTGGATGGCTGCGCCAAGCATGCCATGGAGTTGTATCGCGTCCACGGACGCGAGGAGAGCCGGCGTATGCCCACGATGCTGGTCGACTTCAGCATCGGCGTTCCCAGGAGCGTGGCTCGAGGGCGAAGTTCCACTCGCCGCGGCCGCTTTGGCCATGAAGCGCGGGAAGGTGGCGATGGAAGCACCCGCCCCAAAAGAGGTCGGCTCGGCCGTTCTAGGCCGGGGAGCGCCCTCCTTCGTGGACACGGCCGCTTCCGTTACGGGTCCAGCCGGCGCGATCGCCGTGTCGTGAGAAATCGTGACAACGTCGTCGCCCTTGGCCTTCTTGCCGCCATCCGCAGGGGCGGTGACTTCGTCCGCCTTCCTCTTGCGGGAAGGATCCTCTTCGCTGACGACGGGTGGCACCTTAGCCACAGTCGGGTGACCCATCCTCTTCACTCCGGTCCTGTACATCAATCATGTAAGCAAGATAATTCAAGCGATTATGGAAGACAAATGAAGGCGAGTGTACTCACTTGGTGACCGGAATGAAGCGCAGCCCCGTACGGAGGCCGGCTGGCTTCTCCAGTTCAGGGCCCAGTCGGCGGCTGAGCCCCATGTCCAGGACGTCGCGTGCCCAAGACACGGACGGCTTCTTTGTCGTCGAGGCTGCAACCGGAGCCTCTGTAACCTCTTCGACAGGAGCTTCCCTGCGAGGCGAAGCCGCTACGGCTGGAGCGTCCCCCAGCCCCGAGACTGGGGCGAATGGCGGAGGCATCGACGCCAGGGGCACCTCGATGGTGGCCGTGTCCAGCGCGGCCGTCGTCGGCGGCGCCTCATCCTTGGCCGGGCTGGGGGCGTCAGAACTGCTCGCTGAATGCGGTGGCGAGGCCGGCCTCGTCGGCTTCGTCTTCTTCTTCCTCGGAGGGGCCTTCGCCTCCTTTTCCTTCTTCTTCTTTTTTGATGGAGTGGCCTGGCGGCGCGAGGTGGTTTCCGGAAGCTCTTCGTCGTCATCGTGGCGCTCGAGGCTTTTGCTTGCCTCAAGCTCGCGTTGACGCTACCCACGGGTCTTGCGGAGCAGCGGGGCCACTTCCTCTTCGGACTCATCGTCGCTGTCGCCCTCATCACTCCCGGCATCGCCCTTGGCGGGAGGCGACTCGCCCACGTCCTGGATGGACGAGCTCGAGTTCTCGTCGTCCGAAGGCGGGAGCCATCCTTCCACCACTTGGAATAGCTGCAATGAACACAAGACGAAATTAGAATTACCGCGACTGCAAAAATTGCGACTGCGAGCAAAGTGAAGCGGTTACCGTCGGGGCTGGACGCTTTGCGGTGTAGGGGGCGACCCTAGCCTGTGCGTCCAGGTACACCGCCTGAGTGATTTTTTTCAGTGCTAGGAGGTAGTCCTCGAGTTTCCATTCGGCAAGGCAGGCCTTTGTCGAGTCGTCCCGGCCGGTGTACTGGTACATGTAGTGCTCGCGCCGGGCCAGCGGGACGAGCCGCCGCCCGAGCCAGCAGTTGTACAGATTTATCGTCTGGAGGCCCTTCTTCTTCAGACCGCGGATGGTGTGAAGCATTTCGTCAACGACCATCCGCTGGTCGTTGGGGAGCTTGCCGATCTGAAGGCGGCGTGGCTCGGACCGGTTGGCGGAGTACCGCGGAATCGCTGTCTCGCCCTCCGGGGTCGCCTCGGCTACGTAGAACCATGATTTCTTCCAGTCGCTCGCTGCTTTGGCGGGCAGCATCAGGTCGAAGAATGAAGCCTTCGACTTCAGCTGGAAGGTTAGGCCGCCCGCGGCTAGCATTGGGCCACCCGCTTCCTCGCGGCTGATCCGTCCATGAAACAGATCTTGCCACAGGGGGAAGTAGGGCCGGCAGCCCAAGTAGCACTCGCAGAACGCCACGAAGATGGCGAGCTGCTCGATGCTGTGGGGACCCAGATCCGAGGGCTGGATCCCATAGTAGGCGCAGAAGCGCCGGAAGAACAGGGACATGGGGAACCCTAGCCCCCGTTCAAGATGGCTGGTGAAGCAGATGAACTCCCTCTCTCGCGGGTTCGGAGTCACTTCTCCGGCCGTGGGGATGCGCCAGCAGCCGGCTTGCAGGATCCCGGCCTCCTCAAAGGAAGCCAGTTGCGCCCTAGTGCACTTCGATCTGCCCCAAGGTTCGGTGGAGAGGGCCATGGCGGAAAGATTTGTGGGGGCTCGGAGGATTTCCGGTTGGCTGGGTCGCGATGCGGAGGGAGGAGAAAGGTGCACGCAGTCGGAGGAAATGGTGAGAAGGTGGTTTTCTGATCGCCTGCCGTTCCTCTTATATAGCGGTTGTTACCCGCCAAATCAGGGAACCGTTACTGCGCGATGATTACACCAAAAGTTACCGTTGGATTAATCCAACAGCTAGTTTGACCACGTTTAAACGGTCCAACTTCAGCCACTCGGCTCGCCGACCCAACCACTATGACAGTGCTTCGCCGACTCGACTCGCCAAAGCTGCGACCTGGATGGCTGGTTTTCTCCTTTATACGGGAGCCCGCCGACGATTCGACTAGATGCTTACCCTGAAGCCGCATACTCCGACTGCCAGCAGCCACCTGCGCCCAATCGACGACGGCCTCGGGGACTACTGATGGGGATGTGCCTACCGGGGTATACCCGGCAGGACGTTTCCGACTGGCCTGAGACTTGGCGAGTGGGCCTGCAAGACGGCGACTGGATCAAGGCCCGGCATGGATCCAAGCGACTGGAAGCTGAAGGCCCAGGCGAGTAGATAGGCCCAGTCGGATTAGGTTAAACGAGTGCCGAAGCTTTAACTGAATCGGTTGAGATATGTAAACCCTAGGGGAGGTGAGCCTATATAAACCTCCCTATAGGGCGAGTAGAGATACGTTCCATCATACCCCCAAGCGACCCACCGCCTAGCCACCGAGCTCGCCCATTATACCACCTTCATAATACAATCTAGCAGGAGTAGGTCTTTACCCTCCGGGGGCCGAACCTGGGTAAAACCCTGTGTCTTTGCCCTCATCTCGCACCGCAGATGGCTGGCCGCCCTTGCCCCTCGTTCTACTACTCGCTGCCGATTGCAGCATCTGCCGTGACTATTCCCACGACAGCCTTTGCCTCTTACATAGAGATTCCCAAGAAGAAGTGGAATAAGTACCATGCTCCATATAAAGATGCTGTTAGTCATGTTACCGTTAGAAATACTAAAGTTTGTACTACTAATCAGATTATGCCTGAACCTCATGTTGATAAATTACCTTTTCCAGCTAAGGTAAAGAAGTATTCTATGATTATTAGTGCAAATAACAAAGGTACAAGGAAAACTGTGAAGCCTGGTGAGCAAATTAATGATGAACCTGTGGTAGCCATTGTGAAAGACACTGTCACTAGAAATATAGAGGATGAGAACATTGTCTTCTGTGAAGATGCTTCTAATATTATCTCTCATCCTAGTAAAGCTAGAAAAGCTAGTGTTCCTGTGCTTTCTGTTAAAATTGGTGATCATTGCTACTATGGTTTATGTGATATTGGTGCTAGTTCTAGTGCTATTCCTTATGAGCTTTACAGGGAAATCAAGCATGAGATTGGTCCTTGTGATCTTGAGGACATTGATGTAGTTATTCACCTTGCTAATAAGGAAACCATTTGCCCCATTGGCAACGTAAGAGATGTGGAGGTTCTTTGTGGTAAGATTAAATATCCTGCTGATTTTCTAGTGCTTAATTCAGCAGCTAGTAAAACTTGTCCTATCATTTTTGGTAGACCTTTCTTGAACACTTGTGGAGCTATTATAGATTGTCAGAAGGAATTTTTTTTAACTAAGTTTGATGGATATTCTTATGAGTTTAACTTTTCCAAATTTGCTAAAGCTCCTTGTGAAAATAACTTGCCTAATAAAGATTTCAGGATGGAAAATCTTGCTTCTGTTGATCCAGTCTATGACCTTGGACCTTTTTTTGGGTGATTGTAAGTATGCTTATTCTGAAGGTAAAGTTGTTACCAGTGACAACTATATTGTCAACTTTATTCAAAGTGCTACTAAAAGTTATTTTGAGAGAGGGAAACATGGTTTTATGCATCTCAATGATGTTAAGTTTCCTCGTTTTATGTTGAAAGCTTTGAAGTTGCATTTGTTTCGTCTTCCTATGCTTGTGGCTTTTTGTTTCAACAATTTGTTTTCTCATGATACTCCCATGCATAGGAAGTGGGTTAGACTCAAATGTGTTGGTTATTTGCTTCTTGATGCTATTTTTCACTTCAAATATTTATCTCCTATGTGAGCATCTTTGAAAGTTTCAAGCCTAACTTAAAGACATTAAATAAAAGTACTTGTTGGGAGATAACCCAAAAGTTTTGTCGAGTCTTGGAAGTTATTACCTCGGTAATAACCGCTCCTTATCCTTTTTGTTTTGGTTTTTGTGTGAAGTTCAACTACTTTTGTGAAGTAGAGGATTTTTGAAAAGTGGCTGTCCTGGGTCAGATTTTTGTGTTGCATTGTAAAATTCGTTAAGGAGCTCAGTACGTCGGATGAAGCTGTATTTTTCTTAGCTTGTTCTCCAGGTTGTTACCCAACTTTTATTAGCTTTGCACTTTTTGATTTGAGCAACAGAAGGTTTTCGAAAAAATCAATCTTTGCCTGCTGGTATGTTTTGACAGATTTCTGCCATCATTTGCATTTTGCCTCTTATAGAAGCTTTTGTGTTGATGGATTTTTCAGTTGAAGTGTGTACCTAAAGGTTATTGTTTTTGCTTACACTAATGTTGTCATTGAGTTTGTGCAAAGGTTTTGTAAGAAGGAAGTTTTCAGGAGAAGGAGAAAAGGAAACTACAGAGTTCGTCGTTGAATAGGTAAAAGTGGTGAAAACAAAGGTTTCGTGAAACTCCAATCTTTTTATATTTTTGATGTTTTTAATACATAAGGAAGACTACGAGACGGAACAGAGGAAGAACCGGAGTCCGGGGTGGACAAACCCACCCCATGAGCGGGCCTAGCCTAGCCGCGCTTGGAGGGGGTGTTCTACCCTCGAACTCCGTCGCTGCCTCGTTTCCGTGTCAGTACCTTCCTTATGCATTGAAACTTCGTAAAATATAACCCCCTGGATCCCCCGAGGTTCGTGCATCGTGTTCTTGTCGTGTTTTCGTTTCGATCTGTTTCTGTCAGGAAATCTTCTCAAGTTTAGAGCACCATGGTCTCCGCCAACGACAAAGGCAAGAAGCCCGAGGAAGATGATCCTCAAAACCCCAAGGAGGAGGAGACTTTGGTTGGGGATGAAGAGGACATGGAGGAGGTCGAACATCCAGACACCCATGCTACCTTCACAAGCATTGGATTGGTGGCACGACCCACCAAGCTTAGGAGGGCAGCACGGATGTCTATAGGAGGGAAACCTCCACGTCATTTCTACAATCCACGATCATCTCCTCCACGTAACAAGAGACCTTTCCATACTCTTATACATGAGCGTCAATACCAACATGTTCCCAAAAGGAACTTGCCGTCGATTTGGGATATGCCTCGTTCTAACAATGTAGAGAAGGAACATGCTAAGGATGAAGAGTGGGGAAAGAATAACAAGGACTGGGATTCTCGGTCTGACATGATCATAAACCGTATAGAGAAAAACTCGGAGCTAATCCTTACTCTTACCTTTGAGTTTGAGGATTTGAAGAAACTTATTGAAGAGCTTATCAAAAGAACACCACCACCACCACCGAAAGAGTAATTCACCATCAGGTTTGGCATCCCCTTGGCTTGATCCAAGCTTGGGGGAGTGCCGCGGTATCACCATGATTATCTTTTATCTTTTACCTTTTTAGTGGATTCATATCTTTGGTAGAGAAGTTACCTTATGGTTTGCGTTTGGAAGTATCTCTCCTTTAGTTGATTATCTATGTACCCTTGGTGTGAGTGCCTTTATTGAATATTAATGAGAAGTCTCATCTTTTACTTTTTGCACTTCTTATTTTAGTTTGCAATCTCTATTATATGATGGATCTTGTTGATCAGTATTGTCATCACTTTGGGAGCATCAAGTAACTCTAAATTGGTTTTGGCAAACCGAGCTCTGGTCAGTAGCAACAATTTTTAAGGTTTGAAAGAAAAAAGAGAAAAAGCTTACAGGTGTTTTGTATCATCTATTTTCTTTCTTGTTGGCTCATAAGCTTAGTATTCTTTATTTAAGATCTTTTGTGTCTTCAAGGAAGATTATATGTTTGGCTTTATTACTTGTATGTTTACTTGTTTCCTTTAACTCTCTTGCTTGCTACCCAGCTTTGCTATCCAAAAACCTGTTTTGAGAAGGCTTACTTCTCATGTTTCCAATCCCTTTGAACCAAACCTATGCCATTTGTATCCACCATATATACCTAGTAGCATTATTGCTATTCCAAGCAAATTCTCAAGCTTCATCTATCTTTCGAATTAAAACGTATTTTGTTATGTGAAAACTAGTTAGTAAAGCTCTCACGAACTTGATGGCACACCTTATTTTCTTGCCCCTAATAGACTTGTACCATTGTGAACATCGAAGTTGTATATGCTTGCACCTATACGTTGGAATTAGCAGAACCGTGCTATCACAGGGAACATTTTCAACATTGCACTTGTACTGTGTACACCGTTGATATTGTGCTCTTTTGTGTGTGGATGTCACCGGTGTGAAATAAAAAGGGAGCTTGTAAGTCCATGGAGTTTGTATCTTGTGTTAGAGAAACGCCTGGGCCGCTAGCCTAAGCCATGCCTAATCATGGTGGAAACTTGCAGCATCACCATAGTAAGCAATCTGTGAAGCATCCTCAATAAAAAGCTATGCATATAGTAAATAAAAAGATCGCTGAGATGCTCATTGTCTGCTTGCCTTGTCATTTTGGTTATGGGAAAGCGCCTGTACCATGTGCAAAGGGTACCCCGTGGGCGGTTCTCAATGATATGCAAATACTTACAATGACAAGAACTTACAGGTGACTGAAGTTGAGTAGCATGAGGAGTGGCCCTCATATTCAAGGGACATGAGATTGCCAGCTTATATTTCGTCAAGCATATGCTCCATCCTTGTTCACTTTAACCTTAATCATCTCAAGATGCCTATGATAGGGGCAATGAGGGCTCAAAGCTAGTAAGTACCATAATATTTTGGAAGCTCTTTATGACTTGTAATCCCTGCTTCCCTCTAAGAAGGGACCTTTCTCCCATTTCCAAGTTGAGTCAGTAAACCTATTTCCTCTATATCTCCAGCAAACATTTGAGTTGTTGTGTTTCAAGCGTTCATATGGTGATTTATTCAATCATGTTCTTTATCTTCCTTGTTTACACAAAACTCTTATCTATGAGTATTAATTTGAAAGCCTTCACTTGTGAAAAACCTTTTTGAGCAAAGAGTGCTCCTGTTTTGAAACTTCTACAAAAAGCGTTTTGCAAAACTGTTTGCCAGGTGTTCTCGGACCAAGAATAAAGTTTGCCAATTCCAATTATGATTTATCTTTATGCATCTCTATTGTAACTGCTGTACTTGGTTCCAAGCTAAGTTATATAATGGTGAGTTGCTTTCTTCTATGAGTTGTGCAATAGTAAGTGTGATGCTTCTTGTTCGTATTCTTTTATCGACACTTCACTCCATAAACCTGTGGACATGTTTACTGAGCTCAGTTTTCGCTTGGGGACAAGCGAAGGTCTAAGCTTGAGGGAGTTGATACACCCAATTTGCATCACCTTTCTATATCATAATTTACCTCTATTCATTGATATATGTCTTATTATGAGGTATTACTTATGGCTTTTCATCTGTTTATGCATGTTGGATGATTCTTCAAGGATGAACTGCCGGAGTCTGGATTCTGATGGAAAAGAAGGCGTTTCGGTGCAATTTCGCGAAGATCAGAAAAATACCAGAAAAATATGGGAAAATATTATTTTTCCAGAAGATTGAGAAAGCCAGAAGGAGGAGAGAAGAGGGGCCGCAGGGGGCCCACACCCCCTAGGCGCGGGTCCCCCTGGGCCGCGCCTAGGGCAGGTGTGGCCAACCTGCCCGACTCCCAACTCCGCCCCTTCGCCTATATCTTCCCTACGAAACCCTAAGGCTAGGATAGCGACCACAAATAGATTTCCGCCGCCTCTAGGGGGCAGAAAACACCGAGAGAGAAAGATCTCTCCGGTAGATAGATTTCTGCCATTGGAATTCCTTCCCGGAGAGGGGAGACCATCGCCATCAACACCATCATCAAGCTAGGCTTCATCGGGATCATCATCATCATCATCATCCACACCATCATCTCCACCAGCACCATCATCACCACTCCATCTCGTTGTAACAATTGTGTTGGATATTGCTTTAGTTTGTTAGGGGAAACCTTCCCGGTGTTAATTACTATTGTAGTTGATGCTTGTGAGTGGAACCATTGGATTATTGTTTATGTTCAGATTGTTATACATTACCATATCATCCTTGATCTTGATCCATATGATGTCTTGTGAGTAGTTCGTTGTGTTCTTGAGGACATGGGAGAAGTCATGTTGTTAGTAGTGAATCTGTTTGAGTTATTATTCAATGGTTTAGTATTTAAGTTGTGGTGCTATTCTTCTAGTGGTGTCATCTGAACGTCGACTACATGATACTTCACCATTTATGGGCCTAGGGGAGCGTATTGTGTATTTGGCTACTAATTGTGGGGTTGCCGGAGTGACAGAAACCTGAACCCCCGTTAAGACACCTTTGCACAAGGGAGTGTAGGATCTCAGAGTTTAAGGCTGTGGTTAGATTTATATCTTAATTACTTTCCTGTAGTTACCGATGTTTGCAGGGGGTTTAATCACAAGTATGTATTAGTCCAAGTAAGGTCGGTATGTTAGCACAGGTTCACCCACACAACACTTACAACACTAGAGAAGAGTACTCAGCTATTTGAAGCGAAAGCACTTGACAGAATTCCCACGTTTCCTCGAGAATGTTTGGTCCTTATAAGTATTTCCACCGGCTTGTCCTTTGCTAATAAAGGATTGGGCCACTTGCTCTGTTTGTACATTGTCTTTATTACTTGCTCTTTGTTTTGTTGCCTTATCAGAAAACTACTAAAAATCCGTTTGCTAAGTATTCATAGGGATTTCCTGCTCCATACCACTTTTCAGCACCTTCTGTTCCTCGTTGGGATCGACACTCCTATTTATCAAAAGTACTGCGATACACCCCCTATACTTGTGGGTCATCAGTCGGCTATGTGCTAATAATAAAAATGGTGTGACTCAAAAAATTGACTCGGGGACTTCCCATCATGTTAAGTACTTCCTATTTTTATGTCGGCTAGCGCTGTCGCCTAAACTTATCTCGGAATAGTAATGTATACATGTATAAGGTCAACTCTTCGACTATGCTATTGTCCGAAAACATGTCTTCATGGCAAGCAAGAGAAAAAGGCCAATGACGGGTAAACATGAACAACGAATAAGCAAAGGAAGAAACGCGATTCGACTCTATGTATATTTATAACTAACCCACTACATGATATGTCGGCCTATATGTCGAATGACTCTAGGTCAAGTTGCCTAGTTTCATACCCGCTAACTTAATCCTTATGATTTGAGACTCTAATGTCGAACGCCAAAAAAAAAAGATAGACAAGAGCCAAATTCAAAGGATAGGGAAAACGACAAATGAAACTCGGGGACTTTCCCCTGAGTGATTCACATTTAAGCCAGAATAAAAGTTTTAGCCTTCACAAAGGCACACACCCAAAATAACTGCAATACTTGTTACATCTGCACCCGGCATACCGGGAATCTCATGAAATTCAAGTGTTTTGCCGAGTCATGAATGTCGGCTGAGGGAGCCACGTCTGACTCCGTGGCTTTGCTGTCGGTGCCACTCCCTTTAGTAGTCTCAATAGCAGGCTCTACAGCATCAAGGAAACTTGGCCCATCACACCAAGCATGGACCAAGGCATACTCGACCATGGCATAGGCTCGTTCCTAGCGCCTTTTGGTGATCTCTGGGTCATGAGTCCACTTGACTTCGGCCCTCATGTTCTGAGGAACATCAAGATTGATGTATTTATACCAAGAGAGCACAAAGGACAAGGCCTTATATGCGGCAGCGCGGCCAGCCGACTCATGCCACTCATCTAGCCTTTCCTCGGAGAGCAGCAACCTGGCTGCGAGAGGCTCAATGAGTTTAGGCGGGTCTTCATCTGGCTAGAGCATCCTAAAGACATGGATTACCGACTTAAGTAAGTCGACACCACATGACTTCACAGTGGTTACGCGCTCTGAAAGGGCAGCCAGATGCTCATCAATGGTAACCTCGCCATCTGCCGGGTCACCGGACTCGGACCGCACCTTCTTCATGGCCCTCAGGGCGAACATGTTGGCCTCGGGGAAGTTTTCTGCAAAGAAAAGAGGGAATCATCAAAGGACCGGTTTGGATTCAGGTCCTCATGGCCATAGAAAAGATCCTTTCAGTAGATTTCCTCGGGTCACAGAAGTTAAAGCAGTTGTAAGAGTCATTGATTATGTCATCCTGGATTAGACCTAAACCCCGCTACGACCTGTTCCAACATGATAAGAGCTGAACTTACAGATACCTTCTCGATCTCTCGGTTCGATACTCCACGTTATATAAGGGACCTCTTCCTCATACCTTCTCTGGTCATTAAGGTATCCACACCTCTACACAGAAGGATCGTTTTATCCCCTTTTGTTATTAACCCATTTACAGGACCTCGTCGTAAGCCCATTACCCTGGGACATTTGAGATGGGAAGGCGCATCATACCTTCTCTGAGGACAAGCACACGGAGAGTTCTGCATGATCTGTAAATGCGGGAGACCTTACGTCAAGACCTCGAGCATTCACCAGGACCTTGCTAGGAAGGGGTCAAGCAGGAGCTACAACAACTCTGTTGAATAAAAGGTCGTCTTACTAAAGGTACTGATCGGGGGCTTGTCAATGATGGGTGGATTTAAGCCTGTACCGTACATGGGCCTTAATCCACGTTTCCTGCCCACGCCTACCTTTGACGATCAAGAACTTGAAGGCCTGTATCTAGAAGCTCTCAACCTACCTAACCTCTAGGGATGCAAATCAACTCTCTGAAGATCCTGAAGACTAGACATACGTGCAAGGGAGATTGAAGATCAGGATTACGTGCAAGACAAGATGAAGACCTAACATGACTAATAAGTACTCGACTACCATCAACGCCTATAAGTAATCAAAGATATTCACCATGGAAGGACACGCCATAACCGTCCAAGTCTTTGCCATTAGCCTTAGTCATAGATCTAGATTCATCTATTTCGTCAGGTATCATTATAAACCCCCCGAGACCATCTTGTAGACACATTATATGATCTCTTGATTAACTTATGAATAAGTCTGAGGGAATCCTCCCATTACATACATATTTTCTTCCTTGAGATCCAAACCTGCTGACCTGAGCCGATTGCCGAACAAATAAAATCTCTTTCATTCCTCGGAAGTGAGACTATGACGGGATCGTGAAAACTATCCTTCATTAGTGTGAATACATAAGTTCATATGCCTTTTTTAGATAATACCTCACTTTAAATTAACAAAGCCCACAGAGTTCACAAACATACAGAGGGAGTAACTATACACAACTGGTACAGACCTCACAGAAATACTTCAAAACATAGGTAACATGCCACAATATTGAGGACATCACTTGACCATGATACACATAGGAGCTAATATAGTATGCAACACAACTCAACTATATCTAAGGAGACATGGAGATATTGGCAGAGGAGTGATGAAGTTGGAATTATTTTTGTAGAAGCTCCATAGATAGATACAATGATTCACGGTCAACATTCCTGAACAGTGGCATCCATTGTTGCAAGGTCAAATTAGTTTTGAACAAACAATTAGTAGGTTATCTGGGGAAAGACAGATTCAATCGATAATTTGTTCTGAATTTGCCCAACATTGTACAACAAAGAAAATCCAAATCCAACGAGCATCTTTTTTGGGAACAGAGTCATGCAGAACGAAAAGATGGACGAAGGAGGAGGGACTCCGCTGAATTCCTAACAGTTCTCAAAACACTCCACATAAAAGTTGCTAGATCACAAGAGAATAAAATGTGGGAGGTAGTTTCGATGTATCTGCATAGACACTTGTCATCTGAGGGCCCTTGTCTATGGTTTATTTGTTGTCGAGTAGGTAGTCTCTCCCTGGCCAACTGCTAGATGAAGATTTTTAGTTTTTTTGGGGGGTGGGTGTGTGTGTGTGTGGGGGGGGGGGGGGGTGGGGTGGGTGGGTTGATGTTTTCCAAATTCTTTTTGCATAAGGCACATGTTGCTGAGTGGAGAGCACATGGTATAAGGAGGACACCGACAAAGTTTTAGAAGGTTCAAGAGACTAGGACACTGTGTCATTACCATCACTAGGTGAGATTGGTTTGAGCTCTGGCAAAATCTATGCCACAACGCCAAATCTTTAGGGCCAAATGAGTGGTGGAAGGATAGGTCTCAACCCAAGTACGAGAACACTTGAGAGATCCTGATGCTTGGATAAAGGAGTGGTTTCGGTCCACCAGTCAGCCCGAAAGAGGATCTTGGTGTCGTCACCAAGAGGGAATTTAGCCCCCACCATCAAGACAGCTTTGATTTTATTTAGACTCTGCCAAAACTAAGATCCATCCCGGCTTTCAATAACGAAGATGTTGTTAGCATTGTCGTATTTGGCACGAACAACCTTGCCCGGAGCATTTGATCATTGGGTTGGGAGAACAATATCCAAATCCATTTTTGTCATCAGAGAAACATTCAGTAGGAGAGAATTTATCACCCCAAGATCACCATGGTCCTTGGGACGACAAAAATCTTTCGAGCTGATCCAGTCATACTTCCTTTTGTCCCCTACCCCTTCCCAGAAGAATCGGGCAAGGTGCTTATCAAATCCAGCTTGAGTTCCTTCTAACAACAAGAACATGCCCATGTAGAAGATAGGCAAACTTGGAAGGGAAGATTTTTGTGAGCACCAGGCATGCTACAGAGGAGGTAAATCTTCCTTGCGATCAACACGGTAGACCAAGGGTTCCCGGTCACCGATAGTGAGTTTTCTGTCTGCTATTGGGAAGCCCAGATACATGAAAGGGAAGGAGCCAGATTTGCAGTTGAGGATATTGGCTACTCTCACTTGTTTATGCTGGGGCACTCTCATCACAATCACTTCACTTTTGGGAAAGTCGATTTTTAGCCCTTGGAGAATTTCAAAATAAATGAGAATGAATTTCAGGTTTGCTAGCGCGAGGTAATCAAGTTGCCTAACAGGATGGTATCGTCAGTGTACTGGAGGTGTGTGATTCCGCCAGGAATCAGATGAGGGATCACCCAGAGATGTGAGGCCAGATAAAGCATGAACTAGATAATCAAACATAATTGGTGAGATTGGGTCTCCTTGTCGAAAACCTCTCTTGTTTCTAAAGAAAGGCCCAATCTCACCATTAAGTTCGTATTGTATCGGGCGTATGTTTTCAAAAAAGCTACACACGATGTAGGTCGTAGTGTATGTTAATTGCTTGACGGGGTTTCTCTAAACATACACATTATTATTTGCATCGAGTACTTGTTAGCATGGTTCAACCATAGTACACAATGTTTCTTTTATTCCATCGTTTTGCTATAGTGAATTATCTTGGTACGGCTTAATTTCCTTTGTACGATGGGGCTTTGCTATCATATATACTAGGTGAATCTGGCACGGCGGCACGCCGCGCCCGTGAAGTAATATTGATGGTTGCAATCTAAGCAATTGTGTTAGGAAAAGCTTTTTCATTCATGAAACAATGAGTGGTCTGATCGAGCTCTTTCTTACCGGGTTTGCTGAAACCGATCAATACTTGTAGGATTTATTTTGTATACAGTGGGCATTAGATCCCCATGTTAAGATGTTGGAACTATCCTATCTACTGAATTACTCGGTTCATAGGACTGAATTACATAAGCGGAAGATTATGTAGCAGTGCTAATATACATGCTACTCAGCTGAATAGTAGATACTCGAGTGAGGTTTGCTTTGCCATCCAGGATCGGGAACAACGCGAAGAGGCGAGAGCTGAAGCGTGATATGCATCATGGAGGGGCAGTGTGTGTGTTTCATTACTTCACCAGCATCTTGATTTTTTTGTGAGGGATTCATAGTGTGATCCCTTCGGGCTGAAAAGGAAAAGTAGAAACTTAGAAGCAGCATATCATTTACCCAAACCATGTGTACATTTATTCTTGTGGTTTAGCCATAACATAAATGAAATACTATGAAATTAGCTATAAAACTAAGCATATATAACAACTTCTTAAAGAAAAACCAGGATAAGAAAAAATAAGTTCAATTACAATTTGTCAACAAACATTACGTTTTTGGTAAGTGTTAATATCTCTTAGGAGATGACCACACAATTTTTTCAGTGTTCATGTATTTTATTGGTAGTGGGCAACTATAGTTTTTAAGAGATAGTTTGATCGTGAAGGAAGAAATACATACCTGTCTGTGCCTATGGTGTTAAGCCATCCCATCTTCATCTTCTCTTTGCTGATTCTAAAATTCAGCGGGATGCCCATCTTCATCATCTGCCCCAACTAAAGCGGCACTCACATAGAAGCCCCTGTAGGAATATCACCACCATCACAACAAATGAACTCAGCATCACTCTCATAGAACCAATTGCTCGAAAAATGAGAAGTAAATTGTGGCCAGCATAATATAAAATTATACAAACTCTAGATTGTACTATTGCGCAAACACTTCCTACCAGCAATGCCCAAATGCTAGAGCCCATATCAATATGGTCCTAACTTTTTTTTCGATAAAGGGCGTTTTTTTACTTAAAGAGTTTTAAGATATGGTCCTAACTATGGAGGTTTAAAAGTTAAACTGGAAACAATATGCACATGAATATGCTTATTGGTTGACTGCAAACATAGCGAGAAGTGTTAATATCTTATTGCGGCTGAATCAACCTGCTGTAGTATCTAATTGGGGAAGTGCTCTAAACCTCAAGGCAAATAAGATAAAAAAATGACCGTGCTCACAATGTCAACTTAAATCACCTTCTCTGTCTCTAGTTCCTACGTCGAATATACCAGACTGAAGAAGAAAGACAAAATCTGAACCCACACATCAGAATCCACAGAGTGTCATTTATGTAGAGATACGGACCATGAACTAAAAAAGAATATGGTTGTTCTCCTAATTTCAAATCCAAGATACTGAGAGAAGGAACAAACATGGCAATCCAAAGCAAATTCAAGAGGTTTCAAGGCATTGTATCTCTGATCATTTTATCAGCAAGTGGTGTCAATCTCCAATTTGCGTTCTGGTATATAAAAAAAATCTCTCAGTAATGCTCTTCAAAATATAAATTTGGAACATGGTAAGTAAGCGTAATGCACATAAGGGCATGGTTAAAGATAAGTAGTATGCAATTCTTGTCCGTTGGCACCACAGATCTGCTCCATACAATGCTCAAAGTTTTGACTACATCGATAAGATTTTGAAGCATGTTTGAAGTTAGGAAGAGAAGATCAAGCTTCAGTTAACGAAACACAAACTCGATGATAAAGAACTGCCTAATTATTAGTAGCTCCTAGCACAACAGGAAAAGGTCAGTTAATTAACATGACAAGTAAAAGAAGAGGTTATTTGATGACCACAAAATTGGCACAACAAAGGGAGAGGAGCCGTAATAGACTCACAAGCAAAATAAATCACTTGGAAAAAATTCCAGCAACAACGGCCACGGACAGGGCCTGTCGTGCTCTTCGCCGGCGGTCCTTGCATGTCCCTATTATCAATTTTGAACCTAAGATCAGGTGAAGAAGAATTTATTCATGTAATGAACTGGTAGGCAAGAGCTGGAATAGTCGTACAACAAACCTCTAGACTCTGTCTTGTCACCAGACGGCTGGATGCGATGGAGACCATCCAATCTGGCCCTTCTATGCCCCCCACAGCACAAAATGTAAGATCTGGTGCCATAATGTACCAAGGTTTTCTAGGAGTCTTCGTAATATGCAGCAGCTAATCAACTACCCTGTAGCATGGTATGAAATCCAGCAAAGGTAAGTAAACCAAATAAAATCAACTATGAGTATGCTCATAGTAGTTCGCATAAATGTTTGCAAATGAAGTTCATGGATACGTATAAGGTTGCAAAATAACATTACTTGCTCTTCTATAAGAGATGTCAAAAAAATAAGTGGACCAAATAATAAGGCAGACTTGTCAAAATGGAATTAGTTAGTTCTCAATAACGAAGTGGTAATGAGATAATCGGCTCCATACCTGTACTACGCACATTACTTTCTGTTTTTGGTGCTTTACGAAGTCATAAAGGCTAGTAGTGCTTCAAACGGTCGTAAAATGTAATGAATTATAAATTAATTCATTTGTACACCACCTCTAATCTTAGCTGCTCTCCAGCTAATAATTTGCTAGATGTACCATTGTAATTATGTTGCATATCACATTTTAGTGCACTGATTTATGGCTCTATGATAGTAAAATATGTAAGTGCCTCATGGAATTGGGACTGGAGCTGCCAAGCTTTAGAAGGACACTTCATAGCAATAATAGATGAAGGAATAACAGGAAGAAGAAGCCAAAACTAAATAAAAAGGAAAAATACATAAGGGAATTCCACCTGATAAAATAAAGTAGCACTATTTAAAATGCAAAGGAGGCTATTGGGCACCTGGGCTAATCAATATTAAGAAACAATGAATGGCAACACCACCCGCGGCTGCTCTATTGAATTTAACTGAAGCTGCAGGCTCATCAATTAAATCACTACACTGGAAACAACAAGAAAGTTGGAAGTTCTGCTGGCAGTCTTGCGATGTTATCAGAATTTGAATGAGTAGACACATCGTCATGTCCAATAAAAGATATGATCCATGAACAGAACTTATAGAACCTGCAGAAGCAAGAACATGGGAAAATGGTACATCAGATTGGGAACAACTGGACTTATCGGCTGACACATAAAAGAAGTGGATAGTGCTAACATACGCAGAAGGGAGGAGCCGGAACAACCATCTAATCTACATTTGCAGGGCTCTTGTGGATCGCCGGCGGTGGTGGGGATCTGCAGCCCATCACGATTTGTTGTTGCTAGGGGACGTCACAAAAGAAATATAGAGGAGGGAGAAAGGGGCACCTATGAACGAAGATGGAGGGAGCACACCTAATGGAGGATGGACTTGCTGTTGCCCATGGAGAAGAAATAGACGGAGGCCAAGCTCCTCCAATGACGTCCACGAACCTGAAGATTGGCAGGTCTCCATCACCACCTCGTCCACCTCCTGCAAGCCCCAGCGGCGTCGCTCCCAACAGCGACGGCCTCCTGTTCCGCCCGGCGCCGGACCCATGCTCTGCATACGGTCGACTCGAGGATCGCGTGATGGTCGGAAGCTCCATCGTCGGTCAGCAGGAGCTCCACGTAGGCGGTGGCCACGAGCACCTCGGGGCCGGCGCGTCGGCGGCACAGCACCGCGAAGAGCCTGTGCAAGAACGCCGGCGAGTGGGCCGCGAGCTCCGACGGTCCCGGCGGCTCCGTTGCCGATGGCATCAATGCGGGCTCTGCTCCTCCAGAGGGCAGATAAGGGGCAGGAACCATCGCCGCTTGGTTTTTTTTAGAGGAGGAAGAAGAGGAATCGAATTAGGACAGCAAAGGAAACTGCGTCGTCCACCGGCAATGACGCGTGGGGGCAATGGTCTACCGCCACTTTGGCCGAACCACCTAGAAGACACAGTTTAATGGACAGAGGAAAAAAATTTGTACCGTATACAATGGTTACTGTAGATGCGCGGAATGGAATGAATCTACAGTGCAAATAGCTGATCTGGATCCCCTAATCGATCGGTAAAACGGTTGTCTTTCATATATGTAGATATATAGTGGCATGATTTCTCTATCGTGTACTCCCCTGTTAAAAATACTTTTCGTGGTTTTAGTTCACTACTAAAAGTGTTTTGGACTAGAGGGAGTACATGCATTTCACTTGGGCAAAGTTTTTTGTAACCTCTTGTGTTTGTGTCTGTGTTTCATGTCACTGGAGCAATAGTGAAAACAATACTCATAAACTTCACACAACGTGAAACCCAAAGGTTCTAAGTTTGAGATTTTCCGTCCAAGTTCCTTTGAATACATTCAAAAAACAGTGGAAGGAGACAAAGATTTGGTGGAACGATCCTGAGTAAAATTGCAGTTACCCGACGGCTTGGTTTCAACCCTTAACTGGTCTATAGGATCGATTTTGCCGACTTGTAACTTCGGACATTTTCATCGATGGTGGCGAAGGATGCGTTGCTCGAGATGTAGTTTTGTATGGACACGGTTATGATCGCGTGGCAAGTCCACGTCAAAACCGTGTGCACGAGTGAATGTCTTTGGTTGCATAAGCTGTGTATGGGATCAGAGATTCTAGATTGTTTCATCTGTGCCTAGCTTATCGATAGGGCATTGTAGCAACGACATTGTTGTGTGTTGCATGGCATTTTATTGGTTAGGCCTAGGTCACTTTAGATTGAAGGAATTTTGGAGGAATTCAACCCATAGATTTTTTTTCTAAGGAAGCCTTTTGGATCAAAGGAATCACACCTCCAAAATTCCTATGGATTGCATTTCTAAACTCTAATCCCATAGAAATTTCAACATCTACTCTAACCTCTATTTTACATTCATCCGCGTAGGATTGAGACATTTTTCCTGTGTTTTTCTTGTGTTTCATCCAAATGATTAATTCTGTAGTTTTTCTTTGTTTTATAATCGTATGTTTTGTACCTGCAACCCTGTCAAATTCTTATGTTCTTCCTATTCCCATGTTTTGAAATCCATGACCCAAAAAAAGCCCTTAACCATTGGGTCACAACCGTTTTTTATTTTAAGTTGCTATGTGTATCCTTGACGGTTCCACTAGTTCTTACAACGTGTTGTTGCACAGGCCGCCTTTACTTAGTACCTTTTATCGAAAAAATACAGAAAAGCAGAAAACTGTCTGCTAAACAACGTTAATATTAAGAACATATGGTCTTCGATGGTTGGACGAAAATGCCATTGAAAAAAAAATCACAACGCACCACCAGTGCACTCACAATTGTAGGAGAGGAGTGCAAGAACATCAGGCACAGCTCATGGCCAGTCGCACGTTCGGAACAGGTCGTGTCATAAGACGCAGCTCCGCAGCTTCCCGCAGATGATTCCTCAATTATACTACGCTGCGTCTTTGTAGCGCCACAAGTTATCAACAAGGTCATCGATGTACCGCTTCTGCCGTTCTTGGTCCGCAAGAACCTCTTGCAGCTTCTTAGCCCTGCTTCTAAACAAATTCCTTTCTTCATCCACCATAACACGCCGCACCGCCGCGGCAACATCAACCTTGTCAAACGAGCCATCACCCTCGTCTCTGGCTACCTCTATGCCGATCCCCCTCTCCACCATTGTCCGTGCGACGAGGGGCTGGTCGACGACGAAAGGGAGCATCACCAGCGGGAGCCCGAACATGAAGCTCTCAAGGGTAGAGCCCCACCCGCAATGTGTCAGGAAGGCACCCACCGCGCCGTGCGCGAGTACCTTCACCTGTGGCACCCACCCTGTGCTCACGAGACCGCAATGCCGGGTCTGCTCCTCGAACCCATCGGGCAGCACACCGTGCCCACCCACATCGGCGTTGGTGCTACCCTGCCTTCGGAGAGCCCACACGAAGCGCACCCCGGCGAGCTCCAGTCCAAGCGCGAGCTCCTGCAGGTTGTCGGCACTCAGTGGTGCCTCGCTTCCTAGGGCTACATAGATGACAGACTTCGGAGGCTGGCCATTCAGCCACAGCAGGACATCGGAAGGGGTTCTTTCGTCGTCATCAAGTTCATGTTGTGGCGAAAGTGTCCCGACCGGGATAGATGGCTTCTGGAAAAGGTCTGCAAGGAGGGCAAACATCCCGGGCTCGATCTCGTCGCAGCTACGGTAGATCGTAATGTGACACTGCTCGTTGATTTGCCAGAAGCGTTCCATGTCGGAAACACCAGACGCGTTAGGCCGGAAGCAACCTGCGAGCCACCTGGCCTCATGGCGATTGTAAACGATGGTGGAAGAGACGGAGAACCACTCGGGTGGGACGGTAAAGTCCTCCAACGCCGTCCGGGGATGCATGGAGTTTGCCCACCGCGGCCCGCCATAGGCTACTATACCAGCGAGGACGATCTGGAATAGCGCGCATGGCACCTACATTCATCATTAACTTGTTGTTAAAGCGTGAAAATACAGGGAAGGAAGTTTTTGAGCAACCGAGACATAGACCCTATGTATATGTAAGAAAAATTAGTAGGAAAATTTTGTTCATGCTACTTTATTCTCTAAATATGTTCCGGTTACACCACTCTTTACTTTTGCTCTTTGTAATGCAATTGCTTGATGTTATCCTTACCATGTGGTGAGAAAGTTTACATCCATCAATAAATGAATCTCTAAATAAGTGCTCAGCACAACTAGAAGTAAGACAATAGTCACTTTTCTTATATTATGAATCTCCTAATTATGATTTCTGGATGACTTAATCTGCATGCGAGCCGTTTTTATAAGGTGGTTTTGGTGATATAGACTGCGGTTTTGGTATCCACGCAAAAATAGGTGCATATATTATATATCACCTCGTCTTCGTCCTTTTACCCAAAACAAAAGAGCGTGTTATGGCTCTCTCTAATCTCGTTTTTAAATTTGGTAAATCCGAAGATAAGTAGGTCTGATGGTTAAGTATACCTAATAGTAGAACTTTTGGGGAGAGGAAGTGAGCAGACCAACTAGTTTAGATGACAAGGGAATAGACAAATATCTTGATTGACACCCTTGTTTCATTACATTTGGCAGAACTGAAAGGACATTTTATGCTATCATTTCATTTGTCTAATCTGGAATTCCAAGCTGAAAAATCATGTATGGCTACTATAAGATTTATGAAATAAAACAGAATAATGACAGGATTGGGGAGAAGAATTGACTGAACAACACCATACCCATTCGTTGTAATTTCCAGTTGAAATGATGACTCCAATTTCAATACAGCCAAACACATTGGAGAAGGAATCTCGACTGAATTCCAGTGGCACTAAATTATGGCTACATAACGACCTCTTGAAGATTTTCAATAATTTCTTTTTTGTGTAGGTGTCTTCAGCATCAATCACTTCATGTACATATCATAACCCGTCATGAGACATATAAACCAATGTGGTGTATAATTTAATAGAATATTTGTCATTAGTTATGTTACTATTTATTTTTCTAATATCTTCTTTACAAGAACATGAAGCCTACATACCTACGGCGAAGGAATAGTTAGTACAATTTTTGGTACAATTTTTGTTTTAGGATTAGTGGTTTATCCATCCAAACATTTTGGTACAATTTTTATTTTACCTTATTTTTAAACTAACTTTTCTTTTGTTTTAGGATTTTTTTGTCCCTCAACTATTTAGTGACTCAGAATTTTGTTTCTCGTCTCCAATATCATGCATCTTCAACCTAAACTCTCAAAATGTTGGTTCACGACTTCAGTCAAAGTGATATGCGTATGACTAATGAGTATTCTGCATTAAGATAGGTAAAAATACAAATATGTCAAAACATATTAAAAACTATGAAACATTATATCCATAAATATAATGAATCATATTTTTAATTCGACAAACTCACAAGTAAATTTGAACAATAATGTTAAACTAAAATCATGGAGACTCTTTATGAGTGTTCAAACATTGTTTGTAATTTATTGAATTCTCTATTTTTGTTCGTAACTTTCTGCATTTTTTCTTAGAATTTAATGCATTAGCAATTCCCATGTTTTTAATAGCTTTCTCGAAAATATCCATGCTATCTTTGTATATTTTTTTCCTATCTTTCCTAGATTTTCCCTATTTTTTCAGCTTATTTTCTTTTTGTTTTGTTTGTAGTGCCACTTGGGCAAAAACCAGCGCCACACCATTGGCGACACCTCTACATTTTCCGGGTTGCAAAATATGTGGTGGTATCGGGTTTCACAAACCACGAGTAGAGGGAGCTAAAAATGATCTACGTCCTCTAATGCCCTTTAATTGTCACAGGTTTAGATAAGGTTTAGGTAAAATTTTGTCTAAACCCACAACAATTAAATCAGATCAAATGAAGTGGAGTATTTCATTTTAAAACAGTAGATCAAATGAGGTAATTATTCGAAATTCTCAGAAATGGAACACGTCTAGAGCAGGAGGAAGACACGCGCGTACCTTATGCTCTCCGGCAATTGACGGGAGCCAGTGGTGGCAGAAGTCATTGATGATCCAGTCCGGCCTCCTTCCTCCGGCGACGGCGTCCGCGAGGAACGCGGTGAACGGAGCGGCGAGTCCGTCCATGGCCTTCTTGAGGAGCTCGACCTCCCCGGGCGGCACGTCGGCGGTGGACTCGGCACCGACCGGAAGCCCCTCGACGCGCGGCAGCGGCAGCGACACGAAGCGGAGGCGAGCAGAAAGGTGCGGCGGCACGGGCGGGAGCCTGGCGAGGTTCCGCGGCGTGGAGACGAAGGCAACGGCGTGGCCACGGGCGGCGAGGCGCTTGGAGAGCTCGAGGAACGGGAGCATGTGGCCGAACGCCAGCCACGGGAACACGACCACCTCCAGATGCCCACCGGCGCCGGCGTCGGCGCCGGCTTCTCCCATGGCTGCGCTGTAACTGATCGGCGACTTCCGGGACGCAGGAGAGCAACACGAAGACCGGCGGAAGAACGCACGTGCACACGCATAGCACAACAGAACCACACGCAGGACGCAATACTACTACTGGTGTATATATGGTGCCAATTTGACAAGACATGGCCGTTGAGGTATCATCCTCAAGACCATAAAATGCAGTCTGTCCATATATAGAATGGTAGACACAGCCGTATCCGGAACCACCCACCAAATTGCCCTTGTGGCTCCAAATATGCAAGGCGAGAAAGTCCCCCATTGGTAAGGTTGCTGCCAGACATGATTTCTGGTCCCATACTATCCTGTCTCATAGATCGCAGATCTAGATCCTCTCACGATGCCATTGTATCATCTCATTTTTGCAAAAAAGAAAGAAATATGGCTGTTTGAATTGGCAAGTGAGTGTGAGAAGCAGAGAAGGAAGAAAGATATGGAACAACATCCAGGGCACTCTGTTAGATCTAGTCTAACCTTGGTAGATGCACTGTAAGGTTCAAACATGTAGATCTGAGAGGGAGAGAGAGAGAGAGATCGGTGAGGAAAGGCACTACCTGCGCCCTGGCTCGACAAGCATGAGCCAGAGGGGATGCCCGAGCTGGTGCCGGAGCTGGAGCCGCCGTCGTTAGCCATAGGGAGAAAGGAGGGCGACGGCGTGGGTGTGCGGTGGTGGCGGTGCTTCCCGTCGGCTCGTGCTAACCCTAGATCGGTAGGGGTGTAGGTGGGGTGTTGGCATAGCGGCGAACCTCGTACCGTGCGCTGCCAGCTCCCCACCACTTTATATAGCGCGATGACAGGGGCCCACCCACCAGATGAGGTTGGGGCGCCCCCGATCAGGGCGCGGATAAGGGACTCCATTCGGCCGTTGGGCTCGAACAGGGAGAGATCTATCTAATATTCTCCCCTTTGATCTCGACTTTACTTTTAACTTTGTTCTTTACTTATTTCATCACAGAAAGATACATAGAGCATGTTTCATCGTCTCAGCTCAATTGCCAATAGAATCAGACAACCACTATATACCTTCATGTTTTGAAATAAATCCTGTTACTTTTGGGCCTCTGTAGTCCAGGAATCATAGGCTTCCCATTAAACCCATGCCGGCTATGTGTTCCTTGAACACATTGGGTGGTAAGCCTTTCGTTAGCGGATCCGCAAGCATATCCTTTGTCCTTATATGCTCAAGTCTTATAGTTTGATCCTGAACTTTGTCCTTCACAACATAATACTTTATATCTATAGACTTTGTAGCATTACTCGACTTGTTGTTGTGAGCATAGAATTTGGCGGGCTTGTTGTCACAGTACATCTTTAGTGGCCTGCTGATGCAGTCAACCACTTTCAAGTCGGGCAAATTTTTTTTTAACCATAACGCCTGTCCCATGGCCTCATAACATGCTATAAATTCTACATACATCGTAGATGATGCAACTATTGACTGTTTGGCGCTTCTCCACGAAATAGCACCTCCTGTGAGAGTAAAGACATACCCTGTCGTGGACTTTCTGTCGTCTTTATCTCCCGCAAAATCTGCATCTGAATACCCTTTTATTTCTAGGGAATCAGATCTTTTATATGTTAGCATGAGGCCTTTTGTGCCTTGCACACAACGCAAAGCTTTCTTTACCATCTTCCAGTGCTCTATGCCTGGATTCTCTTGATATCTACCGAGTACCCCGGTGATAAAAGCTAAGTCAGGGCGAGTGCACACTTGTGCATATTGTAAGCTTCCAACAGCCGAAGCATATGGTACTGACTTCATTTGATTGATCTCATATTGATTCTTTGGACATTGGGATTTCCCAAAACTGTCGCCCTTGACTATGGGAGCAGGTGTTGCATTACTCGCATGCATATTGTATTTCTTTAGAATCTTTTCACAATATGCTTTCTGCGACAGTCCTAACACTCCATTCTTTCTTTCTCGGTGAATTTCTATGCCCAAAACATAAGAAGCTTCACCAAGGTCTTTCATGTCAAACTTTGATGACAAGAACTTCTTTGTCTCTAGTAGTAGAATAACATCACTACTGGCAAGTAGAATGTCATCCACATACAGAATTAGGAAAATATATTTCCCACTTTTTACCTTTGCATAAATGCAGTTGTCCTCAACATTTTCCTTGAATCCAAATCTTTTAATTGTATCATTAAACTTTAAATACCACTGCCTAGAGGCTTGCTTTAACCCATAAATGAATTTCTTTAGGCGGCATCCCATATGTTCCTTCCCCTCCATGAAAAAACCCTTGGGTTGTTTCATGTAAACATTTTCTTCTAAATCTCCATTTAGAAATGCAGTCTTAACATCCATTTGATGCAACTCTAAATCAAAATGTGCAACAAGTGCCATGATGATTCTGAAGGAGTCCTTACACGAGACCGGAGAAAAAGTCTCATTGTAATCTACGCCTTCTCTTTGCGTAAAGACTTTTGCCACAAGTCCTGCTTTGTACTTTTCTACATTCCCATTGGAGTCATACTTTGTTTTGTAGACCCATTTGCATCCTACTGTTTTGGCTCCTTTAGGAATTTCCTCTAAGTCCCAACATTGTTGGAACTCATTGATTTCATTTCATCTTCCATTGCCTCCACCCATTTGGCTGAGTGAGGGCTACTCATGGCTTCTTCATATGAGGTAGGATCACCCTCCATATGAACTACGTTGTAGACTTTGTAAATTGCTTTGGAAATGGCTGGTCTTCGTTCTCTTTTAGACCTTCTGAGTTCATCAGACTCTTGCTCATTTCTTGCCTCGGGTTCAGGCACATTTTCAGTATGTGGCTGTTCTAGCTCCCTTTCGTGCTCAACAGTGGGTTCAGGTGGCTCCTGATGGACATGTTCCGAACTTTCGCCCATTGTTGTCATGTGTGGAGTCACAACAGGTGCCGGCACCACGACCTCAGGGGTTGTAGATGGTGGCACAACATGTAGCGAGAAAAATGGCTCCTGAGTCATTGGATTAGGTGCATGCACCCTCTTCTCCTCAAGATCAATTTCCCGAGCTACCGTGCTCCCCCTCGTCAATTTGTCCTCCAAGAAGACAGCATGTCTCGTTTCTACAAACTTTGTGTATCTGTCAGGGCAGTAGAAACGATAGCCTTTTGACTTATCAGGATAGACAATGAAGTAGCAAGATACTGTTTTGGGGTCTAACTTTGCAATGTTTGGATTGAAAACTTTTGCCTCAGCTGGGCTCCCCTAGACCCTCAAGTGATGCAGAGAGGGAACTCTGCCTGTCCACAATTCATACAGTGTTTTGGGCACCGACTTACTTGGTACTCTATTGAGAATGTGAATGGCGGTTTTAAGCGCCTCCATCCACAATCCCAATGGTAGGGTGGAATAGCTCATCATACTGCGTACCATATCCATAAGGGTACGGTTACGCCTTTCAGCTACTCCGTTTTGCTGAGGTTCGCCCGACATTGAATACTAGGCGACTATCCCATTTTCCAACAGGAACCTTGCAAAGGGTCCTGGTACTTGACCATATGGAGTATGCCGACCGTAGTACTCCCCCCCACGATCGGACCGAACTATCTTAATTCTTTTATCATGCTGATTTTCTACTTCAGCTTTGAAAATTTTAAATTTATCCAATGCTTCAGATCTTTCTTTAATTGGATAAATATAACCATATCGGGAGTGATCATCCGTGAATGTTATGAATGAATCATAGCCATCCATACTTTTTGCCGGAAACGGTCCACAAATATCCGTGTGGATTATTTCTAGTGTAGCTATACTTCGGTTTGCACCCTTTTTAATTTGTTTTACAAACTTTCCTTTAATGCAATCTATGCATTGTTCTATGTATGAGAACTCTAACGGAGGAAGAATATCATTTTTAACGAGGCTTTCTATTCTTCCCCTCGAAATATGGCCTAATCTGCAGTGCCATAACTTCGATGAGTCAGGAGTTCGCTTTCTTTTCTTTTGATCTTTGTTCGACAAGGGAACTTGTTCATTCACATCACACACAGAAAATACTTTCTCATGCAAAGATAATAAATATAGCTTGTCATGTAGGGTAGCAACACCCACACAAATATCTTTTAACCAAATGGCACATTTGCCATGTCCAAAATAGCACTCATATGAATCTTTGTCCAATCACGACACACTTATTAAGTTTCTATGAATGGAAGGAACAAAAAGAACATCCTTAAGCAAAAGAGAAGAGCCATCAGCCAGCTCCAGAGGAATGTCGCCAACAGCCTCCACTTCTGCTTCAATCCCATTCGCCACTTCAACGAGTCTTTCTCTTTTTGGCAAAATCCTTGTCGAATGGAACCCCTGTAAAGAGTTGGCAACATGAACAGTTGCACCAGAGTCAATCCACCAAGTAGATCTAGAAAACTTTTCATACAGAGATTCATTAACAAAAGAGACTATATCTTTACCGTTTTTGGCCATTATGGACTTCAGCCATACTAGACAATCCTTCTTGTAGTGGCCAACCTTTTTGAAGTGGTGGCACTGGTCTTTTCCCCAGGGGTGGACTGCTGGTACTGATGCTGGTGCTACTGTGGGCCCTTGCCATGTGGCTTGGAAGGTGAACCACCATGGTTACTATTGGTGAAGTTCCTCTTCCTATTGTCCTTCACGAAGTTCAAGGAACCACCGTGAAGAGCCTTCAGCCTTTCCTCCTCTTGGGAGCACATCCCAATGGTCTTTTCAATGTCCCACTTTTCAGGGGACATGTTATAGTTTATTACGAAGTTCTCGAATGGCTGTGGAAGAGAGGCCATCACCAGGTGCACCAGAAGTGTAGGCTTTAGCTCGAGGTCCTCATCCATGGGCTTCAGCTTGGCTGCCATGTTTGACATCCTCAAGATGTGCTCTCTTATGCCGTGTGGCCCTCCCGTGTACTTTTCTGTCACCAGCTGTTTTAACAGCTGGATTGCATACATCTTTGAAGAGACGATGGCGGCTCTTTATCTTCTGAGGTATTCGCCCACGGAGGCACACTCTCCAATTGAGCCCACTATAGCGTTCTCAATTGTCTTCTTTACAAAAGCCAAACATTTCTTGTTGACGTTCACCCACTTTTGATTGTCTATCGAGTAGGCCAGCTCCAAGGGAGCATGGTCCCTCTTTCTTTTTTCAAACGCAGCACTTTCCTCAGCATCGCCCCTCACAGGGTCAGCAGGCTTGACTGGTTGCTTGGTGTCAACCATCCAGTCCACTTCGGCGCATACAAACGCCAGATCAACCTTTTTCGTCCATTCGGAGTAGTTGTCCCCCCTTAGCAGTGGGATGTCCTTCAAGTAGCTCATGAGGTTGAGACCTCCTGAAAACCACAAAAGATGTGAGATCACTAAAGAAAACAACTGTATGCATTAATACAACGTTGGTATAAATTAAGCATGCAATTGTTTGTGCCATTTAAAATTACATCACCGTTGGGTAGAAATAAAATTAAATGCACCTTTAATACTCAATGAAAAAGATCATGATCATGCTTAATAATAACGTTGGTCAATTAATAACATGAGACACAATCATCTTTAATTACTTTGTCACATCTTTATAACAAAATTTAAACAAATTTTATTGCATTATTGGAATTTAAATCAACTATTTGCAGCGGAAACATTTTTAATAACTTTCATAACTTTAAACTTTACAGAAAAAATTCTGCCTCTTTCATATTCTCTAGTCAAATATTCACTTGAAATATTGAATAGAGAAAACTATGTTAAAATATGCTTAAAACTCAGCAAAAACAATAAAAAAACAGCTCTGAAAAGAAAATGTAAAAAAGCATGCGGTTATGCCTGTTGGTCCCTTCTTTGTAACAACAGCGGCTGCCCCGCTGAAGCCCAGCAGCCTTGGCCCGCTTGGCCCACCATCGTCGGTCGTCGCCCGTAGCGCTCGATCCTGACCGTCCCTTGCCTCTACCCTAGATCTAACGGCTGCCCGCGCCCCTCGGAGGGATAAAACCCGCCCGCGCCGCATCCCTCCTGAAACCCTAAGCCATTTCCCCCCGTCCGCCCACCCCGCGGCCCCCTGTCCCTCTCTCTGGCGGCGCATGCACCAGCGGCCGAGGCGAGGTGGCCGCCCCTCGGCGAGCCCCTCCCTCTCTGGCGTCCTCCTGCCCGCAGCTCGGTGGGGAATGAGGCGAGGCGGCGCCGCCCGGTGCAGCCGGCGGCCCCCTCCCTCTCCCACGCACGCTGCAGCCCCTCGAGTGGAGACGAGGCGAGGCGGCACCGCCCGGCACCGCCGGCGGTCCCCTCCCTCCCCCAGCGCGCAAGCTCCTCCCTTCACCTTTCCTTCCCCGTTCTCCACCTTCCCACACCCTCCAGCCACGACGGTGAGCGAGAGAGAGAGAGAAGGCCGGTGTCCTCCTGCCCCCTTTGCCAGCGGTATGTCCACCCTAGGGTGGGCACCACCGCCAAGCAGCGTGGAGACGCCTCTGGCGCACGGCGGCGGTCCTCTTGTGGTTTTCTTTTGGGGATTTGGGGCTGTTCTTTTGGATCTGGGGAGGATTTGATTTGGGGCTTTTCTTTGTAGCTTTTGCATGCGGTATCTGGGGGAAAATAGGATTAGGGTTCAACTTTTCGATCTACTTTGCTTGATTCGGGGTGGGATCTGGGAAAAACTAGGGGTTGCTTTTCTTTGCTTTGATTTTCTTTGCCCTCCGAAGAGGGTGTGTTCTTCTTCCGACGCCTCGGCATGCCGATGCGCGTCGAGATAGAGAGGAACAGCGCGACCAGAGGGGCAGGCGAACTTTAGATCTAGGGTTTTACCTTTTGTTCTTTTCTTTTCTACCGAAAGAAAACTAGCATCTAATATGCTCTGATACCATTGTTAGATCTAGTCTAACCTTGGTAGATTCACTGTAAGGTTCGAACATGTAGATATGAGAGGGAGAGAGAGAGAGAGATCAGTGAGGAAAGGCACTACCTGCGCCCTGGCTCGACAAGCATGAGCCAGAGGGGATGCCCGAGCTGGTGCCGGAGCTGGAGCCGCCGTCGTTAGCCATAGGGAGAAAGGAGGGCGACGGCCTGGGTGTGCGGTGGTGGCGGTGCTTCCCGTCGGCTCGTGCTAACCCTAGATCGATAGGGGTGTAGGTGGGGTGTTGGCACAGCGGCGAACCTCGTACCGTGCGCTGCCAGCTCCCCACCACTTTATATAGCGCGGCGACAGGGGCCCACCCACTAGATGAGGTTGGGGCGCCCCCGATCAGGGCGTGGATAAGGGACTCCGTTCGGCCGTTGGGCTCGAACGGGGAGAGATCTATCTAACACATTCATCTTGGCATCCATTTTAAGCCTCTAAGGTTTGTGTCTGCGATGGAGTAACATATATGAATCTTACATCCAGGACAAGAAACTTGAAGCATGAATCAATGCTGAAAAATGAACCGACATGTAATGGGTTTGGTAAGTTTCAAGGTTGCACGACTTTCACCGCACAACTACGGAAGAAAGGTGGGGCGGGACAAAATGAAGAGAGTTAGCTGATTACTCCCCTCCAATTTAAAATATAAGATATTTTAGCTTTATGAAGTGAATGTATCTAAACCCTTTTAGTGTTTAGGTCCACTCTGAACTTACACTAAAAAGCATCTAGATACATTTGTTTCACAAAGCTAAAACATCTTATATTTTAGAATGGAGGGAGTAGTTGTGATTGAGCAGGGCTTCACCAACCAGAGGCAACAAAATGTTTTCCTGTTGGGCCATGCCCTAGGTTTAACCCAACTTAGCTCCGCCCCTACTTGGTTGTTTGCTTAGGTTTCTGATAGTTACACCTTAGTTGGATATTGGCGCATATTTAACGTGATATGAAAATACACATCATAAATAACATGTAACTTTAAAATGTCATTCTTTACTAACTCAATCATTGCTCAAGTCAGAAAGAAACATATGCTTCAAACACATGGAGAAACTAGATTCAACCTGAACCTAGCACAAGTTGTGAGTGCAACCAACTAAGAGGTATTGCAATCAAGTACTAACCGTTTTCAACAAGAAAACAATATAAATACTACGTCGCGCTACCCAAAAGTGCAGCACCAATATCAACACAAAGGCATAAATCTTTTTAGTGGAAAATCTCAATTTGAGAGGGGGGAATCACAGGCCAAAGCCACCCAAATATTATTCCACAATTATCAAATTTGGGATTTTTTCTCTTGTGGCGACGGAGATCTGGCTGCGTGATCTAGGACTCGTTGAAGTGACTGTTGGTGCGGGAAGAAAACACAGGGGGAGTTCCCAGTCTTATCTTACAGGGTGAAAATTCAAAGTCTGGCCTTAACTGGTTGTGCTTGGCAATGACCTTGTTGAAGGCATTGTTTAGTGAGCGAGGACTTAGGACTACTGGTGTTGTTCTGATGGTGACAGTGTTGTTGCTTTGAGGATTAGTTCTCTGTAGCGGGACTTTTCCTTTTTTGTAATTCTTTTTTCTTTTTTCTAGGCTGTGTGCATCCGTAGAGCCGCTAGGGCATGCGTTGTTGCAGAGGCTGGGTGTAATTGGTATCTCTGTGATATTAATATATACTCTTTTCCAAAAAAATCAAATTTGGGATGCAAAAAATTCTTCTCTAGAGAGCACTATGGGATCTCATACATCAAGATCTCATGGATCTTGGATGCAAACAACAAGATTTGAAGCAGAAGAGTTAGGGATTGGAAGAATCTTAGCAAAGATGGTGGAGACATAACTTGAAGGAGACACGGCAGTGGAAATAGACTTCATAACCTTTTAGAAAGCACAAAGTGCTTGATATCAAGCTTCTTTCTCCAAATTACTCTCCTTTTGTTCTCTCTTGGGTTTCTTTTCTAATGGAAGCTACCTAGGATTTTTGTCTCTCCACCTAGTGGTGGATGGATGGGAGGCTTAACATCCCCATTCTCTCATGCCAAAGTCCAAAAACACCCTTGCGTCATAACCCTAATGGGTGGTGGGATCTTGCACTTCTTTGGCCCCTTTAAAAGGTTTTGAATGGATATCTCCTCAGAACCAACACGAGGAGGATACTCGGCGAATCGCTGCATCCAACTCATGAGGGGCACCGCCCATGCCTGCTACCTTACAACAACTTTGTAGATATCACTTGGCAATAGCTTAGTCATGAATCATATCCGAGCCGTTCTTATTGGTGTTGACCTTCTCCAGTTTTAGCAACATGGAATTCACAACATATTAAATCCAATGATACCTCACATTAGTCTGCTTGGTTCACGAGTAAAATCTTGAATTATTGGTAGGATGGGTATCACTTTGATTATCATTAAACATATTGTATTTATCTTGCTTCATGTCGAGCTCTTGCAAGATGTTCTTCATTGAGAACACTTCCTTACAAGCATCAACCACAACTATGTACTCAACTTCTATGTTTGACAATATAACACATTTCTACACCCCCTGATTGCCATGACACTGCTCCTATGCATAACTCATCGGGTACCTAGAATTTTACTTCCTAGAATGTGCATCACTGGATCTACATATGTATAGGCTTTCAATACATGATCATCACTTCCAAATCATAAGCATAATCTAGAACTTCCGTTGAGATATGTGAGAATCCACTTCACTACATTATTTCCAGTGAGCTTCACCTAGATTTTTCATGAACTGGCTAACAACTCCAACTACATAGGCAATGCTAGGCTTAGTGCAAAATTTATTCAGATTGAGGATATGTGTGCTGCCCTCTTTTTTGCTCCTTTTTGTTGTAAATGATGAAGTTAACGCATTTTCTTATTGTGGAAGACTGGGGTGGGATGTGAGTGTTTGTGCATGGTAGTTGTGGTGCAGTAAGTGTATAATCCACATCTTTCATCGTGGCTTAATGACTAGTCTATGAGAGGTCACTCCTCCTATAGACAATTTTGTAAAGTAGACATTCCAAAGATTTAGGATGCATACAGTTGTTCTTCATTAGGATTCTTGGCGTGCACCACAAATTGGGAAGAGGCCTCTGGAATCATTTATTTTGAGATTTTTTATGAGAGAGGCAATAGTTTTTTTTTGTGTGTCTGGGGGGGGGGGGGTGTACTTGCATGAATACTCGCATCTCTACATCGAACACTTCACTCACATTGATGCATACCACTCCATGGCTCCTCCAACCGACCCAAATGACAAACAACTACCACTGAAACCACAAAAGAAGATTGTCTCATCTACCCTCTTATCTTAGAGTTAGGGATTTCCCTTAATAATTTAAAGAATATTTGTCAGGATCCTATTACAATCCCTAAATCTTTTCTGGGTAGAGTCAATTCTGTGCGCAAGGCATACTGACACCTTTGATCCGGGTTAGTGATTTCATATAGCTTGTTTTTTTTCCCTAGAAGACCTAGTTTGTCAAATTCTTGGAAAGAATCCTCTTGTGCAAGATTACTCGAACAAGACCTTAAGAACTAACAGAACTTTGTTTACTGGACCAAATTGTTGACGTTTTGTAGGTTTTATCAATGAATGGAAATAGGGGTCAAGATATACCCGCAGTTGTGCACACACAAATGAGTAGTTAACGGGATAATACTATGGCGATGTACCCATAATGCTATGACAGTAGGCTAGCCGTATCCATGAACTTACATAGCATACCTTTTTGGGCCACCAGGCGACCTGTAGATTCACTGCATCCAAAAAAAAAACTGTTAACGGGATGTCAAGAAAATTTGTCGTCTGTACATTGGGTGGTCGTTTTCGTGGGCTTTTGCTCGTGTAGGTTATCAGGGCACACCGAAGAAGCTAGGATTTTTTTTAGATCAACGAAGCAAGCAAAGATTAATTAAGTGACCTTGTCTACGATAATTTTTCCATGGTAAGTCATTCGATAGTTCACCAAACCTGGTACGTCGAATTACTTGTTGGCTCCTCATAAAAAAATAAACCGTTGGGCATAAGACTGTGAGCCATTGCCATCATAAGACAATTGGGTCACGTGCCAGGATGAGAGCAACCGGTAGATGATTTTGCACCAAGAGCTACTTAGATTCAACGGCTAACAGCTTGCTTGGTTGCTTGGGTATCTTTTCTGGCCACCTTGCTCCACACACATATGAACATGTGTACTGTAAACTGACATGGAAATTTGTCGATTGTCGACTGTATCTATTTTTGTGAAACGTCAACTGTTTCTATTTTTTACTTTGCAATCCGGCTAAAATTATCCTGTTTGTGCTAAAAATACAAAACAAAAAACTGTTCTTCTAGTTGTGTTGGTCACTCCAACTTATGTGAGATGTCACAATCGTCACTATCCCATGCTCCTCACTTTGTGCTTTCCTGGACTAGAAATAATAATAAGTGAAATTATGATTGTTAGGGCATATACAATAGGGTGATGTCGGTCCTTTTTTAGAGTTTACACGTCTTTACTTAATTGGAAGAGAGAGAATCAAAAAAGAGAAGGTTGTCAAGAGAAGACAATTTTCTCCATTATACATTGTGTCTTCTCTTATCAACACATTTTTTTTACTATAATTAGTAATTCACATTAAATCTTAGAGATGACAATAAGAGATGACCCATTGTACGAATTATTTTTATTGTCTTCTCTATATTATATATAGAGAGCAAAGAAATGACTCGACTTATCTGCTATTGTATATGCCCTTGCTCGAAGCTAAGCCGCGGAGCGGGCGACAACTACCCACAAATCAGGCCACACCTGTCTTGCACTCTTCTGAAATTCAAAGCACATTTCCAAGTGAAACTCGCTCCTAGGATTCAAGATACACCTTTTACTTTTCACAGGATTTTATCAGTATCCTAGGGCGCGCGACCCCCCTCTTGGGCCTCTTCTGAGGCCCATGTAGGTGGGTTGCCCCATTAAATCTAGTTAAAAATATTTTTTAATATTAATTCATTAATTAATATTAAATATATATTATGTAATACCTACCACTCCGAAACATCTTTCGGACCCTTCCAATCATCATCGGATATCCTTGGAACCATTCTGGTATCACCCCAAAATAATTTAGGAGTTCTCTCTCTTTTCTCCTACAATCTCAGATCAATCTCTAAGTTTCATCTACCCTTAAGCGTGACACCCTATGGTTTGAAAATACACAGACATGATTGAGACACTCTCTGATCAATGACCAACATCGGTGTTTGGAAACTCATGATGTCCCCCGTGTATTCCACGAATAACTTGATCGCTTGAACTTTGAACATCGAGTCTCATTCCCTTTGCTCTATGATACGTCCAAAACGTATCTACTTTTCCGAACACTTTTGCTATTGTTTCTCCTCTAAACTTGTGTGATTTGGATACAACTAACATGGACTGACGTTGTTTTCAGCAGAATTACCTTGGTGTCTAGTTTTTGTGCAGAAAATCAACTATCAGGAAAAATTCCAGAAAATATGCCAAAAATTATATTTTACCAGAAGATCCACGGAGCCAAAAGACGAAACGGAGTGGAGGCCTGGGGGGGCACACCCATGCCCCGCGCCTAGGGGGTGCGGCCACCCCAGGCACCCCCTCGGGATCCCTCTACGCCTATAAGTTGCCCCTTGACCTAAAAACCCACGGGGGTTCGACGTTTTCCAGAGAAGAGTTCCGCTCCGCCGCCACCATCAAAAACCAAGATTCGGATCCAGAAACTCTGTTCTGGCACCCTGTTGGGACGCGGAATTTGGAGAGGATCATCGCCATCGTCATCACCAACGCCTCTCCATCAACCATCAATGTTTCCATCATCCATGAGTGAGTAATCCCCCACTGTAGACTTGGGGATGGTAGGGATTGGATGAGTTCTATCATGTAATCGAATAAGATTGTTAGGGCATAGTGCCTAGTATCTTGATGTCTACGCACTTCTATTCTTGTAGACAATTGTTGGGCCTCCAAGTGCAGAGGTTTGTAGAACAACAGCAAGTTTCCCTTAAGTGGATTACCCAAGGTTTATCGAACTCAGGGAGGAAGTGGTCAAAGGTATTCCCTCTCAAGCAACCCTGCAATCAAGATACAAGTCTCTCGTGTCCTCAACACACCCAATATAGGTGCACTAGTTCAGCGAAGAGATAGTGAAATACAAGTGGTAACGGTGCCCGAAAAGAGCTTGATGGTGAGGTAAAGACTAAAGGCAACAAGAAGGAAGCAAGCAAACATGCAATAGATCTAGTAGAAAACAGTGTTTCAATGCTTAGAAACAATGCCTAGGGATCATACTTTCACTAGTGAACACTCTCTCATATAAATATCCTTTCTTCATGATACTACTCTTAACTACTCTCCGTTTGGACACTGTAATCCATAGTAGGGCTATAACAGCATACCTCAAAGTCCGCCTTCCCCAATCTAGATAACCCCACACTGTCACCTTGAGCGCTAGATGGTTCCAACAAACACCAAAATTTCATAGAGACATACAACTCCAAATATAACTCATAACAAATATCCAATCTAGTCAAAGTGCCACACACGGTATGCCCGTTGTCACTTTCACACACGTGGGAAAAAACATAGATCTATTAAAGCACAAAGAGTATTTATGTAGACTCAAGCCTAAGTGCCACCATGGTTCACGCTGTCACTTTCACACACATGGGGAGAACAGAGATCTAATGAAGCACTTGAGTAGCAAGGTAGATCTACTTGATTACAAAGCTCATGACCACAAGATCATGCATAGAGAGAGATGAACACATAGATACTAGTAGAGCCCTTAGCCTCGAAGGAGAACTACTCCCTCCTCATCATGGGAATCAACAACGGTGATGGAGATGATGCTACACTCAACATGGAGGAAGAGTGCTTCGTTGGAAACCCCAAGAGCAAGGTATGAAGAGTACAACAGCAAGATTTTCATCAGTAGAAACTAAGGTTATAGAACCAGAAGGAGGAAGGAAACGTCACACAGGCGTTGGAAGCAACATGGAGACCTGCACAACACAAACTCAAGACTCTGTCCCAACGAATCAGTGAGATTGTCAAGCTCACCGATTTGCTGTAACAAAGGATTAAACGTATGGTGTGGAAGGTAATGGTTTGCAGCAAGTAAACAAGTAACAATGGAAGATGTATCAATGGTAAAGATTGGACCGGGGTCCATAGTTCACTAGAGGTGCTCTCCTTAGATAAACAACATGGCATGAAGGGTAAACAAATTACAGCGAGGCAATTGACAGGAACTAAGCAAGGCATAACAATGAAATTACTAGCCAGAAAGATCCTATGAGGTTGATTGAGCAATACAACAATATACATAGACCGTAATCCAACTGCATCTATGACTAGAAATCCACCTTCAGGTTATCATCCAACCCTCCAAAGATAAGTTGCAAGCAACAGACAACTGCTTTAAGCAAAGTGTGTAAGGTAAACAATCCACATGTTCCATGAACAAGAGACCGTTTTTTTATCCCTAGTAGCAACAGCACATCTACAACCGAAGAGATTATTGTCACTTCCCTTGGAAACTAGAGGCATGAACCCACTATCGAGCATAAATACTCCCTCTTGGATTCACTAGCAACTACTTGGCCAAGATAACCACTAGCAACGGAGAGCATGCAAGATCACAAACAACACAGACATGATAGAATCATAAAGATAGAACCATTAATCAAACCAACATAATAATCTCATTATCCATCGGATCCCTGCAAACACAACATGCATGATTACAAATATATTAGATCTTGATCATGAACGGAGCTCACAAGATCTATACATGAAAGCACAAAGGAGGAGATACAACCATCTAGCTACTCCATGGACCCATAGTCCAAGGTGGTACTACTCACGAATCATACCGGAGAGAAGGCCTCCGGGATGATCTACCCTCCGGCAGGGTGCCGGGAAGAGCTTCAGATCCCCACGATCTAGGGATGATGGTGGCGGTGGCTACAGACGGTTTTGTGGATTTCTGATCGGGTACTGAGAGTTTCTGCATCAGGGGATTCTTATAGGTGAAGGGGGAGACCGAGGCGGCGGCCAGAGGGGGCAAACCCTACCTAGGCGCAGGGTAGGGCCCACCCGCGCCTAGGGGGGGTTTAGCCGCCCTGGCACGCCTCCTCTTCTCTCCTTTGGACTTCTTGTTCCCCACGAAAAGTTATTGACTTTGTCCTTCGTCCTGTCCAATTCCGAGAATATTTATTTACTAACTTTTCTGAAACCAAAAACAGCAGAAAATAGGCATTTGGCACTGTTGCAGCTTGTTAATAGGTTAGTACCAGAAAACATGTAAAAATCACCTCAAAGTGTAGACAAGTAAAGCAAAGTAGAAACAAAACAAGCATGGAGCATCAAAAATTATGGATACGTTTCCAACGTATCAAGATGGTGGTGGAGATCTATGGAGATGGCTCCGGGGGCACTTCCCCGTCCCGGCAGGGTGCTGGAACAAAGACTTTCTATCCCCCGAATCTCCCCTTCGGTGGTGGCGGTGCTACAGAGGTTTTCGTGGATTTCTTCTAGATGCCCTAGGGTTTTTGGGTCGGAGGCTTATTATAGGCGCAAGAGTCAAGGTCGGTGGGGTTCCAGGGGGGCCACACCCCCTGTGGGCGCCTCCAGGGCTTGCCCGTGCCTAGGGGGTGCGGCCACCCTGTGGCCCCCCCTCTGGCTCTGCTTCGTGGTTCCGTGTTGCTCCGGGAAAATAATGACTTTGGCTTTTGTCCCGTCCAATTCCGAGAATATTGATTTTCTACCTTTCTGGAACCAAAAACAAAAGAAAACAGACAACTCGCACTGTGGCAACTTGTTAATAGGTTAGTTCCAGAAAAGATATAAAAAACCCTCAAAGTATAGACAAACCAAAGCAAAGTAGATACAAAACAAGCATGGAGCATCAAAAATTATAGATACGTTTCCGACATATCAAGCATCCCCAAGCTTCACTCATGCTCGTCTTGAGTTGGTAAGTGATAAAAAATAATAATTTTTGAGGTGACGTGCACCATCAAAATCAAGATCAAAACCATTTGAAAGCATTGAAAGCTGGGATCAAAGAACTCTAAACATGTGCATGAAAGATGGAGTTCTAATAATAAGACAAAGTAACTATGCATGTGCGGTGACCCAGCATACCACTACATGTGTAGTACACTATAGTCGTTGACATGACATCCACAGAACACCTGTGACACCCCCGGGATTAGGGCTAAACAAATCCTAGACCTCCGTCTGACATAAGCTTAACCTTGATCTCGAGAATATCTAGTGAAGAATCGGTAACACATCAGTGACCCTACGACACAAAATTTATTACAGCAAGCTCATAACTGAGCAGAGAACCAAATTATTACAAGCAGATGTCACTGACCACAAACATCAAACAACGGAAGGCAAATTATGCTATTAATTATAGCAAACTTAACAAATGGCCTAAGAGGCCTAAAGTATAACGATGACGTCCCAGCCCATAGATTCCAGGCTGCCGGCCGGGAACCCCAAGCTACTCGCCGATGTCGATGTAGTACGGAACTTGTCTTCAGGTGAACACTTACTCTGCCAAAAGTATCAACAACGCAAGGGTGAGTACATGGTGTACTCCGCAAGACTTATGGCTGGTGGAGTTGTTTTGCATAAAGCCATCTTTTTTATATAAAACAAGAGGGAGAAGAAGCTCGTCTAGTCAGAGTATTTTAAAAGGGGATAAGAGAGCGACATCTCCGAAATATTGATCATCATTTTTTAATATCCACCAAATAATCATCATCTGAACTAGGATCACCCCCTCGTACCCATGAGGAAGCATCCTTAAGCACACGTTGAACTATCAAGTTTTACGATTAAATTCAAGTTCTTTATGATCATCACGTCCGTTCCCAAGTCGTCCATAACCGTGGACACGGCTTTCCAAAAGATTATTACCCTACAGGGATGTACAACTTTACCCACACGTACTAACCTTCTCTTAATGCCACTTAAGATTAGCCCTCTTCCTTGGAAGGCCGGCAGAGGGTGGTTAGACACGACCTTTACCTTGCTTTCGCCGAGACCACTAGTCACGCAATAAGTATGATTCCACCGTAACGGGTCAAATCCCGAAGACGGTACTTAAAGATGTGAGGCGAGGTTGGTTAACAAGGGCTCCATCGACCCCAAGCAACCCGGTCCACGCTTACCTACCTGTTATGAATGCACCAACTTCACCCGGCAAATCTTTCAAAAGATTTTCTATGCATATGTCGAATGGAACGCCCGAACTATGTGACTCATGGAATCTACTAGGCAAGTTAGTCACTCGTGGGGTTTTCCAGGCCCCGTGTGGTTGTACGCTCGTCTTGGTTCAAGAGGCAAGAACATCGGGTCCTAGTGGTGGCGAGCATGGGACTAGAAAAACCACATCACACCGTGGCCTCCCATACAAGCCTTAGCATGTTTAATCTCATATCACATCCGATCTCATCTCATCATGTTCTCCTATCATACTAGATTCTCTGCATCTGATACATCATCTGGATGGACCAGAACTGACAGCTATGCATGGCTAAGCAGACACAGATATAAGCTCTAGCAGTGTACACAAGCCAAACCTAGTTATGCTAGGAGCAATGGATCAGGTAATATAAGCTCAAAGGGAGTATGCCGCAGATAGGATACTCTATCTAGCGATAAAAGACCACAGTAGAATCGTATGCATCATGGCAAGAATTGAAATGCTTTCGAAATCATAGGATTATATCATGGTGGGGCTATGCTTGCTTCTGCCAGTTGATAGCAGATAAATAGATCTTCGGAAGCCTTGTACTTGACTTGGTTATAGTTGGTCAAGTATTGTTCGTCAATCTTCGATCTTCGATGGTGTGGTCCTCGGTCTTCGATCTCGATCTCGTATTCTACCGGGAAGAACAAATCACCGGAAAGAAAGGAAAACAATCAACACATGGCATCGATGCAATGCTCAAGCAAGGATGATGATATGACAAGTTAATTTGCATTGAATTGAAACCCTAAAGCATGCTCGACCATTTAAACGGGGTTCCGAGGGGTGAAAACCCTAACTCGGGGAAACTCCGGAACACATGAAAGGGGTGGATTTGTTCTTCTAATTAAACTTGTCATTTAAGTTGTTGAACAATGCATGATTATAGCTTAAAGAGGTAGGTTTTATTTTTCTGAACATTTTGATATATTATTTGTATTTTTCTTATAAATTAAAAGTTATTGAATTACAATATTCAAACAATTTCTAAAATTATTTAACTTTCTCTTATTTAAATAAGTCTGGAATTACTTTTTACACCACAGAATGGGCTAGCCACAGACACTGACAGATGGGCCCCAGGGCCACCTCAGCAGACACACACACGAAGTGGTTCAGGGGTTTTCTTCACCGGGGCAGAGGCTAGCCTAAGAGGCTGACGAGTGGGTCTGAGCCACGCAGGCGCCACGTGGACGCCACACGGGCGCCACGTTGGCTCGCCGGCCAACGGGCCAGGCGGCGGTGCAGGACGGTGCTAGAGGACTCGCGGGACTACACGGTTACGTGCGTCCGAGCGAGCGGAGCCAGGCGAGCATGGCAGAGGCGGCGCCGCCCGGATTTGGTCACCGGAGCGCCGACATGAGCTACCTACTGCGGCGGCAACGACGGAGCTACGGCGAGAGCGTGATACAGAGAGGGGGAAAGAGGGTGGAGAGGCTCCGCAGCACCACCATCTCACCAGAATGCTCAAGGGGACGTCGTCGAGGCAGGGCGAGGCCGGATGTGGCCGGAATCGATGGAACAACGGCGACCGGACTTCGGGACGGAGGGTTCGATTCGGCCGATTGAGAGCGCGCCAGCTTAATTGGTTGGTCGGAGACGAACGAGGGTGGCAAGGCGGATTGTTCGACGTGATTTTGTACCTAACACCTAAAAGATCTCGTGGCATTTTGGCATGTATACACATATAAATATGCGACACACATGATGTTATTTTCAAGGAACAAGGCGTGTCCTAATTATCTGCCAGTACTAATTTCCTTGATTAAATGCCTACAAGCTTTACATGTATGCTAGGTACGGGCCATGGCCATGTACACGTACACGCGCACACACATGTATGTGTATGAGTCTAAGAATCCTAGCCAGCTGAAGCAACAGCGGCGCCCCAATCGCAGGCCAGAACGGTTTGCCTCCGCGCGTCAAGATCACAGCGATCGGGTGCAACAGCGGATGGATGAGGCCAGCTGTGGGATAAGATAAACACACGTCCAGTTGAACCTTAAAATGAGAAACCGCATAACAACTCGGCAACGACGCCTGCGCAGCGCGTCGCTATCGAGTCTCGACTCGACGCTCGTCTATAAGAGGGACCGAGCAGCAACTGAGGCAAACAAGGACACACACAAACGCACACAGAGAACACATCCATGGTAGCGGATGACGCGCCGGAAATATAAAAGGAAACGGTGTTCACGCTGGCTCAACGGCGGCAGCTACACGGCGCATGCCGAGAGGCTGCCCACGACATGCGCGCCCAGGAGTCGCGACGGAACGTGCCCAAGGCTTGAAGACGGAGGTCGTCACCGGCACGGCGCCGCCCCGGGGACTCGATGTTGGGCCGGAAGCCGGCTACAACACCAATTACTTGGCCACGACGCAAAGCACGGGCACCCTCTTCATCCGGGCCGCCGGAGCTTGCAGCCGGGCCATCTACGGTCTACCTCGACATCCACTTCTAACTCGTTTCCTTTGGCAATTCCATATGAAGATCAATAAGCCTGCAGCCCAAGAACAAGAGTCCCGCACGACCATCAGGCTGCGGTGCCGGAGGGGACACACGCAGAAAACGGCAGCGAACGGCGCGCCAAACATTTTAATGGAGGCGGCGCTCGTTCATGCTCACGCCTGCCCAACGGCGGCAGCTAAACGGCGCACGCCGAGAGGCTGTCTACGGCATGGGCGCCCTCTTCATCTGGGTCGCCGGAGCCTGCAGCACGGCCATCAATAGGATCCGCTACGTTCTACTTCGACGTCTCCTTCTAATTCATCTCCCTCGACAAGTGCATCGCTGCCGGAGCTGGCTGCGCAGCCCACTGGCGTACCTCTACCGAAGATGGCGATGTCGTACCGTTAATACACAGGCCATGTGATCGATATTCTTGCAGCCCCAAGGACGAGGCGTGCACATGCATGAGTTCATACTCCCTTCACGTACGTGAGGAAGTTCTAGATGTTGCCTGGCGACTTCCTCTATCAACCATCGAGCTCATCTCCCATGGACGCGTTGGCTTCACCGATGCGAATACCAAGGCCCCGCCATCATGGGCAGCAGCACACCGCACGCGCCAGGAGCTTGGTGGTCGCCATTGTCGGCACCGACTCGGCATCGAAGGCAGCTGACGACCGAGCGTCCGTGTTCATCTCCGACTTGAGTGCTGGATGGAGAGATGCCTAGAGATGCATATTTGAAGGAGCCAATGCATGCACCAGGCCCATGCATAGCCCTCTCTAATCTGTACGATCATCAAGGTATATGTGGATACTGATTGATTATTACTTTACCACATACGAGTGTGTTGGTTCTGTTATCAGGTACAAAGGAATGGAGCAACGCAAATGCACACATGGACAAGACGGATATTGCCTCTTGACGGACACTCCGAGCGATGCTGGGGGCATTTCACCATTTGGGTCACCGGTAAATCCACCTGTACCAGCCGCCAGGATCCGCGAGAGTGTCGGATACATCTGCATGGCGTAATCTTCATCAACATCTTCTCCGGCACCAAACAACTGACTACATCAACACCGTATCCCACTCCCGGATGAATCACGCGACCACGACCTCTCAAGCTCCGACGAGCCCAAGTACACCTCTGGCGTCACGAAGTCTACATCGACTCCTACACCAACACTCTTCTTCAACCTTGACCTAGCACCAACGAGGCGAGGCCACTTCACCGACATGTCCTTCTCCGATGAAGCAATTCATTGCTTGCCGGGCACCGACGAGGCAAAGGCAAGCCATCAAGTCCGACATCGACAAGGCGGACACCACCTGGCCAGGCACCGACGAGGTGAAGGCCGCCCACCTGTCTGAGCCGACGAGGCCAGACATCTTCATCATCGGACATCGACAAGCCGGGAAACACGGCTAGGCATCGTCGGGGCGACGGACGTACCGCCCCATCTTCCACTTCATCATCACACCACCAGCTCGAGTGTCACCCTCCAGCCGCGACAAAGACCCCGACTCCACTTCTTCCGAGGTGCAGTGACAACGGTTGGCAGGCAACCACACCTGCCGATGCGAGACAACACCTCCGACACCTCTTCTCCCAAAGCTTGTGAGACGACGCTCTTGTCTAGGACGACAGCCGTGAACTCGGCATCGGACCGAGACGAGGTGTCGACCACACTGGCTGCACCAACTTGTACGTGTGCGTTGGTTTCACACCGACGCTGATCTCCGCCAATACTTACTCCCGCGAGGCATACCCTTGCACACCCCGACGGGGATGCTGGTCGTCCAGAAGTCCTAGCTAAGCGGACCCATGCTACTCCAAATTCAACTACAATGACGCCGTCAAGAGCGGCGGCAAAAGGCGTGGCCGGAGCAAAGGCCACGCTACTCGCGGCGCGTGTACCGACGAGGACACGGGTACTGCCGCCGCACACACACACCACCATCACATCATGCATGGAGAATGCGAAGCAAAGACGACGAAGACGACCATTGAAGCAGCTTAATCGGAGGTGGTTCGCGATCTTTAGTCGCAGACATAATTAATCGGGAGCCTTCCGAGGCCCGTGAACCAGAACACACATTCGCCCAAGTCATATGGCCGCGCAAGCAGGCCACGGAGCGCATATGTAAAGGGATCATGTAATTTTGTTTCTCCATCAAGAGATTAATAAAAATGCACGTTTCCCTATGTCTTTATTCGTGTACTTAGTACACTGGCACGCCCGCATATTTATTTTCCCTTGATGCGTAGAGAGATAATATCCGTGTCGCATTTTTATTATTTCTCGTGTCAAACACGGATCTCCTGGGCATGGCTTTGGCTCAGGCGTCCAGAGCGGCAAAGATGTGGTTACCGCGGCTAGGGTTCGGTCGCTTGGCGAGGAGGAGAGAGGGAGGTCTCTGGAGAGGGGGAGAATGGATGAGAGTGGCCAGGGAGACGACGCAACGATCTTATCCTCCTCCACACGGCGGCGGACGGCCGGATGCAAGCGGTGGGGATCGACGACGGCGCTCGGGACACCGAGCAGCTCGACATCGGGGAGGAAGACGACGAAGCAGCTGGGCGAAGGGGTACGGACCCTGGCTGGGCCACGGGTGGGCCTAGCTAGGCTGCAAACCTATGCGCTGAGCGGCGGTTAGAGGGAAGAGAAGGAAAAGGGCAGGCTGGGCTGGGCCTGGCTGGCTTCTTGGCCTGGGCTGCTCTGTTTTTATTTTGCAAATTGTTTTTCTTTTCTGTTTTCAAATTTCTGTTTGTATTTTGCAATTCAAATCTGTTTTGATCCATTTCAAAATATACTAGAAGCTTTGTAAATATATGAAATACAATGGAACCCTTAATAACCATTTGGGTTCCAATAATTTTGGTAGTTTTTCAAATACTAAACCATTTTGAATTGATTTCAAATAGAGGGGGGAAAGTAGGGTTTAGGTTTTTGTGTATTTCTCTTTGCATGCATTTTGAATTGATTTCAAATATATAATGAAAGTGATTTTTATTTATTTTTATCATCCCTCAATAATTTTATAAAATTCTATAAGGACTAAATATAGTATAAAATTTTAATTAAAATTATATGCCTAAAATTCTATTTCATAATTTATTTGGATAGATTGGAGTATTGTGAATCCAAAAATATTTTATTTATAATTTTTGAATTTTTATTTTATTCTCTGGTATTTATTTAAGTTCAGGGGCATTTTGCTCTTTTCTTATTTATTAAAATCTGTCTTTTGGTAAATGGGCTGCTCGTGTTGATTTATTGGGCCCTGGTGGCCCAATAGGACACAACCAAAACCACACCCCGAAGGGGTTTTGGCCCAGTCCAGTCCACATTCCCATATCACCCTTTCGTTCTCATCTCCCTTCTCCTCTTCGACCCCGTGGTCGATGGCGCCGCCGCCGTGGTCCTCCCTGGCCGCTGCCGTGATACAGGGCGAGGTTGTCGACCACGCTCCACCTTCCTATCCAATTCGATTTGGACCTGGAGCTTCCCCGTGGCCAGACTAGCTCCGTCCCGAACCCTGGGGTTTGGGGTGGCGCTGCTGCTGTGTGCTGTGGTGATGTTCCGCGCCTCAGGTGTGGCTATTATTGCCGCCTCGGCGTGGTGTGGGTCGCAGCGCCCCCTTGGGGGTGCTCCCCGTGCCGCCGTGTTCGTCAACGACCCTCTGCTTCCTCTTCTAATCTACAGCGAGGACCACAGGTGAGTTGGTCCTTGGATTATCACCCGTGTCTCTACCTCCTCTGAGTTCATATGTGTGTAACCAGTGGCTATTCCTCATTAGGGTTCATCTTGGTTCTAGGGTTCTTCCCTGGTTCTAGGATTCATTCATCTTTGTGCTTGTAAGATGATGATTTGATCTGGTAATGATGCCTAATGAATATTGTGCTCACTGTACTTCAGTGCTTTCTTTCATGTTTTGATTATCTGATGCTATTGTTGATCTGATGATAGTGGTTTAGTAGTGTTGCCTCTAATTGGTGATAAATCTTGGTTAAGCTAATGGTGTAACCTTGAAACCCGGTTGGTTAGGTTGATGCTTAATGTGTCTCTCTACTATCAGTACTCTAGTACTGATGGTAGCACTGTCAGTGGTGATTCAATGCACCAGTAAATGTTGGCTTATGGATTCATATGCATATTGAGGTTAATTAGTTTCTTCCAGTACTACTCTGTACATATAAACTTGATCCTGATTCCTGGTTATTGTTTCCAGGAAAATGATAGTTATTGGCTTGCTGGTTTATTTATGAAAGCTAAGTAATTGTTTGGCTTAGTTTTAGAGTTTCTTCTTGTGACACCATTTTAAAATGGCACACAAGTGATGATTCTACTGCTGGGCTTTACTACGGTCAGTGCTTAAGATTGAATATCTGTTAAAGATAAATTGTAAGCTTCTTTCTTTTAAAGATCAAAGCATATGATGCTGGTATGAGGTTTAGGAATTAAATTCCTATCCTACTGTCCCTCATAGATATGCTTAAGTATCAAGGTTGTTCACTGGATCTTGGATCCTGGTTGGCTAAAATGATTTGTTTGCTTATAGCTTAATGTTGGTGCATATAGTTTATGAAATCTATGGTGCTACTCCATTAGGAGATGTGCCCAAATTTTATAAGTTATTTGAGAACCTTTTGGAATATATATATAGGAGTTGTTGATGATCACCAGGATCTATGATGCTGGTTTGAGATCCTGGTGGATTTGGTAGAGTTTACTATTGGCCTTATATTTCAAATTTCCTCTATGATAGGTTCACCCCACTTGGGTGATCACTGAGAGGTTTAATTTGTAAAACAACACATGCTTTTCTGTTTGAATATAATGAACAGAATATGTGGATGTTTTATGATGCTCACCACACTTGGGTGTTGTTGTTGCAAGTTGTTGACCTTGTGGCTAGCTTGATCTGGTGCTTTTCCTGATACTTCCAACTCCTGGACTTGTCCTTGATCTAGATCTCTACCTCCTGGTCCTGGTGGCTTGATCTTGCCCTTGCTCTCCACCTGATCTACCCCCTCCTTATGTCACCATCTTGGTGAGATGATCCAGGGTTTGGTTGGTGTGATCTGGTTTGGCTTTGCTAAGCTGAGTGTGTTCTTGGTGTGTAAGAGTAGGGAAATGGTGTGTTTTAGCTTGCCCACGGCTGTGCTGTGTAGTTTTGTGTGTGGCCTGTTGATGTTGTGCTGACAGCACACACCATGCAGTTTGCTGTGTGTGCTGCATGTGTCCCTGCTGCACCATGTGGATATGCTCTAGATATGAAAGTTACTTCTATCTGGTTACATTTACTTGTCTTGGTGAAATTTGCCCCTCCTTGCTATTTATTTGGCTTATGACTTGAAATTATGAAAGATATATTCTTTCATATTGGTGAAACTTGCCCTTTAAATGATTACTCCATGATGAACCTTGAACAGTGCAACTCACTGTCAAGTCTGAGAGTAAAACATTTTTTAATCCCTAACTTTCTTTCTTTTAGTTTGTGTTTGATTTGCAAGTACCAGACTTGAAGATCAAGACTTCAGTTTAGGTTTTCTTTTTCTTTATAGAATAGTCACTTGTAATATTTCTTTTATTCTTTTGTAATCTTTATTTTATTCTTTGTAATAAAGGTTGTACTATTACTCAATATATAAAGATTATTCTTTTATTTAATTTCTATTGTAAAGATTGTTGAATATTTTCATAAGTTACAGTTTTATAACTTATTTATTGAATAAAATTATGGAATAAATATTCATTTTATTGATTATGTTATTTATTTAAAGTTTGAGTTACTAATTATCACCTCTTAACTAAATCAAAATACTCAATCATAATTCTAAATTCTTTTGAATTATAAATCCAACACTTCAGTTTAAATTCAAATTTCATTTCCCAAAACACACTAATCCACAAATATCATATCAAAGTCTATAATAATCACCCTCCAAGACTATACCTACTCTCAAAGCATGAAAGAAACTTTGATCACTTTAGATTTTTATTTGGCGAAAAATTTACCCACATTTTTACAGATGAATGCATGCAATATCACAGATTCCTAAATCTACCTTTCGTTGGTTCCTAAATGCTGGGATGTTACAACATGCAACATGAAAGGTTACAAACAAAGATCATGAATAGCATGCATTGAAAAAACGATTGTTTGTTTCACATACAGAAAACGTAGCATAGTGGCAATCAGCTTGTCCCTCATAGAGTAGCAAATAGATGCATAGGACACCTTCAAAGTTCATAAGGGTGACTAGAAACAAATAGCACAAGAACAAGTAATATCAAAATATGCATCAATCAATAAGCTTTGGGACACTGCACACAAAATGACAACTATGCTCTCTTAATGGTGCGTAAAAGTAGAAGGTGGAGATTCAATAATGGTGGAAGAAAGGCCTTTTGTAAAGGAAGCAGGGATTTCAAGTTTCAAAAAGAGCTTCCAAAAATTATGGTACTTGTTAGCTTTCAGCCCTTATTGCCCCTATCATAATCATCTTCAAGTGATTAAGGTTAAAGTGAACTAACTATGGAGCATATGCTTGACAAAGTATAAGTTGGCAATCTCAAGTCCCTTGAATACGAGGGCCACACCTCATGCTACTCAACTTCAGTCACATGTAAGTTTTTTCATTGTAAGTATTTGCATATCATAGAGAACCGCCAGCAGGGTACCCCTTGCACATGGTACAGGATCTATCCCATAACCAAAATGACTAGGCAAGCAGGCAATGAGCATCTCAGCGATCTTTTTATTTACTATGTGCATAGATTTTTATTGAGGATGCTTCATAGATAGCTCATTATGGTGATGCTACAAGTTTCCACCATGATTAGGCATGGCTTAGGCTAGCGACACAGGCGTTTCTCTAACACAGAATACAAACTCTATGGACTTACAAGCTCCCTCTTTATTTCACACCGGTGACATCCATAGACAAAAGAGCATGATATCAACCGAGTACAAAGTACAAGTGCAATGTTGAAAATGTTCCCCATGACAGCATGGTTCTGCTAATTCCAACGTATAAGTGCTAGCATATACAACATATACGACACAATGGTTCAAGTTTATTAGGGGCAAAGAATATAAAGTGTGCCATCAAGTTCGTGAGGGCTTTAATCACTAAGTTTTTACATAACAAAATAGTTTTTAATTGGAAGATAGCTGAAAACAAGAATATACTTGGAATGGTGCAACACACCATGCATAGGAGTTTATAGTGGACACTTTGGAATAAGTTGGTTTCTTGGGAGTTGGAAGGATGAGTAGAGCTTACTCATACAAGTGGAGGCTTGCAAAAGACTGGGAGCAACCAACTAAGAGAGCAATAATGGTCATAATCATGTAGAGCGACAAAACATTACTAATCAAAGCATATAGTGGTACCACAAGTCAAGGAATAAATGATCATAGAGGCTATGGTGACTTGTTCATAATCATAACATGGTGTGAGCATGTGCCAAGTCAACCCAAACAAAGCATCAAAGGAGAATACCACAATACTATGCTTTTGTATGCTAAAACGACGCATGATTCCTTCAAGGCACATTAAGCAATCCTAATTATTTGGAAAAAGTCATGCTACAACAATAATCACTAAGCATAAGGTCAACACAAGATCTAGCATGACATGATAAAGTCTAAGTTATAGTCAAAGCAAGCTCCTCTTGTACTAATCAAGCAAGAACTTTCCTACTCTTTTCCAACACCAAACAACTTATTTGAAACAACTCACAAAGATAATAATCAATAAATATCAGTGAGCTTGTCTCACAAATCCACAAAGAAGAACTAAAAATTTCTAAGCTGAAAGCACAAGAAAACTAAGGCTGAACGCAGTGCTAGCAAAAGTGAACACTCACAAAACAATAAGAGTGAAAACTAGAGTGTTCTAGGCAATGGAAACAAAGTGTGTCTCTCTCCAAAATAAGTGTGTTGTAACCAAACAACTTACTCAAGAAAACTAACCAAACGAAAAACAAAAACTAAGACGCTCCAAGAACAACACAACAATGCATGAAACAATAAAAACGAAGTGTCTAGAAAGACCTGGGATTTTTATTGATGAAGAAGGGGATGCCTTGGACATTCCCAAGCTTTGACGATTGTACCTCTAGAATATTTATTGGGGTGACACGGGATGGCATCCCCAAGCTTGAGCTTCTGTCCATTCTTCATCTTATTACATCATTCTCTCTCTACACCTGAAAGTTTTCCTTCATACAAAACTTCACACAATCTTCATTAGCAATATTAGTGTATTCAAAAGATAATAGACCCTTGGGTTTAGCTTTAGAACAGCAAAACTTTTCACTAAAAACACAAGCTACTTTAGCAACTCCTTCAAAAATCTCAATTTCCCAAAAAGAACCCAAAAAGGAGTCAATAAGAGGCAAATGCAAATAATGGCAGAAATCTGTCAAAACAGGCTAGCAGGTAGAAAACGATTTTTTTGAAGACCTTATGTTGCTCAAATAAAAAAGTATTGAACTAATGAAAGTTAGATAACATACTGGGGGATGTATTCGTAAATTTTCAGATCAATCCGACGTACAGAGACTCCTCACGAATTTTTATGGTGGAGGACAGAAATCTGTTTCAGGACAGAAACTCCCCAAATCTTACTTCCCTCTCATTAGAGGTCATTCTTGGCACAAAAGGAAAATAAAAAGGATAAGGAGAGGTTATTACAGAAGTAATAGCTTCCAAGACTCAAGACAACTCTTGGGTTATATCCCAACAAGTACTTGTCTTTACCGCCTTTAAGTTAGGCTTGATAGTTTAAGAAGATGCTCACATAAGAAATATGAATTGAAGTAAAAGAGAGAATCAAGAAGCAAATCCAAAACACATTTAAGTCTAACCCACTTCCTATGCATAGGAATCTTGTAAATAAACAAGTCATGAGAGCACAAAGCAACAAGCATAGGAAAGCAAAACAAATGCAACTTCAAGATTTTCAACATAAAGAGGGCAAACTTAATATTTTTGAGATGCATAAGACCATGTTTCCCTCTCACATAATAACTTTTAGTATCAACATGAAAAAAATAACAATATAACTATCACATAAAACATTCTTATCATGATCCACATGCATAAAATGATTATTACTCTCCACATAAGAATAGCCATTCTTATTAATTGTAGTGGGAGCAAATTCAACAAAATAGCTATCACTATTATTCTCATCACCATAATCATCAAATACAGGAGGCATATTATAATCACAATCAATTTTCTCTTCAATAGTAGGTGTACTGAAAATATCATACTCATCATTGTAATCATCATATATTGGAGGTATAGTATCATCATAAGCAATAGAATAGCTATCTTACCAAGTGTGTTCATTTGTAAACATATCATCATTGGAAGGAACATGGATAGAACTAATAGCACAACAACTATTAATATCATCATTTTTAGAATTGGTACCAAAGAGATTTTCAATATCAAAAGTGGTGTGCTTTTCCCAATAATAATCACTACTATATGTAATAGGCATAGGAACATCATCTAGTTCAGACTCATCAGCAAAAACTATGATAGGAGCAACATGATTAGAGGAAGATACCGTTTCCTCTCTCCTTTTACTCCTCCTCTTCTTCTTCTCCTCTTTAGGAGGGAGAGGCTTGAAAGGAAGCTTCTCCACATACCCTGGCTTATTGTTAGAGACAATAGAAGAAACTTTGGAGGATTCCTCCTTTTCATTAATAAGAACAAAACTCATATCATTCCTATCATATTTTGGTAAAATATCATCTTTTATAAGATTTTGTATGTAACTATTCGCGTGGCAATTATCAACACAATAAAGATGACACCCATGCAGGACACAATTCATACAAAAAGCACTCATGTCTACCAAAGAAGTTTTTCTTGATAACTCTTCACACCCCAAAAACAATGTAAGTTCATCATGTTGATTATCAGTGATCGTGTTATCACAATACAAGCTTGCAGTAATCATATGGCCTGAGCATTGAAAATTGAAATGACCCACTTCATAGCAGAGTTCACAAATAAAAGAGTAGAGGGCACAATTTTTTTACCAAGATCATTTAGAGCCTTATACCACGTTCTGGTTTTTCATTCTAGTGGGTGATACAATATTCTTCTTCTATTTGATTCTTCTCACAAGGTCTATGCATACCACAAAAATTAACATGCTTATAAGAAATAGTACTTTCAGAAGTTTGAGCATGTTTATTGCAATCATTAATAACATTTTCATTTTCCATGCAAGTGTCTTTAAAAGGTTCATGATACACGTCCCATTTTTCTTTAGGATCATTAATATGGAAAGCAAAGGCTCTATAGTATCTAACAAGAATTTGAGGATCAAGACCATATTTAGCACTAAGCTCTTGAAAATCAGCAGTTCAGCGAAAGACTTAATGCAATCATACTCATAGTTTATACATGGTTCTTTACCTTTGTAGTTATCCCAATCTTCAGTATTGCTTTGAATTGTTTAAAGAAGATCCCACTTAGCTTTGACCTTCTTACTTGTGAAGGATCCCTCTGAACAGGTATCTAGATAGTCCTTGTAATGTCCTGATAGCCTTGCATAAAAATTATTGATAATAATATTACTGGGGAGCTCATGAATGGGACATTTGAGCATTAGTGACTTCAATCTCCCCCAAGCTTCGGTAATACTTTCTCCCTCATGAGGATGAAAATTATAAATATAGTTCCTATCTTTACGAATTTCATGAGGAGGATAAATTTAGAGTAAAAGAGAGATTCAAGTTCCTTCCACTCCAAATGATGAGGATCATCTAGTAGCTCATACCACTCCCTTGCTTTGTCCCTAAGTGAGAAAGGGAATATCTTCCTCTTAACTTGGTCCATTGAAATACCTGCACACTTGAACAACTCGCATAATTCATGTATAAAGAGCAAATGATCACTAGGATGGACAGTTCCATCTCCAAAATAGCAGTTATTCATAACACGTTCAACAATTTTAGTAGGTATTTTAAAAGGGACACTTTCAGTATGTGGATTTAAAATATCACAAGTATCATTAGAATTACCACATATCGGAGATAAAGTATCATAAGAGCAAATTTTCTTCCCTAAAGCTGGCGAACTAAAAATATCTTTCTCATAAAAACTATCTTCCCCAAGCTTAGACATTTCCATACCATTAGTAACAACGGTGTTCAAAAAATTCATACTAATAACGTTGCTATTAGCATGCCAATAAAGTTCCATGGGTTTTTTAATTTTCTCTTCAAACACTTCATGTCCTAACTCAAGATAAACATTATAAAGCTCTCTAATTTTTTGTTGTTTTCCATTAAGCCTAATTAGTAAAAACAAGAAACAAAGAGACAAAATTGCAGAATCTAAAGGAAATAACTTCGAGCACTCACACCGGAGGATGTGAGTATCTTTTACCTTACCTCCCCGGCAACGGCGCCAGAAAAGAGCTTGATGTCTACGCACTTCTATTCTTGTAGACAGTTGTTGGGCCTCCAAGTGCAGAGGTTTGTAGAACAACAGCAAGTTTCCCTTAAGTGGATTACCCAAGGTTTATCGAACTCAGGGAGGAAGTGGTCAAAGGTATTCCCTCTCAATCAACCCTGCAATCAAGATACAAGAAGTCTCTTGTGTCCCCAACACACCCAATATAGGTGCACTAGTTCGACGAAGAGATAGTGAAATACAAGTGGTAACGGTGCCAGAAAAGATCTTACGGTGAGGTAAAGACTAAAGGCAACAAGAAGGAAGCAAGCAAACATGCAACAGATCTAGTAGCAAACGGTGTTTCAATGCTTAGAAACAAGGCCTAGGGATCATACTTTCACTAGTGAACACTCTCTCATATAAATATCATTTCTTCATGATACTACTCTTAACTACTCTCCGTTTGGACACTCTAATCCATGGTAGGGCTATAACAGCACACCTCAAAGTCCGCCTTCCCCAATCTAGATAACCCCACACTGTCACCTTGAGCGCTAGATGGTTCCAACAAACACCACAATTTCATAGAGACATCCAACTCCAAATATAACTCATAACAAATAATCAATCTAGCCAAAGTGCCACACACGGTATGCCCGTCGTCACTTTCACACACGTGGGAAAAAACATAAATCTATTAAAGCACAAAGAGTATTTATGTAGACTCAAGCCTAAGTGCCACCATGGAGTGCACGTTGTCACTTTCACACACATGGGGAGAGCAGATATCTAATGAAGCACTTGAGTAGCAAGGTAGATCTACTTGATTACAAAGCTCATGACCACAAGATCATGCATAGAGAGAGAGATGAACACATAGATACCGGTAGAGCCCTTAGCCTCGAAGGAGAACTACTCCCTCCTCATCATGGGAATCAGCAACGGTGATGGAGATGGTGGTGGAGATTGATGGAGATGGCTCCGGGGGCACTTCTCCGCCCCGGCAGGGTGCCGGAACAGAGACTTTCTATCCCCCGAATCTCCCCTTCGGTGGTGGCGGTGCTACAGAGGTTTTCGTGGATTTCTTCTGGATGCCCTAGGGTTTTTGGGTCGGAGGCTTCTTATAGGCGCATGAGTCAAGGTCGGTGGGGGTCCAGGGGGCCCACATCCCCTGTGGACGCCTCTAGGGCTTTCCCGCGCCTAGGAGGGTGCGGCCACCCTGTGGCCCCCCCTCCGGCTCTGCTTCGTGGTTCCGTGTTGCTCCGGGAAAAATAATGACTTTGGCTTTTGTCCCGTCCAATTCCGAGAATATTGATTTTTTGCCTTCTGGAACCAAAAACAGAAGAAAACAGACAACTGGCACTATGGCAACTTGTTAATAGGTTACTTCCAGAAAAGATATAAAAACACCTCAAAGTATAGACAAAGCAAAGCTAAGTAGATACAAAACAAGCATGGAGCATCAAAAATTATAGATACGTTTCTGACGTATCATATCTCTATTAGTGCTATTTGACTTTGTTGCAACTTGTTGTGATTAATTCTTGTCACTAGGGCCCGAGTGCCATGATCTCAGATCTGAACTTATTATTGAATCATTATGATAGTATTGTTTGTGATCTTATTTGCAAGTTGTGTACACATATCATTGTCCGGATCCAAAGGCCCCGAAGTGACAATAATTGGGACAACCGGAGGGGATGGCTGTGGTATGAGGATCACATGTGTTCACGGAGTGTTAATGCTTTGCTCTGGTGCTCTATTAAAAGGATCACCTTAATTGCCAGTGTTCCCTAGAGGCCCCGCTGCCACGGGCTGGCTGGACAGAAGATGTTGTGCAAGTTCTCATTGCGAGCATGTATGACTATATATGGAGCACATGCCTAGGATTGTTTAGTACTTGGATGCTTATTCTTATTTATCTAAAATGCCCTAGATCTTGAAGTTACATGTTTAGACTCGTCCATGCAGCGCCCGTCCATCCATCCCTATGCCTACTGCACTCGAATCCCACTCTTTACTGTTATTATTACTATTGCTCCTGTTTTGCTGTTGCTGTTGCTACTATCAAACTGTTACTACTGATAAACTTCTGTGAGCAAGAACTATTTCCAGGTGCAGCTGAATTGACAACTCAGTTGTTAAGGCTTGCAAGTATTCTTTGGCTCCCCTTGTGTCGAATCAATAAATTGGGTAATACTACCCGCGAAGACTGTTGCGATCCCCTATACTTGTGGGTCATCAAGACTATTTTCCGGCGCCGTTGTCGGTGAGCATAGCTTTATTTGTAAGTTCACTTGGATCTATTATTGTTCACTGCTACTCTGTTCATCATGGGTAAGTCTCGTGATGGAAAGTTTCCTATTTTACCATCCACTACAAGAAGAGTTACAGTCCTAAACACCTCTGTTGCTCTTGATTCATCATCTGTTATAAGTAAGCTTGTTACACCACCACCACATACTCATGCTACACACACTGCTACTACTGTTGAATCTAAAACTGCTTTTGATGCTCATGATGTTACTTCTACTGTTCTTGATGCGAGTGGTTCATTAGGTCCTTTTTTAGATGCTACTATGGCTAGTCTAGGAAATACCGAAACTCCTAGTGAAGACACTGTTACACCTGTTAGCTCACCTGAGTCTAGAGAGAGTTATGATATTAATGATGGTTACATTGAGTTCACTGATGAATTTGTTGAAGAGTGCCGAAACACACATGGTACTAGTGCTATTAAGAGTCTCCTTTCTAGATGCACCAATTTTCCTAAGTTGTCCTCTGATCCTAAGTTTGCCACCTCTCCCATAGATATTAAAGTTAAATATTATGATTTCTCTCTTGATTTATCCTATTTAGATATTGTTGAGAAAGAACCTTTCTGTGGGACTGAAAATGAGAGCGTTGTGGCTCATATGAATGAGCTTTCTACTATGAGTGCTTTATTCTCTGATGATTTTAAGATGCGTAAGTACTTTGTTACTAAGATCTTCCCTTTTTCACTAAAAGGAGAAGCTAGGGCTTAGTTTAATAGATTACCTCCTGGTTCCATTGATAGCCCTGATTACTTGATTGCTTCTTTCTTCCAGAAATATTGTCCTCCTAGTGCTAAACATGCTGCTTTGCAGAGACTTTTTGATTTTAAACAGGGAGAAAAAGAGAAATTGCTTGAGTCATGGACAAGGTTCTGTGCCTTGATTCATGCACATCCTGGATGTCCATTACCTAAGAATGAGCTTCTTGATATTTATTATAATGGACTAACTGATGATTCTAGGACCTACCTAGATAGCTTTGCTGATTGTGTTTTCAAGAAAAGAACTCCTATAGATGCTAAAGAATTAATGGCTAAGATAAGCAAGAATTATGATGATTGGACTTTAACTGAGCTAAATACACCTGATCCTATTACTCCTGAACTAGTTGTGCTTGAACCAGTTCCAATACCAACACCAAAGAAGAGGGGAGTTATTGCATTAAATGATGAAGTGATGAAGGAAGCTAAGAAGTGTCTAAAGGAGAAAGGTATTAGAGCTGAAGATGTGAAGAATCTACCTCCTATAGAAGAATTATGTAAGCCAATTCCCCACTCATCTACTATTGAGGTACACTCTCTCCACTTTATTGAAGGTGATATTCCCTATGGTAAGCCTCCTGATCAATGCTTAGAGGAACTTGACACATTTATTATTAAACAAGGTAATTTTAATAAACAAGTTCAGAATCATTTATTGGAAAACTCTAGGGCTATTAAAGAGTTGAAGGATATTGTGGAAAAAACTTCTAATGATATTAAAATGTTTTGCAAACACTTTCAAATGGTTCAAACCCAACTTGATCAACTTGATAAGGTACGAAAGCATATGCTAGTTAATGCCTCAGGAGATAAACATGCTTATGGAATTAGAACTAGGAGTGGTATAGCTACTCAAGATCCTTCATATCCTAAAGGACACCCTAAAAGAATTAAGCAGGATTCTCAACAAGGTGAGAGTAGTGGTAGTCCTCGTAAGAGTAAAAAAAAGAAACACAAAATAGTTGAGGAACCACTTGAACCTGTTGTAGATCCTAATAGTATATATGTCTCTAATGCTGAAACTGAGAGTGGTAATAATGATGCTCCTGATAAGGAGAAAGGTGAGGAAGAACCTGAGAGGCAAACTAAGAACACTAGGTACACAAAGGAATATTTTATTGCTAAGAAACATGGTAGTGATAGAGAACCTTGGGTCCAGAAACTTATGCCTTTTCCAGGTAAGAAACACAAGTCAAAGGAGGAAGATTATTCCTTGCTCTATTAGTAATAATTATGTTAGAACTGCTTTATGTGATTTGGGAGCTGGAGTCAGTGTTATGCCTTTTTCTCTCTATAAGAGACTCTAGCTAGAAAAGTTGACACCAACTGATATATCTTTGCAAATGGCTGATAAGTCAACTACTATTCCTGTTGGTATATGTGAGGATGTTCCTGTTCAAGTGGCTCATAATTGCTTGGTTCTGACTGATTTTGTTGTGCTTGAAATGCCTGAAGATGATAATATGTCTATTATTCTTGGGAGACCTTTTCTTAAAAACTGCAGGTGCTGTCATCAATTGTAATCAAGGAAAAGTAACATTCAATATTAATGATAAAGAGCATACTGTATATTTCCCAAAGAAGGTTGTTAAGAGCTATTGCCTGAATTCCATTGAAAATTTTGAGAGCATCAAGGTTGGAGAAATATATTGTCCCATTCCACAAGAAAATTTTGAAACTATTATGATTGGGACCATTGCTATCAAGTATGAGGTAACATAATCACTTTGTGGAATACAAAGTTTTGTTTCATATAAGATTGTTTTGGTAACAAGAATTGATCAACCTTGTTAACAAAAGGATTTTAATGGACAAAATAATGTTTTCACTGCTAAGGGACCCATTTATGGGGGAATTATTGCTATGTGTGTTGCTACTTCCTTGGACATTGCTGTTGATCCAAATGATTTAGTTTTGGCTCCTCGGAGACTTGATCTTGCTGTCATGAAGGCGCACCACTTTGTCACCACTATCTCTACCCTTGAGAACTTGGTCTATAAAATGATGTTTATTGACGGGGACGAGAGAGAGATCCCTCTACCCCAAACCACTTTGTTCAGTATTTCATAGGGACCTTTGTCACGCTCCAAGGAGGAGATGGATGACAAGTTGCGCTCTCTTACCTTCCATGGACACTATCAGGAGGAAGCTCCCTCATATGACCCCGTTGTACACTACACAAGGGAGTCCTCGAGCTCGTAACAGGATGATGGAGCCTCCTCGTCTTACTATGGAGGTGCACCTACTTGGGCACCATGGGATTGAGCCCCACTTAGGCCAAAAGCCTAAGCTTGGGGGGAGGTACCGACATCACACTCATCTATATATCATGTTCGGTCGGTTCTTTGTATATCCATTGTTTGGCTTTCTTTTTGGTTTTTGTTGCTGCTTTCTTAAAACACAAAAATACCAAAAATATTTTCGTTGTTTCTCTTGGTTTGTTTCTTTGCTTTGGTTTGATTTAAAAGGAAAACCCAAAAATATTTTGCTTTGCTTGGTTTGTTTTTGCTTTGTTGGCTTGCTTGAAAAAATCGAAAACACCAAAAATATTTGTTGTTCTTCTTTGGTTTTGTGAGTTCTTTGCAGGGTTCAGCCGTCCTCTGTGGATTTTGGTTTCATGTTATTGTTCAAGTCACACAAGTGAAGGGCAATAATGAAGATTAAGACAACTTGAGGACTGGTAAGAGGCTGGTAACGAACTCTATTTGTTTTTCACTTTTGTACATATACTCATCATTATGAGCATGCTTAGTCTGTTCATTGTAAGGTGTATGTTACTGGTGGATGCTTAGTAGTTCTTGCTTGTCTGTGATTAGCTCCAACTTACTAATAGTTTGTAGCATGTCATATGAATGTTTGCTTGCATTGTTTATTCATATTCTGGTATGATAATGTGGTATCCTCCTCTGGAAGTTTCATGTGAATCAACTTGGCACATGCTCACGCATGCATATGACTAAACAATAGTCAGTAAGCCTCGACGATTTATTTTGCCTCAGAGTTCTTGTATCACTTTTATGCCATAATTAGTCTTGTTTTGTTGCAAGCATGATTATGACAATTATTTCTCTCTTGGTTGTTGCTCCCTATCTATTGCTAGCCTTCACTTTCACTAAGTATGATCTCTACTTGTGCTTCTAACTCCCCAAAAACCATTATTGCCAACTGTGTCCACCATACCTACCTATTAGCATCATTTTCTATTTTAGTGCATATTCTATATGCCTTGTTTTCTTCAAAATAAAATGTTTGTCTGTTTTGATAAAGTTAGTTAGTAAAGCTCTCACGAACTTGATGGCACACTTTATTCCTTGCACTTAATAATCCTAAACCATTGTGACTTGTCCATAAAGGTTATATGCTTGCAAATTATATGCTGGGAGTTAGCAGAACCGTGCTGTCACGGGAAACGCTTTCAACACTTTTTGGATATCCTATCCAGTTGATACTTTGCTCTATTGTTTGCGGATGTAGACAGTGTGAAATAAAAGGGGAGCTTGTGAGTTCATGGAGTCTATACATTGTGTTAGAGAAACGCCTGGGCCGCTAGCCTAAGCCATGTCTAATCATGGTGGAAACTTGCAGCATCACCATAATGAGTATTCTATGAAGCATCCTCAATAAAATGCTATGCACATAGTAAATAAAAAGATCGCTGAGATGCTCATTGTCTGCTTGCCTTGTCATTTTGATCATGGGATAGCTCATGTATCATGTGCAAGGGGTACCCCGTTGGCGGTTCTCTATGATATGCATGTATTTCAAATGACAAGAACTTACAGGTAACCAAAGTTGAGTAGCATGCGGAGCGGCCCTTGTACTCAAGGGACATGGGATTTCCAGTTTATGGTCTGTCAAGCATATAACTCAGATTGGACCTCACTTTCACCTTAACCACTTGAAGATGCCTATGATAGGGGCAATGAGAGCTCAAAGCTAATGAGTACCTTCCTTTCAGCATTAGGAAGCCTTTCAAACTTTTCAAAACCGTTTTCACTTCCTTGTTGGGTCACCACTTATTCTATGAGCACCTTCTTGAGAGCATAGTTGTCATTCTTGTGTTTGTTCTAAAACTTGGTTAATTATGTCATGACTTTGATGCTTGTATCTCTGATATCTTCACTTCTAGTCTTCACTTGAACTTCAGAGATGCCTTGGCGTTTATATTGTGCTCTACAAACAAAGGCAAGCGAGATACCACTCTATCATACCTTACTATGAGATTGCAATGTTGCTTATGTTTATGTTCCATGCTACTTATTATTATTGAGTTGATTTCTCTTCATAGCTTGCAAAGACTTTTGAGTAGACTTGATTGCATACTTATTATTATGAATTGTTTAAGCATCTACTCCTGTGCTGAGAATATATACATCATATGAAGCAAGTGTGTTCATGAAATTTCTTTTACCGCACTCAGTTTTCAACTGAATTGCTTGAGGACAAGCAATAAGCTAAGCTTGGGGGGAGTTGATACGTCCAAAACGTATCTACTTTCCTAAACACTTTTGCTATTGTTTCTTCTCTAAACTTGTGTGATTTGGATACAACTAACACGGACTGACGCTGTTTTTAGCAAAATTACCTTGGTGTCTAGTTTTTGTGCAAAAAATCAACTATCAGGAAAAATCCCGAAAAATATGTCAAAAATTATATTTCACCAGAAGATCCACGGAGCCATAAGACGAAGAGAAAACTCCTTATTCAACACTACTTCTCAATATAGTTCCTTATCTGACACTACTCCAAAATTACTTCCTTATATGACCATTTGTGTAAATTTTTTGCCTTATATGACACCACCGTTAGTTCCGTTAGACTCTTCTGTTAGTTTATTTTTTCAAGGACCAAACTACCCACGGCTTGATTTTCTGTGTTCCTATACCCCTTTTGTGATTATCATTCGGTAAATATAATGGTACGACATGTTAGACCTTGCCTCGTTTCGTCCACAGGGAAGCCGCTCCAGCCTGGCACTATAGTATAGTTCGGTCACGTAGCATTTGAAAATTTATTGTACCGGTTTGTGTTTGTAGGCATGCACCCGGCGATTGACCTCTTAAGATTTTCTATGTATATATATAGAGAGAGAAATATCTGCATGTAGCACATCCGGCCGCCGCCGCCCGTGTTTCTTCATCGACAATGTCAGAGACAATCAATGGTGGAATTGATCAAACGATCCTTTTGTCAACGTCGTTGCATCTGGTCCGGTCTCAAGCTTCAGGTGCTGGGTCGTAACTTTTTTGCAATAATTTATACAATTTTGATGTTAATTCTCCGTATTCTTCTCATGCTATTCTAGCTTTATGTGCGCGGGGCAGCAGGAGGATGGACGTTAAGACCGCAGGATGGCATGACGAATATGACATGCATACGACGATGGCTGGTCGACGACAAAGACTACACGCGATGCGTTCGACAACACAGACAAGATGCAACTATACCTCTTTTAAAAATCAGCAAATATACCTTTTCTAAATACTAGCTAAACAGTATATACCCATGTTAATATATTACTCCTTCCGATCTATATTAGTTGACTCAAATTTGTCTAAATTTGGATAAATCTAGACACTACTTAGTATATAGGTTTATCTAATTTTTAACAAATCCAAGTCAACTAATATGAGTCGCAAGGAGTACAAAATTAATCAAAAATATACATTACAAATTTTTTGTGTAGAAACTTCATTGTTCTGACATATGTTACAAAGTATATTTCATCTCCTAGATATATTTCATGTACAAACTACTTTAACTGAACACATACGATTGTATACAATTTCAAAATTAGTACTACACGGGTGTGTCCCACGATTTTAGGCTCAAGGAGTTGCATGCGGCCATGCAGATCAAAGTTTTTATCCAGTCGGTTGGTATGCTAATACGGGTATATCCAATCCAAGATATCCATTAGGAGGTGGGAGTATGTACCCTGAGAGTATAAAAGAGGAGTATAAAAGAGGAGTCCAATAAAATCATATGTAAGACACCAAAATATATTAGCATATATTTCTTCATGTTCGTCAATTTAATCTCCGTATGCTTGGGCATGCCCATCACATCTGCACACGCTAAACAATACACACCATTTTTGAATTATATACTCGGTTCCATCACATCTACAATACCATTTCTTGTAATTTTGTCACAATATGCATCAGGGGCAAAAATGTCTTTGTAGGTCCTCATATAACCCTGTTAGCTCTTAAAATGCACTAGAATGTCGTATAAGGCAACAAAATTACACAAATGGTCAAATAAGGAAGTGAAATAATTTTAGTGTCAAATAAAGAATCATATTGAGAAGTAGTGTCAAATAAGGAATCTCTCTAAGACGAAACGGAGTGGAGGCCTGGGAGGGCACACCCATGCCAGGCATGGGTGGGCCCTGCCCCGCGCCTAGGGGGTGCGGACACCTCATGCACCCCCTCGGAATCCCTCTGCGCCTATAAGTTGCCCCTTGACCTAAAAACCCACGGGGGTTCGAAGTTTTCCAGAGAAGAGTTCCGCTCCGCCGCCACCATCAGAAACCAAGATTCGGATCCAGAAACTCCGTTTTGGCACCCTGCCAGGACAGGGAATTTGGAGAGGATCATCGCCATCGTCATCATCAACGCCTCTCCATCAACCATCGATGTTTTCCTCATCCATGAGTGAGTAATCCCCCGCTGTAGGCTTGGGGATGGTAGGGATTGGATGAGTTCTATCATGTAATCGAATAAGATTGTTGGGGCATAGTGCCTAGTATCTCTATTAGTGCTATTTGACTTTGTTGCAACTTGTTGTGCTTAATGCTTGTCACTAGGGCCCGAGTACCATGATCTCAGATCTGAACTTATTATTGAATCATTATGATAGTATTGTTTGTGATCTTATCTGCAAGTTGTGTACACATATCATTGTCCGGATCCAAAGGCCCCGAAGTGACAATAATTGGGACAACCGGAGGGGATGACTGTGGTGTGAGGATCACATGTGTTCACAGAATGTTAATGCTTTGCTCCGATGCTCTATTAAAAGGAGCACTTTAATTGTCAGTAGTTCCCTAGAGGCCCCGCTGCCACGGGCTGGCTAGACAGAAGATGTTGTGCAAGTTCTCATTGCGAGCATGTATGACTATATATGGAGCACATGCCTAGGATTGTTTAGTACTTGGATGCTTATTCTTATTTATCTGCAATGCCCTAGATCTTGAAGTTACATGTTTAGACTCGTCCATGCAGCGCCCGTCCATCCATCCCTATGCCTACCGCACTCGAATCCCACTATTTATTGTTACTGTTACTATTGCTCCTGTTTCGCTGTTGCTGTTGATTTGCTGTTGCTACTATCAAACTGTTGCTACTGATAAACTTCTGTAAGCAAGAACTATTTCCAGGTGCAGCTAAATTGACAACTCAGTTGTTAAGGCTTGCAAGTATTCTTTGGCTCCCCTTGTGTTGAATCAATAAATTGGGTAATACTACCCGCGAAGACTGTTGCGATCCCCTATACTTGTGGGTCATCACTCTACGATACCTGGTTTGTCCAAGACCTGATCTCCGGTATCGACATACCTAGTTCGATCTTGTTATTGACAAACACATTTACTCGTTTCCGTGATATTACATCCCCATGATCTAGTCACATGTTTGTAAACTTGTATAGGTAATCTCACCGGGTGGGCCCAGTGTATCTATCCATCACTCGAATGGGAAAATCTTGATCTTGATACATAGTTCTCAACCTATTCCTTTGGAATATCCAATACACATTTATGATCACCTAGTTACGGTCATTACAGTTGATGTGATCAAAACAGTCGCATGAGATAGTGATTAAATATGATCTCACGGTGGAAGGACTGAGTTACTACGCGTTGCTAGATATTGCAATACTACGGTAGGGTGATTAAATAGTGATTAAATTTGAACTTTATGACTAGATCACATTGCAATACTACAGTCAAGTGTGTCCATCACATCATTCATCTAATGAAGTGACCTCATTGTGAGTTGACATTTTAATAAGTCCATGATCGGGAAACCTCGATCATCAGCTGCCCAACAAACTAGTTTACTTGGTTTGTTTATATACCACACATGTACCAATGTTTCTGATTGATACAGTTATAGCATGGTATAAAACTATTACAAACTAATGATATATGATAATAAAAAACCTATTTATTAGTTGCCTCTAGGGCATATTTTCTTATTATGAAAAACATTTTCTTATTATGAAAAACCGGGACGGGATGTGAATGTTTGTGAATGGTATTTGCAGCGCAATAGCCGCATACACCCCACCTTTCATCACGACTTAGTGACTACTCTATAAGAGTTCACTCATCATGTAGAATTTTTTGTAAAATGGACATTCCAAAGCTTTAGGCTGCCTCTAGTTGTTCCTCGTTAGGATTGTCAGCATGCACCACAAATTGGGAGAGAGGCCTCCGGAACCATTTATTTTGAGATTTTGTATGGGAGAGATGCAATAGTATTTTTGGGTGAAATATACTTGCATGAATACTCACATCTCTACATCGACCACTTCATAGGCATTGATGCATACCACTCCATGGCTTCTCCAACCAACCCAAATGACACACAACTACCATAAAAACCACAAAATAAGGTTGTCTCATCTATCTACTTATCTTAGAGTTCGGGATTTCCTTTGAAAGTTTAAAGCATATTTGTGAGGACCCTACTATAAGCCCTAATTTTTTTTGGCTAGAGTCGATTCTGTTTGCGAGGCACACTGATACCTTTAATTTGGATTAGAGATGTAGTGTAGCTTGTTTTTTCCTAGAAGACCTAGTTTGTCGAATCCTTGGGAAGAATCCTCTTGTGTAAGATTACTCAAACAAGACCTTGAGAACTTGTAGAATTTTTATTTACCAGACCAAAACATTAACATTTTATGGGTTTTATCAATGGATGGAAATATACTAAGGCCTAGGTTTACCCACAGTTGTGCAGACACTAGCGGGATACAAAACATAATAATAATAATAAGCATTGAATGTGTAAAACATAATAAAGATTAGTGATACTTTTGGGTTGTGCGTCCTAACAACAACATAGGCTACTGTCGCGGCACTATGGATACATTGTCCAACCACTGCTCCGACTAACATGGGACTCCCACAGTTACTGACATAAACAAACCAAAACATTAAGCTACCCGACGTCACTGTACTCCCTAGAGAATCTCCTAGCCATCAAATCGCCTCTCTTCTCTCCTCTTTACCTCAATAGATCATCGGAGTCTCGGGTACCTAATAAGTCCTACACAAAAAATGTGTTCTACTAGAAAAACAAGGTTATATGGCTTGAATCCATGGAAAACAAAAAGTTGCATTGCTACCACCATGCATATCAAATAGCCTCCCGTTATGGTAAACAGTTAATCTGAGTCATGAAAACTCGTTGTTTTGCCCCTATTTTGGTGAGCGGCCATTTTGGAGTTTGAAGACGTTTTTTTTAGGTACCAATGAATCCTAGTAAATGGTTACCAGACTGTCATGAAACTCAGTTTTGTGGTTCCATGACGGTTCACACGTCTGATGGATCACACTTATTAGGACGTTGCAAAAATTTGGCGTTTTGGATTTTCTTGCTATTTTCGTGGGGTATAACACACTCTTTTGGTACACACATAAGCACTTGCCCCATGCTCCGTAATTGTTTTATACTCTCTGTCTCAAAAAGGATTTCATATATTTGTCTGAATTCGGATATATCTACACACCATTTAGTATATGTGGACATCCAAATTTAGTTAGATTTGTGACTTTCTTTTCGGTATGGAGGAAGTACTTTTTTTTTTGTTCCTAGTCATAGTACATCCCTTTTTGCATTTCTAGCCGTATCTATGAACTACATAGCATACTTTTGTGGGGGCCACCAGGCGACCTGTAGATTCATTGGAACCCACAAACCGGTTAACGGGATGTCAAGAAAATTTGTCGTTTTGATATTCGGTGGTCGTTTTCCTGGGCTTTTGCACGTGTTGTTTATCACTTATTATCAGGGCACACCGAAGAAGCTGGGATGTTTCTAAGAAACCCAAGTATGTACTACGCCAAAGCAATCAAAAGATTAATTAACTGACCTTGTCTACGATAATTTTGACATGGTAAGTCATCGATAGTTCACCAAACCTGGTAACGTCGAATTACTTGTTGGTTCCCCATAAAAAACTAAGACCACTGGGTATATAACGCTGAACCATTGCCGTCATAAGCCGGACGGGTCAAGTGCCAGGATGAGAGCAACCGGTAGATGATTTTGCACCAAGAGCTACTTAGAGATTCGACGGCTAGCAGCTTGCTTGGTTGCTTGGGTATCTTTTTTGGCCACCTCGCTCCACACACACACATGAACATGTGTACTAGTATAAACTGACATGGAAACCTGTCCAATGTCAACTGTTTCTACTTTTACTTTGCAAAATCCGACTGGAATTATCCTGTTTCTGCTAAAATACAAAACAAAATTCTGTTCTTCTAGTTGTGTTGGTCACTCCAACTTCTGTGCGATGTCGCTCTCATCACTATCCCATGCTCCTCACTTTGTGCTCTCCTAGTAGTAGCAATAATAGGTGAAATTAAGGTTGTTACACGAAGCTAAGCTGCGAAGCGGGCGGCAGTTACCTACCGGCAAATCAGGACACACCTGTCTGCACTCTTCTGAAAACTCAAAGCACATTTCCAAGTGTAACATGCTCCTAGGATTCAGGATATATACCTTTAACTTTCGCAGATGATTTTATCAGTACCCAGGCATGCAGATGTGATGCTGTTTGCTCCTTCAGAGTTTGTAATCTCAGACGTCAGCGACGCGATGAACACAAGATTAAATGAAAATCCTTATGTTCAGGAAAGGGAGGAAGTAATTTGCCACACGCTTTGGTTTCGTCTGGTTTTTCGATGATTACGTAGATAATTCTCTTCTAACTTAGTTAATAGATATAGCCAAAAGTGTTGCTATCGTTTAAAAAAGAAATTGCCACACGCTCTTGGTCAGTGGTTGGCCATTGTAGTATCAGTCAGGTGAGATGAGCCAACCTGCTGGCTGGCTACACATACCTCATCGATGACTCGATCAAGAGCGACAACAACTATCGCTCTTTTTTAATTATGCACGCACGTGGCTAAGAAAGAGGGTCACTCACTCACCAGCATGTTTGCACTTTAGACTTGACCTGGTCAATTCCACTTCCCCAGAACTAACTGCAATCTCTTCTAGTACCATCCAAAAGAAATTATCTTCTACCGTTCAAACTTGGCGCCTATGTCATGTCATGTCGTGTGTCTTTCCCACCAAATCCAAACTATTTTAAAAAACTATTTTTTACCAGATTTAAATCCCAGCATTTGGCGCTTGGAATCCTGTACATACGCCCATTTAACGATAGGGGTAATTTCCCCATTCTTGTGAAGCACTAATATATGTACACACCGTCCCTGCTCTCTTTTCGCCCAAGCTACTGTAGGTTCCAAAAGCTAGGTCAAAATCTCACTCGGTTCTCGGTTTCTCCAATTTCCATCCTAATAAAGAAGCTAGTCTAGCGGTAAGCAAACGGAACAGGGAAGGAAAAAAGAACACAGATGATGATCGGTCCGCATCTTCATCTTCAAGCCATCGCCAAATTCTCTTCTCGACCGTGCATTGGGAATTCTGAAGCCATCGTGGTTTGTGTGCCGCCATTACTTGAGAATCAGACATTCAGACAGAGTGGTGGCTCCAACACCACGAAGCAGCAGAGCTTTCCTGGGAGGCGCCGAGAAGCTCCTCGAGGTACTCCGCGCCGAGGTCCTCCAGCTCCATCACGCCCTCGGGCCGCCGCGCAACCTTGGGCTTCCGCCCCGCCGCCGCCCCAGCCGCGGGCCGCCTGCGCATGGAATGGTGCCGCTTGAGCGCCAGCACGGGCGACACCCCGTCGGCGCGCCCGCGCACGTCTTCGCCGGCGCCCTCCAGCGACCGCCGGACCTGGTCCACGGGGAAGTTGAGCACCGCGGCGCCGCCCCGCATCGCGAAGGCCGCCTGGTCGTACGCCAGCGCCGCCTCCTCGGGGCTGTCGAAGGTGCCCAGCCACACGCGCACGCCGTTCCGCGTCGAGTCCCGGATCTCCGCCGCGAACTTGCCCCACGGCCGCTTACGCACGCCGCGGAACGCGCGCCCGCAGCCGACGACGTCTCCCTCGGCCTCTCGCTTCACCACCGGCGGCGCTGCCGTCGTGGAGGGCTCCGCCGCGGAGGAGAGCATGTCGAGCAGGAGCATCTCGTCGGCGTCGTTCGTGTCGAACGGGAGCAGAGGCGGGGTGGCCGGGGCGCGGTGCCACGGCGCGGAGTCCACGGAGCCGGTGGAGGAGCCCGGCGACTGGAGGGGCAATGCTCGGTGCTGCGTGTTCATGGCACGACGCGCCAAGAAGTTGACCACGCCGCTGGTAAGGAGGCGCGGAGACGACGAGGACGAGGAAGCTGTGCTGCTGGGATGATCAGACATGGCGTTTTCTCGACGAGCTGAAACGGTTACAAGAGTCTCCAGCTCTTATAGTGCTGACAGGAGGTTAGTTGGGAAGCAGAGGAGGGCAAAACTGGAACTATTAGAGAATGCTCTGTTTCTTGGTTGCCACTCGGAAAAAAATTACTACTCTGCCTTGTCGCTTCGTTAACTGTTTTTGGATGCCTTGCCTACTGGCTTCGTCTGGACTGTGTGTGATGGGTATGTGCTCATCCGCTTATGATGATGTGTTATCTCGATGTATTCTGCAGATGTGACATGATGTGAAACTAGTTTTATAGGCGTGCATAGTTTTAATTGAGACGCAAACTAAAGGTCGTTCGAAAAAAGAGATGCACGAATTCATGAAGTTTATGTTGTTGTAACTTGAAAATCAACACTATTTTGTCATTCTCTTTTGTTAAGATATAGTATAATTCCTGCTTGGACATACCATACAAAGGTTTGGCCATTAGACCAAAATATTTAATCTCTAACTAAATACTAGGGAGGACATACAGTCTTTATCGGGAAAAATTTAACAGGCAACCCAAATATGGCTTGCAGCCGGTTTCTTTTAACAGGCAACCCAAGCATGTCCAAGGTTCGACCATAACGACTTGAAATCTTGAGCAGGCCAGTCCATAGGTTTTGGGATCCTATGGCAACACGACACCAAATACCCCTCGTTTAAAGTGGCAAAGTTTTACCGAGTCGGGGGAGAGGGGGGGAAATGGCCCCCCTACTTCAAGAAATTGGTTAAATATATAGTATTGCTCTGCTTTGTCGCTTCGTTAAATGTTTTTGGATGCCTTGCATGCTTTCTTCATTTGGACTATGATAATTGTGATGCGTTGTGCTCATCCGCTTATGATGATGATGATCATGTGTTATAAAGCTATATTCTGTGGATGACATGATGTGAAACTAATTTGGTACGCGAAAATCAACACTGCTTGCATATTATGTTTTGTTAAGATACATAATTCCTCTTCGGACATACCATACAAAGATGTTAGTCATTAGACTGGATATTTAATCTCGAAAAATACAAGATAGTATATAAAATTTACCGTCGTTATCAGAAAAGTATTAGAGGCAATCCACCGTGAATTATATTTATATTTTATTTATCTAGTATTGTCGATGTACATATATGTTTCTCTACAAACATTGTCAAGGATAGACAAATTCAATTTTCGAAAGCACTAATACACTCCATAAAATAGTTACAGAAGGAGTATTATTCGAATACAATATCCACTCATTGCTCCAAAAATTATAATCCTCAAGAAGTTGTATACCAGCATCATCAGTGGCGTACCCAGAAACTTCCGGTAGCCTGGAAAAATGCGTTTAAACTGCCGATAAAATCACTATAAAAAAATCAGAAATCGCAAGGATTGCACCGTTGACAAGCCTTGGCGGCCACCCGGGCTAGAGGGATGCTAGATCCGCCCAGCCTCTCTGCTTTGATGAACACATATATTTGTGTCCGAAAGTAAATTGGTAGTCCATCATGTTTCTACTATCGTGATTTTAGCTTAAATTTGAACTACACTTACGACAAATATTATGGAACGGGGAGAGAATGGCTTGTTTGTTATCAAGTGGAAGTAGCGGGCAGTACGTGGTAGCCACTGCTACACAACCCACTTCCACTCATAACAATCAGCAAGGTGGTGTGGTGTGAGCTGAGCCAAGCTGAGTGCGAGATTACTTATGATAGTCACGTACGCTAGCTTAAGCCGCACGTGAGTCAATACGCAGGTCCATTGCACCTCGACCTCTTCATCCATCCATCACTCTTGCCCAGTGGCACATATATTATCACCTATTGCTATACCATATGCATCTGAAATTTGTCCGTTCTGCTATATATATCTGAAAAGTTCCAGCCATGATACGTACCGTTAGGCGGGACATGCGGTGCACCTCGCGCTGCAGCGCTATTGCTTAACCGGTTCGCGGTTCCATCCATCTCTATACGTACTATGAATGTTGCTTCGTGTGTTACTTCCTCTCGCCATTTATGCCACGTGTTTGTAAGCGATGATGTGTCACCCTGCCACGGTGTCTTCCTGGAATGTAACACTCCACTGGCACATTATGGATGTATGTTTATATGTGTTCCACATACGTTGTACCTGCGAGTTTTGGTGCGTGCGTGAATTGGGGGGTTGGGCTGGGGTGGTCACGTCCGGTCCGGAAGAAAAGAAGTGGAATTTTACGGTTAGGCAGCGTGCGGTCTAGAATAATAGATGCTCTTTTCTGGTCAAGTTGCACCGCAAGTCTCCAAGCGCCAAGACCTGGCTTCTACTATCATCAATAGGATCTCAATATTGACATACCGATAGACATTTGGGTTCAGGTCGCAGCTTCTCTGTAAAAATATCCAAGTAGAAACCATCCAGTGCCTGTAATACATGCACCCATAAAAAATTCCGTATTAGTATTTACGCCCGTTTTATAGAACCACATATTTAAGTTTCATAAAAATAAAGTAGAAAACGAAAGCTTGTTTCTCTTATGAATGTACCAGAGAATATGTCTCCACTTCTTCGGTGGCAAGGTTTCGGTATAGCTGACTAGTGACCACGACTTGCTATCGTCATGACATGCATTTGCTCGATGTGATGGCATGGCACGCACGAGGGCCGCACGCAAGGTTGAAGAACCAGCAGCTGTCGCCTTTTACTTATTCCATTCCCTATCCTGTTGTTAATTTTAACTCTGACTTTATCCACTTCATTCCCCAATTCCATAGATTTCGTGTCTCGTATAATTATAATCGATTGACGCACGAGCGTGATTGAATCTGGTCCGGAGTCCGGACGGCATGCTGGAAAAAGCTAGGGTTATATTATATGAATGGAACTATGGAAGGATCAACCATCCTTGATCCACTAGTGCAGTTAACTAATTGTTAGTAGCATTTAGTTAAATACCTGATTGCACTAGCTACGTACCGGTAATTTTCGCTTACTTTTCAGGTCGAATTATGCCACGAGTTCAATTTTCCGTGCTTATGTGTATATTATTCAGATTATGTGTGATAGCTGTACATGACCGGCCGCATGCAGAGCACTTCGTCACCCTCATCACGTCCCACTTGGATTTAATTCCATAATTTACAGAATTGTCTCTAATTGTATCGTGGCCTTTCTTTTCATATGTAACTTGGTGCTAGTAAGTAGTCTCTGCTATTAATTTGGGATTTAGGATTCGATCGGTACAGTGCAGTGGAGCTAAGATGTTTGGCTCCCGATCAATATGCCCAAAATGCCCTCAGCTAGGAAGGAACCGTGGAACTTTCCTTATACAGTCTTCCAGACATGGCAAGCTTCTACTTCTCTTGATATAGATACAATAAAAAAAGGAAACAATATGAGGTCATTGATGACCAATCCATTTTGACCAGGTAGGGAACTTTCATTTTTGACCAAAAATTAGAGACAAGCAGTAGGTATATGTAGCATAATTATCACCAAAGCTACAAACTCATAACTGAAGTTGTTAACTCCCTAATAATGCGCGTGTTTGATTTGCGTCCACGTTGCTTCCTGCCTTCCTACGAGGTGCCTGCACTGTGTTTGGTTAAGAGTCCTCAAGAATGTGCAGCAAGCCTCGCCAAGATCGCCCATGCAGATGCCAACAAGATTGAGTAACTACTCTGTCCAAGATAGTTAAAACACTGTCAAAATGTTGGGGCATAAAAAAAGAGCAAGTACTCCGTATGTAGTAGGTGCATTGAAATGCCTACCTAATTCCCCTGGAAGTGTACACAGGAGAGGTGGAATATGTAACCAGAAAAGATTCGATCAAACTCGCAATAGTATGTAACTAGAATATGGTGTACCAACAAGATGTCCAAACAGGATTTAAGTTTGAAACTTTGACCTGCACACAAGAGATCAATGTTTGACTCGGCACGTAGGATAGAAGTGACTAGAGTATACTAATATATCTTTTCTGCTGTTGGTTCCACCTAATTTTGCATCTAGCCACACTTTGAAGTAGTAGTATGCTAATGCACTGTAGCAATTATTTGGATGACTTATAGCCCACGAAAGCAGTGATGTGGCGGGAGGCCGGAAGCAATGGCAAGCGACGATTTCCATGTCAATATGTAAGCATTCGGTAAGAGCCTAGCCACAGAAATTGCATAAGCACCACTGCAAATGACATCTCATCACATAAATGTCACAGATTGACAGAATATAGTTAGCGTCTTCATCAATCAAGTCACTAAACCAAATTCATAGGATACAGGTTACAAGTTTCTCATAAATTCATACAACTTCAAGTTGAAACAACATGTGGTACGAGAACAATGAAGAACAAAAGAATTAGCATGGCATTAGGATTGCACAACATCCACCTGCAGTCAGCTGGCACATGTGTGAAACCTACACAGATGCAATACATAATCAGCATCGTTAAGTGTGGAGTTTGAATGAATCAAAAGTTACAGACTTAATCATCAGTTACATGAAACCGATTACTTTACCAGGATGGGTGGTGTGACTAGGAATATAAAAGGGCCATGTTGACCGAATCACTTGGCGTACAGTACACTGAAGATAATAGCCACCAACAGAAGTGCAAGCATGACCTGAGTATGTCAAATAAGCAGCTTGAGAAATTTATAAAACAAGAGAAACAGCAGGATTTTTCAGCTTATAGATATAATACTCACCAACATATGCCTATACTTTGACTTTTCCAGGTCATATCCCCTACAAAATCAGAGACAGTCAGTGAAGATGAAGATGTCAGCATTAAAGTACAACCCTAAGTCATTCAACAAACCTTCTCTTTAGTAAACCGGATGACTTGCAAGTTCTCTTTATTGCCTCCACACGCTTCCGTGTTAGCGCAGAACTTGGGTCGTTATCGTCAATCTGGACATGGCGACCGAACAATTATGCATAAAGTTGCAGGTCGCAACAACAGTCGTTATCATTTTAGACTTTAATGTTAATTAGGAGATGACGACAAAACATATTATGCATAAATTCATAATTACAAAACAACAAAGACCGCCTTCAAAGGCCATCACTAACAGCATCATGGATCAGTGAATAGTTAGAAGATCGACTAAACTTTGGCATTTGGAGCAACACCATCAGACGATCAAAAATAATGATGGCAAGATATATACAAACAAACATAAAGTTAAAAGCTAAACACAACATCATCTTTAAGTGAAGTTACCTAGTTATATGTATTTCTGAGATTAAAATAAACATTCTATGTGATTCATAAAACTACAGGACTTCTTAACAAAAACAATGGAAACATTGTTTCAGGTTTTTTTTTCACTTTTATGTAACATGACATAATATCATTTCTTTTACATATACATGACGTAATAACTGAATCGCCTATTACATGTACGCTAGAGTAGAGACCATGTTTGTTTGGATAAACATTCCAGACCATACCTTTGACTCTAGCAACGAAGAGAACTCGTAGAAAGCAGAATAGACATCTGACATTGATTTTGTCTCATCAATAATTCGTGCAGTGAGCCCTGATAGGTAGGGAGTACATGTTAAATCACCCATCAGGTCAGAAAGACATAAAGATAAATACAAGACTGAAACATGTAAATTATTTAATAGGAAGCATAAAAGTAAAAGTTAGTTAAGGGGATAATAACCACTTAGGACAAACTATGCGTAGCTTCTCCCGTAATCTGATTAGGAAATCTTAGGTTGTACTACTCAACTGTGAACCCATCTGTCCGAGAAGAACAGAAAACCATGAACTGACCCAAAAGGTGCACAGATACACATGTTTCTTGATCAAATGCCCTCAACAAATGCATAATATGCCTTTACTCGTATTAACCAAACTCAAGTATAGTACGTCCATAATTTAACTACTGAATCATAATTCATAAAGTGGATGTTATGATACTTAGCGAATCAAATAAAATCAATAGCAAATTACCAATCGCAGGAAAAGATAGGAGTTGTATTTTCTGGTGCAAGGACCATCAAAACAATCCATGGTGTACGTTTTTTGTATCATTGATCAATTCCTAACCATATAAAATATGCACATAAAATACATGTACTCCAAATGAGCTATACAAAAGTAGAGCATTGCATAATCTGTCCACATTAAATTCATAAACATAGTGTGGCAATGTTGTCACACGAATATTTTTTGGTCAAATGAAGGCTAGTACTTGTCAACTTGAAGTAACTTAATATGTCTTACCACGCCTCATCTTAACAACTCCTCTAAAGACTTTCACATTATTGTAGCAAATAGCACATGTCCCAATTGCCATTATCTGAAAAAATGAAACAGTTAGCCATGAAACATTTAGAAGGCCACTCAGCCATGAATTACGACCAAAGATATTAACATCGTAAAATAGATAGCTCTTTGTAATAGAAATTCTCTTTTACTGCAGAGAACTTTTCAAGTGGCTACAAAAATGTTAAGCATCTATACGAAAAAGAAAGTATGGCTGGTCTGAAAGATGATAAAAGATCAATCCTGAAAGTTAAAACCTTGTTCGCCGTACCCTTGGCTAAAACATAGCATTACTAACTGCCTCAATTAGTAATAATATGTCAACTACACTAATATAGAAAACCTGTCTTTAAATCTTGGTGGCTTTCAACACCAATTACATCCAGGACTCAAAGAAAGGAAGGTTCAATTACCATAAATCATGTCTAGTACCATAAATCTATTCTGAGCTACGACATGTACCACTGATACCACTATAACGTGAAGTCTGCAATAGGAATAACAAGCACTTCAGTGTACCTGAGGTATTGCACAAAACCGAAAATTAGTATTATCCTTCAACGCAGACATGTATTGAAGACAGTCTTCGGCGTGGACCAAAGCATTAGTCACCATATCATTTAAGCACTGCACCGCTTTTTCTGAATTTTCCTCATACTTGAGGTCCTGATTTAGTAACCCAAAAATATTGCATTATTATAGATGAAAAACTAGCAGAGTATACTTAAGAAAAAGTGCAAAAAAGGATGAGAATGGTGGGACGATTATAGACTTTCACAGTTGAGTATGTAAATAGATTGGATTAGGTATTTAGATTACATTACGAACTGCTTAATTAAATATTTCGATACAGCCAAGTACCAGCTTTTATTATTTTTCTGAAGCATTGGAACAGAGGAATTGTGCATTTATTTATGACAGGATTCCAGCGTAATTCCGTTGTTTCGACCGGACTAAAAATTGTGGACGTATGACTTTGCATTTCAGAATATATGATACCTATAGCTAGTAGGGAGGAATAGCTATAAGAAAATGGGTTGATGTACCTCAAGTTTATCTGCATATTTACTCCATATTTCTCGAGGCCAAAACATACGGCACTTTGGTATCTCATTTATGTCCTCCAAATAATCCCTTATTATATTGGTTTTCTGCAATTGAAGCCCAACTATTAGCTACAGGGTAAATGTATAAAAAGGTTTCCATTCATTATGACAGTGGAAGTATAGATATATGATTAAAACAATAATTATAAAAATACCTGAAGAAACAAACCCATTGAATTCGAAAGTTGATCTGAAGCCAGATCTTCTGTCCCAGCAGCATGAAAGAGCCTGGAAAGTCCATAGCCTACTAGCCCTGCTACATAGTGGCAGTACTCATTGTAGTCATCAATAGTTTCAACCTACAACACGAAGTTGTTCCCAATTAGTTCAAAAAATACCAATGTCAGCATTTAATTGATATTAATAAATATATATACAAAACCATGGTCTACAAACAGTACATTCTTCCTTTTTCACAGAGCTAACTAATTATTCTTGCGGCCTTGCCAAATAAATCCCTTTTACTCCACAATTTTTGACTAGGTCCAGGCAAAATATATAAAAGTACTTCTATTCAATAATGTCAGTACCCACGAACCATTGAAGTGACCAAAACATTAACACATTGCTATGACAGCCAAAAAGGATTTTTAAAGTAACAAGCAAGTGCGGCAAAACTGAATGACTATCCCTTTGTGCATAAAGTGCAATTATCAGGTGAATACTGGTACAAGTATTCATATCATTTTGAATGTGTTACTGGCTACTCACTTTTATGTAGCACATTCTCTTTTTTTTCATTTCATGAAATTTGATATGTTACTTGACAAGTATCAGATATTTTAAAAGCTACAGAAATATGGCATTAAGGATAGAGCCGAATGAGCCATATGCCATACACATTTATACTCAGAGATGGAATACAAGTAGTATCCTATATTGCTTAACAATTGAAGAAGGCTCCGCTTCAATACTAGAAATATAATGAATATTTATACATAAAATGATTATATAATAACTTCATATTTTGATTGATCTAGGCTAACAAACCTCCTGGCATATAAATTTTGCCATTCCTGCTCCCATTCTCCTAGTGATTTCTTCAATTGCCTTTTGATATCTGAAAAAATGAAATGTAATTATTTTCTGCAAAGGCTTCAAATGAACTTTAGTGAACTTAACTGACAAACTAGGGAAACACAAATGAGGGGAAACAAAGCTTCATTTGCAGCATGTGAAGTTACTACGCTGACTTTAATAGTGTTGTCAACTTAAGGGCAAAACACATCTAGTGTATTAAAAGGAATCCAAAAGCATGGTTCACAAACTAAATGTCATTTTACATCTACAAACTATTGAATGAACTCTCCCAGTTTTCCAAATGGCACTTTGACGCCCACTGCACACAAAGGGCACACAGATAACAGCATATGAGAGGCTCTGTCATTTGTACCACTTGGAAGAACTCAACACAAAATGCAAAAAACTGGGATGGCTCTAGTTCTTATGATATCTTAGCACAGAAAAGAAACATTGCAACGTACAGCTATTTCCTACTATTCAAAGTTTTTCAGACCCCTGTTTTGTCTAAATCACTTGTGACAACCTGACCAAAATGGCTTTAGCAGATGCTCCTGATGAATGTTATCTTGTATTGTAACATGAGCACTTTATATATTTTACTCCACCTGTACACCCTGACTATGACATAACGATTTCATATTTCGGCACTACAACCCAATGAAAGCTCCACATTTAGAGAAGTCTTATTTTTCTGAGTGACATCAGTGCTGACTGAATGGTGGTTGGTCTGTTCCCTAAGACTTTGATGAAACAGCAACCCATATGATGCCACTTATTCCCAAACACAAATTGGGAACTAGGGGAAGTTCAGAAAATGGTAATCGGTCAGGAACTCAGGATAGAAATTACCCTTCGCCTAGCTCCAGGAAAGCCGTGGAGACGAGTCTGAACTTATCCATCAGCACCTTGTAGTGGTTTGTTCCACCTGAAGGCCAAACATCATCAGATCAACAGGAAGAACAATGTAATATATATACAGCACAACAATCCTTCGTTCTTAGTAGAGATCCCCCGTGCATACATGAATAACGCCAGTCGGGGTTGTAGACATGGCGGTAGAAATCCCGAAGGATGGGCAGCTTCACGTCGTTGGGGATGCTGGTGTCGTCCTCTGCACTCGCAGTAGTAATAAGAGTGAGTGTTGCTCTTAATACGGAAAGCACTGATGAACTCAAAACGAAACCGCACTTCGAGTCAACGGGAGAGAGTAAAGCTAAACCAATCAAAAACCGCCCCGATTCTACTACCAGAGGCGGCAAAACGAATTCAAAGGCGAAGAGCGGCACGAAGAGGGTTGGTGCTCACCGACGGTGTCCAGGGCCCGGAGCACGAGGTAGAAGATGCACACCTGCACAACAACATCAGCGGCCGTGTTTCAGATACTTTCCCCAAATCTAACGAGGCTCTAGGGAGCTCTCGAATCGGAGCGGATTTGTGGGAGTGGAAGGGGGACTGCTTACGGCATTGCGGAGTTCGGGTCCGAGCTGCTGGATGACGAGCGCGAAGCTGCGGGAGACCTTCTGGAGCATGTCGTAGGCGAAGGCCCAGTGTTCCTCGGCCGGGATCTGGCGCTTGATCTGCCCCGCCGCCACCCTCAGCTTGACCAGCGCCACCACCTCCTCCGGCCGCGACAGCGCCCCCATCGCCGAACAACCGAAACCGAATCAAATCTCCACTCCTCCCGTTGACGACCGGCGATCTAACGACCGATCAAGCAGCTGCAGCAGGAGTAGCCGGATCGATGTTTTAGCTGGGGGGAGACCACAGCACGGACGCGATGATGCCAAGGCTTGGCGTGCGTGCGCGCGTGGGCGGGGCGGGGGTGTCGCCGTCCGCCGCGCTGTCCCCTATTTGATCCGTGGCAGAGGCTGCAGCGCGCTCGTGGTGATCTGTTTCCACACGGCATGGGGAAGTGGAGCCCGGCTGGTGGTAATGACGGGCGGGTTCCTGCTAGCGGGCCCGCAGCGTCAGCCGGGCGTCGGATCTGGGTACGGACTCTTCAGAGGAAAGCCCGTGACGCGCACGTGGTGAACCACACCCACTGGAGTATGGTCGGTAGGCTAGACTGGATGCATCGGGATGCACGCGCGTAGCGACCTTGGACGGAGCACCAGATTTGTCGAGTTCGTAAACTGGTCAGCGCTCTACTCAACCTATGCCTGCCAACTAACAACCAAATACAGGTTAAAAAACAAATAATCTGTAGCAGAGGATTGTGAGGGCCAAATGTGGTATTTCTCATTGAGTATGGAGAGTTAAAATAAAACAAGTAGATTCTGCTGTTTGGAAAGACTTGTTAAAAATCAAACAGATTTATTTGGCAGGGAGAAAAATGGTGTTAGGAGATGGGAGAAGTACTGATTTCTGGTATGATCAATGGCTTGGTAACTTCTTTCTCTGTGAAAAGTTCCCTGATTTGATGTCTGTAATCAGCAAACTGATACTGTTAGAAAAATGTCTGATCTGGATTGGTTCTTTACCTTTAGAAGGTGGCTCTCTCCTAGAATTTATTCTCAGTGGTTGGATCTAAGGAATATGTTGGCTTTGATTGACTTGAATGATACTAGAGACAAGCCTCATTGAAGACCAGACGAACATGCGAGCTTCGCCTCGCTGCTTTCATAACATTTTTGCACAACATGGCCATTATGGTACAGTTTGATGGTGCTCTGATGTATCGTTATTTCTAGGTATTTGTACTTTTAAGTATAGATATGATAAATATTTTAGAAACATCTATTATCAAGACATGAAAAATGATGATTGCTAAGTACCGATCTACTACACAGCTTGAATAAAGGACCGGACATTTTTCTGATAATTTTGAAACTATCATATTAGTATTTAATCAGTTATGTAAGTACTAGACTACAAGTAGCTCATGTTTATCTAATTTTTACGTACCACTTCTATTTTTATTGAATTTTAATGTTTTCGGTTGTGGAATAAACTGATGGCAACCTTTTGCATTCACTCCACAAAAGAAGACCGAGCTTCTTTAATAGTGTCGTATATTTGCTTGTCATCTTATATATCTAGTGCATGTTATCTTTCTAGCCTCAGTATTACATTGATAATAATAATACAAAATATTCTTATAAAAACATATCCTACAATTAAAAGAGTCATCTCAACGATAGATTTACAGGCAATCTTGCTTCATTTCAATATTTACCTACTTACCTTGTACCAAATGTGGGTAGATAGACACAGACAGAAGTCGGTTTGGGCTGCTATAGTGGCATTGCTCTTGGAATATCTGAAACGTATTTTCTGATTACACCAAAATTGCCATTAACTTAATATGTGGAGAAGTTGAGACAACTTGTCTTAAAGAGCCCATCCTAAAAATATTGAAAATGACAAACATCCGATTGACCAATTGGATCATCACGTTTCCTTTACCAGGCATTTTGTAGCCATCATTCTTGAACTTCACAAATTGGTATTGCAATGAAGATACGAAGGAAACATCCATCTTAACTTTCTATAAATCTTTGCGATTTCAGGGGGAGTCACACCCTAGTTTCCAAGAAAAAGGTTAAATGATATCGTGATGTCTGTTCTGGAACCTTCGGTTAAACAGGGGGTCGGTGATAAAAGGAGTTGTCCTGCGACCACCACTAATGTGTCGTTGACAGGAAGCTTGTAAGTGGCACACCGCCATCGAATCAGTATGCGGGCACCACGCGCCCGTTCCTGGTCGTCATAGATCGAGGCTGGGCACCTTCCCATCGCATCCCCCTCCTCTCGCCTCGACTCCTGGTTGGGGCGGCTCTCCCCGAGAGCGGCGGCTGCCGGCAACGTCATCTTCTCTTCTCTCTCTCTCTCTCTCTCTCTCTCTCTATATATATATATATATATATATATATATGGGAAATAGCCTGCTAAACACGGGCATAGCTGCGCATAGCGTATCCACCGTTGATTCTATCCTCTTTTGATATAGGGAGCACATGTATCCAGACCCAGGATTTGTCTAAGAACTAACACCGTTAGTGTTCCTTTGCCATGCATACATGAAGCCCTACCAAAACAAAGCTTGTCTAATTTCGTTTGCATGAGGCAAACCCTAACGAGCAACATGCAAAACAAAGCTTGTCTAATTTCGTTTGCATGAGGCAAACCCTAACGAGCAACATGCAAAACAAAGCTTGTCTAATTTCGTTTGCATGAGGCAAACCCTAACGAGGAACATGCAAAACAAAGCTTGTCTATTTTCGTTTGCATGAGGCAAACCCTAACGAGCAACATGCAAAACAAAGCTTGTCTAATTTCGTTTGCATGAGGCAAATCCTAAGGAGCAACATGCAAAATAAAGCTTATCTAGTTTCGTTTAGGTGAGGCAAACCCTAACGAACAACATGCTGAAAAACCCTAACTTATTTAGTCTCTCTTCAACTTTCCTTGCTCATTTGAAAAACTAGGTGGAACCGGTTATTGCTTTCTTCCCTCTACCTCATCCCTCCTCGTGCACTTTTGTTTATTGATACGTACCATTGCTTTCTCTAATCACAAGCTATTGTTTTACATCCTTATTATGGACCGCTAACGAACTTTTCCTTTCTTGTTTGACATGGTTTCATTGCATGTAAAGCAAGTATGAGCAACGGCAACGGCTCATGGGTTGGTCGCAAAGCCTGGTCGGTGAAAGACATTCGTGCCGGCTTAGAAACCATTCTTCACAATATCCATTCAAGACGCTGGCCTTGAAGATGGATATTTTTTATGTAACACTAGTTCGTGTAGGGTGCAATGCTGTCTCTGTCAGAAAGACCATATGAATAAATATTGTACTATAGACTTTATCGAATGAAACTTTGCCAGTTTGATTGGTTCATAATTTCTTTTTAGATATTTCTTTAGTTCTGATCCGGGGATCTACATAATTTTTTTTCGGCAGTACATTGCTCCGGGAATTGATTAACACAATGAAACACGTTACCTGTCGGAGCGGCAAATCATACCTGCCCTCACGTAGTAAAGTATAATGACATGTGAGAGATTTTGATTTGTGTTTTACAAATATTTAAGTTTCTCGGAAATAGTGAAATCACCAACATTTCAATTTTTAAGAAACTAAATTCTCGTACTTACTAATAAACAATATATATGTTATTATTTTTAAGAAAATCAGGTACTAACCCGTCCGCAGGAACTGGACCGGACATTGTGTGGAAAATTAAATTTTGTGTTCCTCCACATAAACGGGGAGCAGAACGACTTCAGTGCAATGCTAGGTAGAAGAACTTGTATAAGATGTTATGTCCAAGAGTGTATTCTATCTTTTATAGAGTAGCATAGTACTATGTGGCGGGAGAACACAAAAAAATGTGGAGGGATGCGCGCGACAAGTAACTCTCTCCCGCCAAAAAACAATACACTAAACCAGTTAGATGATATTTTAGGGTTTGCATAGTACCACAAACCTTCACTAGGTTTTACATACTATGTAGAACTCATTTTAAGCCTTGTTGACTTATCTTTCCATTTTAGATGCTAAAAGTTTCTTTGCCAAACAGCGAGCTAAACTTTTTAGGGTTTTCACGAGCCCCTAGGCATCGCATGCAAGTACACACACGCGCTGCTTCAAACGCCGTTAGGCACCGTTACTACTTTCAAGATCCAGCCATTACCATCTAAGCAAGTAGTGTATGTGATCTCTTTATCCAACGGTCCTAAGCCTATGCGCAACTATGCCCGTGTGTAGCAAATCCGCGTCGATATATATATATATATATATATCTTCTCAGGTTGATCGATGGTGAGGGGGGAGTGGTGTCGACAGAGGGCGCGCAAGGGCAAGGGAGAAGTCAAAAAATTGAGAAAGGAGAGGAGAGCAGTCAAAGTCAAAATCCAAAAAAGCTATGGGTGGAGCGGCCAGCACGCACCGCCCATCGCCTACCGTCACTGTGAAGGGCGGAAAGGCTCCTCTAGCCCACAGTGCAGCACGGCCGAGGCCAGGTCCAGCGACTACATGCCCACGCATGCACGTAATAGATGACCCCACGGATCGGCTGAGGCCCAGGTCCAGTGACTACATGCCCAGGCATGCGCGTGGCTATGCCAATACAGTACGGGCTATCCAGTCACAAGACCGATTGGGCAAGTATGGACAGGTAGTCCAGGAAATAAAGGAAACAGAGAAGACATTTCAACTGATCGAGGTTGTTCATGAGAATCATGGACCAAATATTTATGCACACATGCAATATGGGCCATCCAGTCACAAGACCGATTGGGCAAGTATAGATAGGTAGCCCAAAAAATGAAGGAAACAAAGAAGGCATTTCAACTGATCGAGATTGTTCATGAGAATCATGGACCAAATATTTATACACACAATGTTTAGGAGTTCTGCTTACTCTAGTATTGGACGCTATGTCCAATACCAAAGTCCACCTGAGGGTGTTCATACAAATGTTATTATGTAGTGAAATAAAGGATGGCAATCTCAAAAAAAAGGCATGCACGGGGCAGATGGCCTCACAGCAGCTTTAGACCACCAGGCTTAAGCCTATAGCATATACACCAAATCTGGTATCTTCACTGTCAAATCACTATATAATAAAATCTCTGATGTGGGTCCTGACAGGTCCTTTAGACATCTATGGAAAGCAAAATTGCCTCTTAAGATTAAAATATGATTGTGGATGATTTGGTATAATGTAATTGCAACTAAAGATAATATAAAGAAAATAAAATGGGTTGGGAGCTATGTTTGTCGTTTTTGTCCTATGGATGAAACTATTAACCATCTTTTCTTTGAGTGTCCTGTTGTTGGGTACACGTGGAGTACTGTGGCGACTGTTTTAGGTGCTAAGAATGGACCTTCGTGCTTCACTAAGTATTTTTGGTGGATTATGAAACTCCTTCCCTTTGGTTTTAATGTGCACATTGTTTGTGTGGCGGCTTTGTGTTGGTCTCTTTGGAAAACTATAAATAAAGCATGTTTTGAAGGGAAATTGATTTCTTACCCTCTGAGATTAATTTGGTATATGTGTGCGTTTCTTCGATATTGAGCAGAACTTCAGAATGCTCAGGATAGGGAGGTGCTGATTGATGGATCTGATCGCATCCAATAGTTGACGTTGCGTGTGCATGAAGCAGCCAGGCAAGTTGCGACTCTGGGCATCAAGAATGGCGAAGTGGATGAGGATGTTGATGTCACTGTGGACTGAGTGGATGCATGTTCGTCGTCATGCGGAAAATCTTGTCCAGTTGTCCTTTGGTTGTAGTGTTGCCACTGGAAGTCTGGTTGGCTTTTGGTTAGTTGTTGGTCTAAAAACTATGTCCTCTATCGGGATGTTGCTTAAGACATATGTTCTGTTATCGTTCTGATAATGGAACCTGACTCGTTGGAGTCATATGGAAAAAACAAATAATATGGTTGAACGGTTATACGAGAAAAGCTGATGTTTGCTTGTAAGAACATGTACAACGGGAGGTGCTTATAGGAGTGCTTACAAAAATAAACCAACCATCTTGCTAACCATTGGTGCTTATTTCTATAGAACAAGTGCTTAGTTAGGCATCTACCTAGTATAAATAAGCGTCGGTGATTAAAGAAAAATCGATTTATTTTGTTAAGCACTGTTCTAAGCATCTTGCATTGTACATGCTTTAATGGTTCAGAAGTAGCTAATCAACCCCTGCCGGTTTACAGACTGAATCTACTAGACCTACGGAAGAGACGTCTGGTTCATAAAAAATGGAGCGGCTCGTGGAGGAAGATCTAGTGATGAAAACGTCTTAGACTTGGGCGACTTGCCTTGTCATGGGACTTAGGCGTTAGTTGTATCCGTTCATATTGGCTCTTTGGCCTCAGCAGATATGTTGTTGCAATCCGTTCAGTTGTTACACTCTGAGCTACGGGAGCTACTTTACGTGGCTCCTCTCCGGCTTGAGGAGGTTCTCTGTCCTCTTCACTAAGTTGTTGATTTCTTGCATGGATGGCTGCGAGCAATTGGGAAGCTGCGTTGGGTAGGCTCTCCTGGCCGCCTACCAATCATTTGGTTGTGCTGATGTTGATAAAGTAGGGGTGAGAGGAGGGGCCTTTATGGTTATTTCCCTCCTCATGCTAGGTAGAGCTCGGTGACCATGGCTCCAGTCATGCAGATCATGCCTCAGCTTCTGGTGTTGTGCGGTGGTATGGTTCTTCCTCCTTCCATTGAGGAAGTGCAGTCTGACTCGCGTGAGAGATTGCGCGAGATCTCAAGTGTGGCTTCTTCGCAGAGTGAGGCGCTTGGCTTTAAAAAGAGTGGTGATGTCGATATTGCACTCTCTCTCGCCTTAGTTAGGCATGCATGTGATTCCTGTAGGTGATGAGATTGCTAAGTCGGGACTATTGACTCCGCTTCCTGGAGATGTCATCGCTAGAGAGGTTTGCGATTTTCTCACCACCTTGGATGTTGCCTACCCTGGATCCAACGGAATGGCATTTGCAGTTGCTTGATGGGGGTCTCCTAGTGTCATGGCATGTTTTTGTTGGCGCGGTGTAGGGTGTCGTGTTTGGGGTGTTCGTTCATGTCGCTTTATGGTCTCTTGTGTTTGCTAGAGTGGGTGTGTGATAGCGCTTGACGAGGTGGAAGAGGTTGGAGTAGATTTCTCAGCAACGGCACCAGAAAGCTTGATGGCGCCTGGTGTTTGACGTGGAAGCGCTTCGTTGGAAACCCCAAGAGCAAGGTGTGAAGCAGCAAGTAGCAAGTCTTCCCTCAGTTGAGACCGAGGTTATCGAACCAGAAGAAGGAAGGAAAAGTCACACAGGTGTTGCAAACAACGTGGAGACATGCACAACACAAACTCAAGACTCTGTCCCAATGAATCAGTGAGGTTTTCAAGCTCACCGGTTTGCAGTAACAAAGGATTAAACGTATGGTGTGGAAGGTAATGGTTTGTAGCAAGTAAACAAGTAACAGTGGAAGATGTATCAATGGTAAAGATTGGACCGGGGTCCATAGTTCACTAGAGGTGCTCTCCTTTGATAAACCACATGGCATGAAGGGTAAACAAATTACAGCGGGGCAACTGATAGGAACTGAGCAAGGCATAACAATGCAACTACTAGCCAGAAAGATCCTATGAAGTTGATTGGGCAATACAACAATATACATAGACCGTCATCCAACTGCATCTATGACTAGAAGTCCACCTTCAGGTTATCATCCGAACCCCCTCCAGTATTAAGTTGCAAGCAACAAACAACTGCTTTAAACAAAGTGTGTAAGATAAATAGTCCACATGTTCCATGAACAAGAGACCGTTGTTTTCTCCCTAGTAGCAACAACACATCTACAACTGAAGAGATTATTGTCACTTCCCTTGGAAACTAGAGGCATGAACCCACTATCGAGCATAAATACTCCCTCTTGGAGTCACTAACAACTACATGGCCAAGATAACCACTAGCAACGGAGAGCATGCAGGATCACAAACAACACAGACATGATAGAATCATAAAGATAAAACTATTAATCAAGCCAACATAATAATCTCAATATCCATCTGATCCCCGCAAACACAACATGCATGATTACAAATAGATTATATCTTGATCATGAACGGAGCTCACAAGATCTATACATGAAAGCACAAAGGAGGAGATACAACCATCTAGCTACTACATGGACCCATAGTCCAAGGTGGAAATACTCACGAATCATACCGGAGAGAAGGCCTCCGGGATGATCTCCCCTCCGACAGGGTGCCAGGAAGAGCTTTAGATCCCCTGGATCTAGGGACGATGGTGGCGGCGGCTACAGATGGTTTCGTGGATTTCTGATCGGGACTGAGAGTTTCTGTATCGGGGGCTTCTTATAGGCAAAGAGGGAGACCGAGGCGGCCGCCAGGGCAGCCAAACCCTAGCCAGGCGTGGGGTAGGGCCCACCCGCGCCTGGGGGGGTCTAGCCCCTCTGGCCGGCCTCCTCGTCTCTCCTCTAGACTTCTTGTTCCCCACGGAAAGTTATTGACTCTGTCCTTCGTCCCGTCCAATTCCGAGAATATTTCTTTACTAACTTTTCTGAAATAAAAAATAGCAGAAAACAGGCATTTGGCACTATTGCAATTTGCTAATAGGTTAGTACCAGAAAAAAATGTAAAAAGCACCTCAAAGTGTAGACAAGTAAAGCAAAGTAGATACTAAACAAGCATGGAGCATCAAAAATTATAGATACGTTTCCAATGTATCAGCATCCCCAAGCTTAACTCCTGCTCGTCCTCGAGTAGGTAAGTGATAAAAGAATAATTTTTGAGGTGACATGCACCCTCACAATAAAGATCCAACTATTTGCAAACATTGAAAGCTGGGATCAAAGAACATGTGCATGAAATATGGAGTTCTAACAATAGGACATAGTAACTATGCATGCAACATGGCAAGCTACAAACAAGGATCATGAATAATATGCATTGAAAAATGTTTGTTTGTTTCACATGTAGAAAACATAGCATAGTGGCAATCAGCTTGTCCCTCATAGAGTAGCAATATAGATGCATAGGACACCTTCAAAGTTCACAAGGGTGACTAGAAACAAGTAGCACAAGAACAAGTAATAACACAATATGCATCAATTAATAAGCTTTGGAACACTGTACACAGAATGACAACTATGCTCTCTTAATGGTGCCTAAAGGTAGAAGGTGTAGACTCAAATAATGGTGGAAGAAAAGCCTTTTTGTAAGGGAAGCAGGGATTACAAGTTTCAAAAAGAGCTTCCAAAGTTATGGTACTTATTAGCTTTTAGCCCTCATTGCCCCTATCATAAGCATCTTGAAGTGGTTAAGGTTAAAGTGGCAAAGTTGGAGTATATGCTTGACAAAGTATAAGTTGGCAATCTCAAGTCCCTTGACTATGAGGGCTATACCTCATGGATACTCAACTTAGGGCCCAGGCAAGTTCTTGTCACTGTAAGTATTTGCATATTATTGAGAACCGCCAACATGGTACCCCTTGCACATGGTACAGGAGCTTTCCCATAACCAAAATGACAAGGCAAGCAGACAATGAGCATCTCAGAAATTCTTCTTATGTACCATGGGAATATGGTGCTTTTTTTCTCTCTTTCCTCTTTTCTCAATGTGTCTCTCTTTTTTTATAAGAAGAATACTTCATAGATGTCACTATGGTGATGCTGCAAGTTTCCACCATGATTAGGCATGACTTAGGCTAGCGGCCCAGGCATTTCTCTAACACAGAATACAAACTCTATGAACTTACAAGTTCCCACTTCATTTCACACCGGTAATATCCATAGACAAAAGAGCATGATATCAACGGAGTACAAAAAGTACAAGTGCAATGTTGAAAACGTTCCCTGTGACAACACGGTTCTGCTAATCCCAACTTATAAGTGCAAGCATATACAACAAAGTTGCCTCAATTGTTCAATTTTATTAGGGGCAAAGAATAAAATGTGCCATCAAGTTCGTGAGGGCTTTAATCACTAAGTTTTCACATAACAAAATAGTTTTTAATTGGAAGATAGTTGAAAACAAGAATATACTTGGAATGGTGTAACACACCATGCATAGGAGTTTATAGTGGACACTTTGGAATAACTTGGTTTCTTGGGAGTTGGAAGCATGAGTAGAACTTACTCATACAAGTGGAGGCTAGCAAAAGACTGGGAGCAACCAACTAAGAGAGCAATAATGGCCATAATTATGCAATGCAACAAAGCAAATTAATCAAAGCAAAGAGTGGTACTGCAAGTCAAGGACTAAATGATCATAGAGGCTAATGGTGACTTGTCATAGTCATAACATGGTGTGAGCATGTGCCAAGTCAACCCAAGCAATACATCAAAGGAGAATATCACAATACTATGCTTTTGCATGTTAAAACAACGCATAATTTCTTCAAGGCACACTAAGCAATCCCAATTGTTTGGAACAAGACATGATACAAAAATAATCACTAAGCATAATGCTAAAACAACACCTAGCATGTCATACTAAAATCTAAGTCACATTCAATGCAAGCTCCTCTTGCACTTCAAGCAAGAACTTACTACTCCTTTCCAAACACCAAGCAAACTTATTTGCAAAACAACACAGCGAGAACGGGGGTCCAAACTATTAAAGCAAAATAAACAAACTAATCAAAGCAAATGAAAACTAAGACGCTCCAAGAACAGCACAACTGTGCATGAAACAATAAAGTGAAGTGTCTAGACAGACCTGAGCTTTTTATTGATGAAGAAGGGGATGGCATCCCCAAGCTTTGACGCTTGCACCTCTTGGATATTTCTTGGGTTGACACCATGGTGGCATCCCCAATCTTGAGCTTTTTTCCATCCTTCATCCCATTGCATCATTCTCTCTCTACACCTGATTTGTTTTCCTTCATACAAAACTTCACACAATCTTCATTAGCAACATTAGCTTATTCAAAAGATATTAGACCACTGGCAAAGCTTTGGAATAGCAAGGCTTTTCACTAAAAACACAAGATACTGAAGTAACTCCTTCAAAGAAACTCAATTTAGCTGAAGAGAGCTCAAAAAAGAATCAATAAGAAGCAAATGCAAATAATGGCAGAAATCTGTCAAAACAGACCAGCAGGTAGAAACAAATTTTTTAGGACATCTTATGTTGCTCAAATCAAAAAGTGTTGAACTAATTAAAGTTAGCCAACATACTGGGTGATTTATTCGTAAATTTTGAGCTCAATACGAGTTACAGAGCCTCCTCACTAATTTTTTTGGTGGAGAACAGAAATCTGTTTCGGGACAGCAACTTCCCCCAAATCTTAGTTCCCTCTCATTAGAGGTCATTCTTGGCACAAAAAGCAAACAAAAAGGATAAGGAGAGGTCATTACAGTAGTAATAGCTTCCAAGACTCAAGGAAACTCTTGGGTTATCTCCCAACAAGTACTTTTCTTTAACGCCTTTAAGTTAGGCACAAGAAGCAAGAAGAATCAAGTATTTTAAAATGAAGAAGCATTAACATCAAACCTTGCTTTCAAAGGAGGAGCAAAAAGAAACTTATCTATACTTATAGGGAAGTGTTCAATACCTTTCTTGAATGGAAATTGATATTTGATGGTTCCTTCTTTCATATCAATGATGGCACCAACTGTTCTAAGAAAAGGTCTTCACAAAGTAATGGGACAAGAAGCATTATATTCAACATCCAAAACCTAGAAATCAACAGGGACATAAACATTGTTAACCATAATGAGAACATCATTAATACTTCCCATGAGTTTCTTCTTAGCATTATCATTGAGTGGGACATCCAAATAACAATCTTCTAATGATGGCAATTTAAGCATTTCATAAATCTTCCTGGACATAATAGAGACACTAGAACCAAGATCACATGAAGTTTTGAGATCAAAGTCATTCACTTGTATATTAATAATGGGTTCCCAACTATCTTCTACTTTCCTAGGAATAGAAGCTTTGTGTTTTAGCTTCTCTTCCTTAATCTTAACAAGAGCATTTGTAATGTGTTTGGTAAAGGCAACATGCATATCACAAGCATCAGGACTTCTATCAAGATTTTGTAGGAAGATAATCACTTCAAAAATATTGCAACCATCAATATCAAAATCAAACTTAGCATCACTAGTAGTAGGATCAATAGGCTTAGGCATAGTAGGAGGAGGAATAGGGGCTACTTGTGATTTAGTGGTGATAGTGCACACACTATTGTTTCTATCAATTTCAGCTTCCCTTTCCCACCTAGCATGAATTTGAGCTAACATCCTAACATTTTCATCAATAGTAACTTGTATGGCATGAGCAGTTGCAAAGGTGGTTTCCATAGTTTCAGGTTTAGCAGCCATTTTATTAACCAAGGAAGTTTGAGCTTCAGACAAAGAGGATATATTTTTCTCAACAGTTAAAAGATTTTCCTCTATAGTCTTATTGAAAGTGGTTTGTTTACTAATAAAGTATTTGAGCATGACTTCAAGTTCAGAGGGGGAACTTCTAGCATTATTGTAAGATCTTCCATAGTAATTGCCATTATTAGGAGGATAAGGCCTATAATTGTTGTTGCTACCAAAATTATTCCTATAGGCATTGTTGTTGAAATTGTTGTTTCTAATGAAGTTCACATCAACTTGCTCTTCTTTAGCAACCAAATAGGCTAAGGGGACACTATTGGGATCTAGAGGAGCTTTCCCATTAACAAGCATAGCCATAATAACATCAATATTTTCACTCAAAGAGGAAGTTTCCTCAACAAAATTTACCTTCTTACAATGTGGAGTTCTCTCAACATGCCATTCAGAGTAGTTAACCATCATATTATCAAGGAGCCTTGTTGCAGCACCCAAGGTGAGTCCCATAAAAGTACCTCCAGCAGTAGAATCCAACATGTTTTCTTAAGGAGAATTTCAAACGTGGATGAGGGCCTTTCTAATACTTTCTAACATAGCAATAATCTTAGCAGGAGGATAATACTTTCTAATAAAAGCATCTTACGCTTAGTCCAAGAATCAATACTATTTTTAGGCAAAGATAACAACCATTCTTTAGCTTCTCCCCTCAAGGAGAAAGGAAAAAGCCTGAGATTAATAATATCTCCATCTACATCCTTATACTTTTGCATCTCACAAAGTTCAACAAAGCTATTAAGATGGGCAGCAGGATCATCAGAACCAGCACCAGAAAATCGCTCTCTCATCACAAGATTCAACAAAGCAGGCTTAATTTCATAAAAGGTAGCATCAGGAGCAGGTGGAGCAATAGGTGTGCTAAGGAAATCATTGTTGTTGGTGCTAGTGAAGTCACATAACTTGGTGTTCTCAGCAGAGTTCATTTTGGCAAAGGTGGGTAAGCCAAAAACAGCAGCAGCAGCTAGAGCAGGAACTAATTTTTTTGTGTTTTTGAATAAAGAAAGCAAACCAAGCTAGACTAATTTTTTTGGGTTTTTTGAAAAGAGGCAAACAAAACCAAGCAAAAGAAACAAAGCAAACTAAAAACAAAGTAAAGAGAAAGGAAGTGAAGGACTCCCCTAGTGAAGACGTCCTTAGCCTCCCTGGCAACGGCGCCAGAGAACTTGTTGATAGCGCTTGACGAGGTGGAAGAGGTTGAAGTAGATTCCTCAGTAACGGCACCAGAAATCTTGATGGCGCCTGGTGTTTGACGTGGAAGCGCTACATTGGAAACCCCAAGAGCACGGTGTGAAGCAGCAAGCAGCAAGTCTTCCCTCAGTTGAGACCGAGGTTATCGAACCAGAAGGAGGAAGGAAATGTCACACAGGTGTTGTAAATAACGTGGAGACCTGCACAAAACAAACTCAAGACTCTATCCCAACGAATCAGTGAGGTTGTCAAGCTCACCGGTTTGCTGTAACAAAGGATTAAACGTATGGTGTGGAAGGTAATGGTTTGCAGCAAGTAAACAAGTAATAGTGGAAGATGTATCAATGGTAAAGATTGGACCGGGGTCCATAGTTCACTAGAGGTTCTCTCCTTAGATAAAAAACATGGCATGAAGGGTAAACAAATTATAGCGGGGAAATTGACAGGAACTGAGCAAGGCATAACAATGCAATTACTAGCCAAAAAGATCCTATGAAGTTGATTAGGCAATACAACAATATACATAGATCGTCATCCAACTACATCTATGACTAGAAGTCCACCTTCAGGTTATCATCCGAACCCCCTTCAGTATTAAGTTGCAAGCAACAGACAACTGCTTTAAGCAAAGTGTGTAAGGTAAACAGTCCACATGTTCCAACAAGAGACTGTTGTTTTCTCCCTAGTACCAACAACACATCTACAACCGAAGAGATTATTGTCACTTCCCTTGGAAACTATAGGCATGAACCCACTATCGAGCACAAATACTCCCTCTTGGAGTCACTAGCAACTACTTGGCCAAGATAACCACTAGCAACGGAGAGCATGCAGGATCACAAACAACACAAACATGATAGAATCATAAAGATAAAACCATTAATCAAACCAACATAATAATCTCAATATCCATCGGATCCCCGCAAACACAACATGCATGATTACAAATAGATTAGATCTTGATCATGAACGGAGATCACAAGATCTATACATGAAAGCACAAAGGAGGAGATACAACCATCTAGCTACTACATGGACCCCTAGTTCAAGGTGGAACTACTCACGAATCATACCGGAGAGAAGGCCTCCGGGATGATCTCCCCTCCGGCAGGGTGTCGGGAAGAGATTCAGATCCCCCCGATCTAGGGACGATGGTGGCGGTGGCTACAAACGGTTTCGTGGATTTTGATCTGCACGAGAGTTTCTCTGTCGGGATTCTTATAGGCGAAGGGGGAGACCGAGGCGGCCGCCAGGGCGGCCAAACCCTAGCCAGGCGTGGGGTAGGGCCCACCCGCGCCTGGGGGGGTCTGGCCTCTCTCGCTGGCCTCCTCGTCTCTCCTCTGGACTTATTGTTCCCCACGGAAAGTTATTGACTTTGTCCTTTGTCCCGTCCAATTTCGAGAATATTTCTTTACTAACTTTTCTGAAACCAAAAACAGCAGAAAACAGGCATCTGGCACTGTTGCAACTTGTTAATAGGTTAGTAATATAAAACATGTAAAAAGCACCTCAAAGTGTAGACAAGTAAAGCAAATTAGATACTAAACAAGCATGGAGCATCAAAAATTATAGATACGTTTCCAACGTATGAGTGTGTGATGCATGTAAAATGCATACATAAACTTTGTAGTTTGTTAGTATGAATTCCCACATATTAGCTACATATATGATGTTATATCCTTGTTTTACATTGATTTATGAGGATTTACCAATGATCCCCTTTATTTTGGTCATAACTCTGCAAGACAGGAAAACCTTGTTTTGTGTATTTTTACCTTTTAGGGACCTAAACAAATTCAAATGGAGTTGGGCTTTCGGGAGCATTTTCCACCCATGCCCTTTTCCTCCTCGGTCATCAATTTGCTTTGATATTTTGCCCACCATCTTCGTATGACCTGAAAACCACAATCTAAAGGATCCATTAGGAGTTCCTAGAGAGAGAGAGGCGCCGCAAAAACACTGAAACACCAAAACAGAGCCAGAACCGGCAAAGAATGGAGGGGGAAACTACGCTGGAGGGATCTATACCTTATCCAACGTCTCCATCATCATAACCATGATGAAGAGGGATTAGTCCACCTCTGGACTATGGTTTTGTGGCAGTAGCTCTCTCTCTCTCTCTCTCTTGTTCTTCATAGATCTAGTACCATATGAGCCGCCCAATATGATTATGGTCATATTTGTAATTCCTATGTGGTGGATCTTTATTCTGTGATTTGATATATGATATTGGAATCTATTATGTGTAAGATGTATTGATGGATGCATAATATGTACCATGTTCTTAAGTACTTGTTCTGATCCAACTTGCATGCAAGAGCATGTGTGGGGAGAAGTGTGTATTAGATGGAGTAGCATAATGGTAGTGGTTGAATAGAGACAACAAATTCAAGATCTACTATGGTATTTACCTTTCTTTTGCTGCCTCACTAGGGATAAAGTTAATCCATGAGCTATAATTATCTTGTGACAGCTAGATAATCTTGCTTTGTCAAGGTAGCATATTTGTGATTTAAACATAATGTCAAAATACCTAAGGCTTTACTATGTTGATTCTTTATTCAAGTTTGCTTGGAGTTTTCCCTTTCTTGAGGATTATAAGAGATATGTGTTGCATCATCTCTATGTTAGTATGTGATGCCCATATGAATGCTTATCAAACACATGTTGAAGTTCCATCAATATTATGTCTTTGATGAATTGTTTGTGTCCATTATAACCCAAAAAAGAGAGTAGACAAGTGAACCACGAACCCTGGTCCATTTTAAACCATAAGAAACACCTTTCCAACACCATTTCACACTTTATGTTTTTTACAATTTATTATTTTTAAAATACAAAAACACTTTCTTCACTTGCAAACACACACAAAACCCCCCAAAAAATCTTTTATTTCTTTTATCTGGCTTGCCTAGTTTTTATTTGTTTTACTTTACTTTATTTATTATTGTTATTTCATATTACTAATACGAAACCTTTTGTTTGACAACCACACGGTGGAGTTGGACACAAGACAAAACTTTGCTCTGTAGGTTGCTTTAAGAGGAGAAGAAGAATAACCTCTGAGCCAATTCTACGAGAGTTCAATATAAACCCTCGAGTCACCCTTGTGGGGAAAAGATGCTTACTACAACACTCCGCACTTGGAGTCTCAATGAGTTGGTACAAATGAAGTTGTTACCATCAGTGTGTCGCTTTGTGGTCTCTTGTGTTGGATACACTGAGTGTGTCATGTTGTCCAATGCCTGTTAGGCTTGGTTGTGGGTGTGTGGTGTCCTGTTTGTGGGGGTTTGGCCCTGTCGTTGTAGGTTTTCGCCCTTTTTTCCTTAAAAATGTGCACTCTGACGTGGGTATAGCCTATAGGGTACCCACTGTTAGTATACCTGCTTGGGCCTTGATGTCTACGCACTTCTATTCTTGTAGACAGTTGTTGGGCCTCCAAGTACAAAGGTTTGTAGAACAGCAACAAGTTTCCCTTAAGTTGATTACCCAAGGTTTATAGAACTCAGGGAGGAAGTGGTCAAAGGTATCCCTCTTAATCAACCCTGCAATCAAGATACAAGAAGTCTCTTGTGTCCCCAACACACCCAATACACTTGTCAGGTATATAGGTGCACTAGTTCGGCGAAGAGATAGAAAATACAAGTGGTATAGATAAAAGACAACGGTGCCAGAAAAGAGATTTTTACGGGGAGGAAAAGACTAAAGGCAAAAAGATGGAAGCAAGAAAACATGTAACAAATCTAGTTGCAAACGGTGTTTCAATGCTTAGAAACAAGGCCTATGGATCATACTTTCACTAGTGAACACTCTCGATAAATATATTCTATTCATGGTATTACCCTGAACTACTCTCTGGTTGGACACTCTAATCCATGGTAGGGCTATAACAGCACTCCTCAAAGTTCGCCTTCTCCATCTAGATAACCCCACACTATCACCTTGAGCGCTAGACGGTTCCAACAAACACCACAATTTCATAGAGACAACCAACTCAAAATATACTCATGATAAAGATTTATGAACTCTAGCCTAAGTGCCACCACGGCGTCCACGTTGTCACTTTCACACACGTGGGGAGAGCATAGATCTATTGAAGCACTTGAGTATTTATGTAAACTCTAGCCTAAGTGCCACCACGGCGTGCATGTTGTCACTTTCACACACGTGGGGAGAGCCGGAGATCTATTAAAGCACTTGAGTAGCAAAGTAGATCTACTTGATTACAAAGCTCATGATCTCAATAAGATCACGCATAGAGAGAGAGAGAGATGAACACATAGATACTTGTAGAGCCCTTAGCCTTGAGGAAGAACTACTCCATCCTCATCATGGGAATCAGCAACAACAATGGATATGGTGGTGGAGATCGATGGAGATGGCTTTGGGGGCAATTCCCGTCCTGGCAGGGTGCCAGAACAGAGACTTCTGTCCCCCGAATCTCCCCTTCGGTAGCAACGGCGTTGCGGAACTTTTTCTGGATGTATGATGATTTAGGGTTTCTGAGTCGGGAGACTTCTTATAGGTGAAGAGGCAAGGCCGGTGGAGGGCCAGGGGCCCACACCCCCTGGTGGCGCCATTAGGGCTGGACCACGCCACCCTAGGGTGTGGCCACCCTGGTGTCCTCCTCCATCTCTGCTTCGTGTTTCCGTACTGCTCCGGGAAAAATAGGAAGATTGGCTTTTGTCCCGTCCAATTCCGAGAATATTCACCTTTTTAGCTTTTTTGAAATCAAAAACAGTAGAAAACAGTCAACTGGCACTGTGGAATCTTGTCAATAGGTTAGTTCCAGAAAGTGTATAAAAATACCTCAAAGTGTAGATAAAACATAAGACAAATGATAAAACAAGCATGGAGCATCAAAAATTATAGATACGTTTATGACGTATCAGTTATCTCCCAAGAAGTACTTTTCTTTACCGCCTTTAAGTTAGGCTTGATAGTTTGAAAAGATGCTCACATAAGAAATATGAATTGAAGTAAAAGAGAACATCAAGAAGCAAATTCAAAACACATTTAAGTCTAACCCACTTCCTATGCATAGAAATCTTGTAAAGAAACAAGTCATGAAAGCACAAAGCAACAAGCATAGGAAAGCAAAACAAGTGCAACTTCAAGACTTTCAACATAAAGAGGGGAAACTTAATATTGTTGAGATACATAAGACCATGTTTCCCTCTCTCATAATAACTTTCAGTAGCATCATGAATAAAATTAACAATATAACTATCACATAAAACATTCTTATCATGAGCCACATGCAAAAAATGATTATTACTCTCCACATAAGCATAGTCATACTTATTAATTGTAGTGGGAGCAAATTCAACAAAATAGCTATCATTATTGTTCTCATCACCATAATCATCAAATATAGGAGGCATATTATAATCATAATTAATTTTCTCCTCAATAGTAGGTGGAGTGAAAATATCATATTCATCATTGTAATCGTCATATATTGGAGGTTTGGTATTATCATAAGCAATAGAATAGCTATCTTCCAAAGTTGGAGAACTAAAAAGATCATTTTCATAAAAACTAGCTTCCCCAAGCTTAGATGTTTCCATAGAATTAGCAATAATGGTGTCCAAAGAATTCATACTAATAACAGTGCTATTGGCATGTAAATAAAGTTCCATAGGTTTTTAAATTTTCTCTTCAAACACTTCATGTCCTAACTCAAGATAAACACTATAAAGCTCTCTAATTTTGTTGTTGTTTTCCATTAAGCCTAACTAGTGAAAACAAGAAACAAAAAGACACAATTAAAGAATCTAAAGGAAATAACTTCGAGAACTCACACACCAAGATGTGAGTATCTTTTACCTTACCTCCCCGGCAACGGCGCAAGAAAAGAGCTTGATGTCTATGCACTTCTATTCTTGTAGACAGTTGTTGGGCCTCCAAGTGCAGAGGTTTGCAGAACAGCAGCAAGTTTCCCTTAAATGGATTACCCAAGGTTTATCGAACTCAGAGAGGAAGTGGTCAAAGGTATCCCTCTCAAGCAATCCTGCAATCAAGATACAACAAGTCTCTTGTGTCCCCAACACACCCAGTACACTTGTCAGGTGTATAGGTACACTAGTTCGGCGAAGAGATAGTGAAATACAAGTGGTATGGATATAAGACAACGGTGCCAGAAAAGAGCTTTTTACAGGTGGAAAAGGTCGAAGGCAATCTAAAATAAAGAAAGCAGCATGCAAACATGTAACAGATCTAGTTGCAAACTATGTTTCAATGCTTAGAAACAAGCATAGGGATTATACTTTCACTAGTGAACACTCTCATAAATATATTATCTTCATGATACTACTCTTAACTACTCTCTGGTTGGACATTCTAATCTATGGCAGGACTATAACAACACTCTTCAAAGTCCGCCTTCCCCATCTAGATAACCACACACTGTTACCTTGAGCGCTAGATGGTTCCAACAAACACCACAATTTCATAGAGACATCCAACTCCAAATATACTCATGATAAATATTTATGAACTCTAGCCTAAGTGCCACCATGGCATGCACGCTGTCACTTTCACACACGTGGGGAGAGCAGAGATCTATTGAAGTACTTGAGTATTTATGTAGATTCTAGCCTAAGTGCCACCATGGTGTGCACGCTGTCACTTTCACACACGTGGGGAGAGCCGGAGATCTATTAAAGCACTTGAGTAGAAGAGTAGATCTACTTGATTACAAAGCTCATGATCACATAGATACCGGTAGAGCCCTTAGCCTCGAGGAAGAACTACTCCCTCCTCATCATGGGAATCATCAACGGTGATGAAGATGGTGGTGGAGATCGATGGAGATGGCTCCGGGGGCACTTCCCCGTCCCGACAGGGTGCCGGAACAGAGACTTCTGTCCCTCGAATCTCCCCTTCGGTGGCGGTGGCGCTGCGGACCCTTTTGTGGATTTTTGCCTGTGTTAGGGTTTACGTCTCGGGGAGACGTATAAGTAGGTGAAAGGGCAAGGTAGGTGGAGGGAAAGGGGCCCACACCCCCTGGTGGCGTGGCCAGGGTGGGCCCGCGCCACCCTAGGGTGTGGACACCCTGGTGCCCTACTCTGTCTGTGCTTCGTGGTTCCGTGTTGCTCCAGGAAAAATAGTAACTTTGGCTTTTGTCCTGTTTAATTCCGAGAATATTCATTTTTTATCTTTTCTGAAACCAAAACAGCAGAAAACAGACAACTGGCACTGTGGCACCTTGTCAATAGAAAAAACCCAATTATAAACCAAAGTGTAGATGCAAAGTGGGTCTTGCATAGGTTGTCGGGGGGAGTCTCCAACTCACGCATAATCTGCCCTATGCAAGACCCAATTTACACCTTGTGAAGTAGATGCAAGAGGGTGGAGGTAAAAAATGTCCATACATGGTGTGATGATGCATTACAACTAGTGTGGTGAACTTGCTCACAACATAGGAGGTTGCAAATATTTGAAAGCTGGAGTGGAACCACCAAGTTCCTCAGAAACTAATGTTACACCTCATGAATCTTAGGTAAATTCATCTTAGTTGTTATTGTTCTTAGTTAATGTGCAAATGATCCTAGTTAATGTGATTGCCTAGAATGTACTCAACAAGAACATGTCATACCTCAACATTCACAACCAGAAAATGCTACTCCCAATACCTATGAAAACAATGTTGTTGATGCCATGTCCCAATAGCTAACTACTTGTAGTAATTTTATTTGTGTGAACCTAGTTCTCTATACTGTAATTGTTCAAAGTCTGAATTTTACTTGTATAAAATTTACAGAGGCCTTTGCCTAGATACACTAAAAGAATTCCAATTCTAGAATCTTCCTTTCTTACTAATGCCCAAACAATGATGGGGAACCCACAAGCAAGAGCATCAGAACTTAGTCAAGGCAAACTATCTCAACAATTACAAGCTCTACAATAGGAGAGGAACGAGGCTCTTAAGGACAAAAAGATTCAAAGTTTGGAAGATAAGTGTGAAAAACAAATGAATAAGGCAGAAGAGGCTACTAATAGAAGGATTGATCAGGAGAAAAGAGAAACGCCGAGCAAGCACAAGCCAAGGAAACTCAAGCTGCTACTAACATAGAGAAAAGGAAGTATGAAGCTGCCATCATAAAACCACTCAGAGCTGAGAAATAAAGATTATTGCAAAAAAAAGAAGGATCTTGCTCTAGAAAAATAAAAAAAGCTAAATAAAAAAGTTAGCAGACAAGAGGTTAGCTGCTAAAATAGCCAAGTATTCAGCAGAAATTTAGGTAGATGATGAGGCTACTCTCTTACCTCTATGTTACGATGTAGGTAAATCTCAGTTGGGAGGTCAAGGGCAGACTACATGTCAATCCTAGGATGGAGGTGTTCCAAAATTTATAAAAAGAGTCAACATGTTTGATGAATTTAGGTAGTGTGTGTCCAAAAATCCTAATTATTCATCATTTTGCTCAGTTCTAAATGTTAGGATAGTTTATATGTACTTCCCATGCAAAACTCGGTTCTAAATGCCATTATACTTTCTATGCAATGCCTATGGAAATCTTATTTTAAAATGTTAGGATACTATCCAGGTTGACATCTTCTTTATTTTTGTTTCCTGTAATTGTGTTCTTGTTCAGTCATTGTTGTCATATTTGTTCATTCAAGTGTGATCTTGATCAGTATTATGATCTCCCATGTACACTAAGGAAAAAGAGCTTGTAAGTGCACAAATAAAATGAATCTCATCCATGACATTGCAACAACACAAACATGTAGACAAGATCTTTATTGGTCATGACCAATACATATAACACCAACAAAGATAACACCAACACACACAACACCAATTCACACAACAACACTATCATACATTACATCTTAGTTAATACACACATGCAGCAGACCAATACATAATTCATTTCTTTAGAACAAGGATCAAACAAACCACAAATAAAACACCTAATATGTTCTTGAAAAGAAGCACTGATTCTATCATTAGTTTGACCATTGAGCTAATTTTGTTCATCATCATCTCCTCGTGCCTAGGTTGTGTTGCTTCTAGATCCTCCTTCCTCGGCTATAGCTCTGTCATTCTCTCTTCTTCCCATCCGATTTCTTATACGACATCTTCGTCTCTAAGAATGTAGTTATCCACTGGGTACTCAACATATTGCAGATCCTAGTATCGGAATTTGCAACCCTTTTGTCAAGTAAAAAGACTCAACATGCACACACATTGGAGATCCAGAACTTAGACCATGATTTTTTAGGTTGCATTCGGAACAAAGGAAACTCAAAGGAATTTCTGTAGGATTTGTTTCCTCTAGAATTTTACATGTTGAGAGCATTCAGAAACAAAGGAAATAACCCTTCCAATTCCTTTGGAATGGCAGAATTTCCTCTGATTTCACAGGAAACAGAACATGCACCCTGAACCAAACTTTTGGTGAAAGCCCGAGGTAACTGGAAACAATGTTGCATGCTAGAGTGAATAGTTGAGTGGACAAAGGTGGCATTTGTAGTCTAGGTTCATCCATAGGGCTAATCAAAGAAAGAAAGCATGTGGGCTTGAACATCGCGTTTGGCTCCCAGTTCTAAATGAACCTATTATAAAAAATATACTTTATATGAATTTTAATATGTTAAAAAAATCCGAAAGAAAGTCCTGGGTGTACATATGGACATGTTATGTTCTCACAAAAGTTTTTGCGATGAAAAGACACTTTTTGTGGTATGTATAAAAAGACAAAAATCTGTCTTATGAAAAGCTATTTTGTAACAAAGGAAATTGTCTTTTTTATACAAGTCACATAAAATATCTTCTCTTCATGATTTTTTGTGTACGAACATATAATATATAATATCGGCATGTACACCCGGGTATTTTTTTTGAATTTTTAAACATTTTGAAGTATGTCATTTTGGCGGTAGGTACATCTACACCTACAACCCAAAGTGAATTTCCGTGTGGGCTAATTATTCTGAATTATTTTGTCCATCTGCTTAGTTGCGGTTGATACTAGTCCCGTAGATTCGCTTCGTCTGTTCTAAACGCCATGGATGTATTTTTTTCATACCTTTTCTTCCAAAGTTATACACGTACGTTCTTTTCCATTCCTATATTTTCTACAATTCTCATATTTTTCTTTCCTGAGTTCAGAACAGGGCCTTACTCCTTACACTTGTAAAACACCCATCCATTGTGGTCCTTCGTGTCCGAGCAGTACTATTTGAGGGCACCCACAATGTATAGCCAAAAGTGGTTTTATTTTTGCTTTATGGCTTTTGGAACTAGTTTCTACATTGTGGAGATGGTTCCAAATGAGAGAAAACTGGGAACTGGAGCAAGTAGTTGCTCCAATGCCAAATTTACTTTTTGGCTTTTGGAACTAGTTCCCTACACTATGGGGATAGTTCCATATTTTTTGTGTGTGTTGCTTTAGCTCGATGGTGGGACCCATGGTATAAATATTTGGAACCACTACATTATAGAGTTGATGCTATATTTCATACCATAGCCAAATTTACCTTTAAGTCAGATTTGGCATTGACAACATTGTGGGTGCCCTGACGATGGCACCATAGTCGAAACATAGAACCAAGGGGATGTATGGGCCCTGGATACAGAGCATGGAACCAAAGGGATGTAGGAGCGTGTACATGGCGGCGACCAAGCGACGAGCACTAGACAAGCTCTAGCGGGAGACGAATTTTGGGCTTAGAGCATCACCACTCGTTGGGCGTTTCCAGGCCGAAAACCGGACCAAAATATGGCCGGACGAAACAGACTGAATTCCCGGGACGCCCTTTTCCACCCAAATTCGGCTCAAATTTGTCTAGTTTTCGGCATAATATGAATACAGAGCATATTCGGCCTAGTTCGGCATAAAATAGACCATAGTTCGGCGTAAATTTAAACATAGTTTAGCGCACAATGAAAATACAACATATTTCGACCCAGTTCGGCCAGTTCATGCTCGGCATATATGTGTTGCCCCTGCGTATCCATAGGTCCTTAACCAGATCATCCTGCAGTTGTTGATGCATTGCCGGATCTCGGATCTCCTGGCGCATGGCGATGAAGGCAGCCCAAGTTGGAGGTACCTGATGATCAGGCTCGGAAAGAGGTCCCTGTCTGTAGTATGGCTCGTTCTGCTCAACCAAGATCACTGAGTCCTTCCTCTCATCCTCAATGATCATGTTGTGCAAGACCACACAACAGTTCATCACTTCCCAATCTGACCTTTCGACTAGGTCATAGCAGGAACCAGACAACTACACACCTCTATTGGAGCATACCAAATGCCCGCTCCACGTACTTACTGCAAGCTTCTTGTTCCTTGGCAAACTAAGAATGCTTGGGGAGCATTGGGTTTGAGATAGTTGATACATCCAAAACATATCTACTTTCTCGAACACTTTGCTATTATTTCTTTTATAAACTTGTGTGATTTGAATACAACTAACACGGACTGACGCTGTTTTCAGCAGAATTACCTTGGTGTCTTGTTTTTTTTGCAGAAAATGAACTATCAAGAAAAATCCCGAAATTATGCCAAAAATTATATTTCACCAGAAGATCCACGGAGCCAGAAGAAGAGACGCAGAGGAGGCCTGGGGGGCGCACACCCACCCCAGGTGTGGGCCCACCACTGGTCGCGCCTGGAGGGGGTGCAGACACCCCAGGCACCCTATCGGCCTCCCTCTGCGCCTATAAGTTGCCATTCGACCTAAAAAACGAGGGGGGTTCGATAGTTTTCTAGAAAGAGTTCTGCTCCGCCGCCGCCACCAGAAACCAAGACTCGGATCCAGAAACTCAGTTCTGGCACCCTGCCGGGACGGGGAATTTGGAGAGGATCATCGCCATCGTCATCACCAACGCATCTCCATCAACCACCGATGTTTCCCTCATCCACGAGTGAGTAATCCCCCACTGTAGGCTTGGGGATGGTAGGAATTGGATGAGTTCTATCATGTAATCGAATAAGATCTGTTATGGCATAGTGCCTAGTATCTCTATTAGTGCTATTTGACTTTGTTGCAACTTGTTGTGCTTAATGCTTGTCACTAGGGCCCGAGTGCCATGATCTCAGATCTGAAATTATTATTGAATCGTTATGATAGTATTGTTTGTGATCTTATCTACAAGTTGTGTACACATATAACTGTTCGGATCCAAAGGCCCCAAAGTGACAATAATTGGGACAACCGGAGGGGATGGCTGCGGTGTGAGGATCACATGTGTTCACAGAGTGTTAATGCTTTGCTCCGGTGCTCTATTAAAAGGAGCACCTTAATTGCCAGTAGTTCCCTAGAGGCCCCGCTTCCATGGGCTGGCTGGACAGAAGATGTTGTGCAAGTTCTCATTGCGAGCATGTATGACTATATTTGGAGCACATGCCTAGGATTGTTTAGTACTTGGATGCTTGTTATTATTTATCTGCAATGCCCTAGATCTTGAAGTTACATGTTTATACTCGTCCATGCAACGCCCGTTCATCCATCCCTATGCCTACCGCACTCGAATCCTACTATTACCGTTACTGTTACTATTTCTCATGGTTCACTGTTGATGTTGTTGTTGCTGTTGCTTTGTTGTTGCTACTACCAAACTGTTGCTACTGATAAACTTCTGTGAGCAAGAACTATTTCCAGGTGCAGCTGAATTGACAACTCAATTGTTAAGGCTTGCAAGTATTCTTTGGCTCCCCATGTGTCGAATCAATAAATTGGGTAATACTACCCGCGAAGACTGTTGTGATCCCATATACTTGTGGGTCGTCAAGACTATTTTCTGGCGCCGTTGCCGGGGAGCATAACTTTATTTCTAAGTTCACTTTGATCTATTATTGTTCACTGCTACTCCTTTCATCACGGGGAAGTCTCGTGATGGAAAGTTCCCTATTTTACCATCCACTACAAGAAGAGGTATAATCCTAAACATCTCTGCTGCTCTTGATTCACCGTCAGTTATAACTAAGCTTGTTACACCACCACCACAGACACATGCTACACACACTACTACTACTGATGAGTCTGAAACTTCTTTTAGGTCATTAGGTCCTTTTCTAGATGCTACTATGGCTAGTCTAGGAAATACCAAAACTCCTAGTGAAGACACTGTTACACATGTTAGCTCACCTGAGGCTAGTGAGAGTTATGATATTAATGATGGTTACATTGAGTTCACTGATGAATTTGTTGAAGAGTGCCGAAACACACATGGTACTAGTGCTATTAAGAGTCTCCTTGCTAGACGTACTATTATGCCTAAGTTGTCCTCTGATCCTAAGATTGCCACTTCTACCATAGATATTAAAGATGAAGATTATGATTTGTCTCTTGTTATCTTATTTAGATATTGTTGAGAAAGAACCTTTTTGTGGGTCTGAAAATGAGAGTGTTGTGGCTCATATGAATGAGCTTTCTACTATGAGTGCTTTGTTCTCTGACGATTTTAAGATGCGCAAATACTTTGTTGCTAAGATCTTCCCTTTTTCACTAAAAGGAGAAGCTAGGGCTTGGTTTAATAGATTACCTCCTGGTTCCATTGATAGCCCTGATTGCTTGATTGCTTCTTTCTTCCAGAAATATTTTTCTCCCAGTGCTAGACATGCTGCTTTGTAGAGAATTTTTGATTTTAAATAGGGAGAAAAAGAGAAATTGCCTGAGTCATGGACAAGGTACCGTGCCTTGATTCATGCACATCCTGGATGTCCATTACCTAAGAATGAGCTTCTTGATATTTATTATAATGGACTAACTGATGATTCTAGGACCTATCTGGATAGCTTTGCTGATTGTGTTATCAGGAAAAGGACTCCTACAGATGCTGAAGAATTAATGACTAAAATAAGCAAAAATTATGATGATTGGACTTCAACTGAGCTAAATACACCTGAGCCTATTACTCCTGAACCAGTTGTTCCTGAATCAATTCCAGCACCAACAACAAAGAAGAGGGGAGTTATTGCATTAAATGATGAAGTGATGAAGGAAGCTAAGAAGTGTCTAAAGGAGAAGGGTATTAGAGCTGAAGATATGAAGAATCTACCTCCCATAGAAGAATTATATAAGCCAATTCCCCACTCATCTACTATTGAGGTACACTCTCTCCAACACTTTGATGAAGGTGTTATTCCTTATGGTAAGCCTCATGATCAATGTTTAGAGGAACTTGACACATTTATTGTTAAGCAAGGGTATTTTAATAAACAAGTTCAGAATCATTTATTGGAAAACTCTAGAGCCATCCATGAGTTGAAAGATATTGTGGAAAGAACTTCTAATGATATTAAAATGCTTTGTAAACACTTTCAAATGGTTCAAACTCAACTTAATCAACTTGCTAAGGTACAAAAGGATATGCTAGTTAATGCTTCAGGAGATAAACATGCTTATGGAATTAGAACTAGGAGTGGTATAGCTACTCAAGATCCTTTATATCCTGAAGGACACCCTAAAAGAATTGAGCAGGATTCTCAACAAGGTGAAGATAGTGGTAGTCCTCGTAAGAGAAAGAAAAAGAAACATAAGATAGTTGAGGAACCACTTGAACCTGCTGTAGATCCTAATAGTATACCTGTCTTTGATGCTGAAACTGAGAGTGGTAATGATAAAAACGAGTCTCCTGATAAGGAGGAAGGTGAGGAAGAACCTGAGAAGAACACTAAGAACACTAGGTACACAAAGGAAGATTTTATTGCTAATAAACATGGTAAAGAGAGAGAACCTTGGGTGTGGAAACCTATAGCTTTTCCAGGTAAGAAACACAAGCCAAAGGAGGAGGAACACTACAACAAGTTTTGTGAGTGGATGAAACCTTTATTCTTGCAAATTACTTTGACTGATGCTATTAAGTTGCCTCCTTATTCAAAGTATATGAAGGATATTGTCTCTAATAAAAGGAAGATTCCTAATCTGGAGATTTCTACTCTACTTGCTAATTATTCCTTCAATGGTAAGGTTCCAAAGAAACTTGGTGATCCAGGTATACCAACTATTCCTTACTCTATTAAGAATAATCATGTTAGAACTGCTTTATGTGATTTGGGAGCTGGAGTTAGTGTTATGCCTTTTTCTCTCTATAACAGACTCCAGCTAGAAAAGTTGATACCAACTGATATTTCGTTGCAAATGGTTGATAAGTCAACTACTATTCCTGTTGGTATATGTGAGGATGTTCCTGTTCAAGTTTCTCATAATTGCATGGTCTTAACTAATTTTGTTGTGCTTGCAATGCCTGAAGATGATAATATGTCTATTATTCTTGGGAGACCTTTTCTTAATACTGCAAGTGCTGTCATCAATTGCAATCAAGGAAAAATAACATTCAATATTAATGACAAAGAGCACACTGTCTATTTCCCCAAGAAGGTTGTTAAGAGCTATTGCCTGAATTCCATTGAAAGTATTGAGAGCATCAAGGTTGGAGAAATATATTGTCCCATTCCACAAGAAAATTTTGAAACTATTATGATTGGGACCATTGCTATCAAGTATGAGGTAACATAATCACCTTGTGGAATGCAAAGTTTTGCTTCATATAAGATTGTTTTTCTTTCCCCCTTCCTAGTCTTTGCTTTAACTTTAGTTTTTCTAGTTATTTGCTTGTTTGAGTTTCTTAGAGCTCCTGTAGTTTGGCTTTTGGTTTGCTTTTGCTTCTTCTAAAAAAACTGTTTCTGCGAGAAAATCAATTTTCATACCCTGAAAATTGGCCAAAAATAAAGTTTCCCGAAAAATCCCAGAAAATTCAAAATAAATTTTTCCTCGAAGAAAGGGGCAGAGTGGCACCTGAGGTGACCCAGGGGGCCACCCCAGGCCCCACACCCCTGGTAGGCGTGGCCTACCAGGTGGCGGCGCCTGGGGGGGTCTGGCCCACCTGGGGCCCTCCAGACTGCCTCCTCAAAGCCACCTTCTTTTTCTCTCCCGAAAAACACCGGAAAACTTGCTCAAGCTCGAGTTCTTGTTGTTCTTGCTCGCGATTTTCGATCTCCTTGTTCAGCCCATCTCAAGTGCTGATTTTTGGAGGGATCGCTCCTTGGTATGTGCCTCCTCCACTTGTCCAATTAGATTTGTGATTGGTATATTGTATCTTGAGTATTTTGCTGCTATAGGTGACAGGTTGTTTGAGCTTGCATGCTTGTTCTTTGCTTAGAAACTTTGTTTTGATGCATGTGTAGTCCTCTAGCAAGTTACTGTAGTAGTTGGTCATCATTTATCAACTTAGAAATCACTTGGTTTGATGGTTGTCTAAAAATTTCAGCAAGGAAGATGAGTGCTTATCCACTGAATCAATATGACTTGATGGTGCATGAGACAATGAAGGTTCATAGTGAGGAGGTAGTTTTTCCTTCTATATGTCCATGCCATGAATTTATGAGAGCTGCGGGGATCCTCCAAGATTTCCAAACTATGGTTACAAATGCAGGGTTGGAACACTTTGTTGAAGGTGAACCATTCCAATATGTTAAGCTAACCATGGCTTTTGTGCAGGATTTCTGGTTCACTTGGTCTACTTCTAATCCCATGGTCCATTACAAAATATATAATATACCTGTCGACCTGCCTTTTACTGATTTCTGTGCAGCAATTAGAGTACCTCGGTGTGGATCTTGTGAGAAGATCAAGGAGAGGCCCAAGTCACTTATGGATTTATATGCTGAGATTTGCCAAGGTTTCGACTTCACAAAGGAAAGTGGTAAAATTCGGAACATTCAGCTCCCAGCTATTAGATACTTTGCCTATTTCATTACCAAGTGTGTTCTTGCTAGAAAGTTGACTTCTTTTGATCTAGCTTTTATTGCAGCTGCTCTGAATAGGAATAGATATTATAGTTTGGGTGCTCTGATAGCTCACCGTCTCACCACCAACCGTGAGAAGGGTGGAATTTGTGGAGGTCTCATTGCTTCTAGGTTGCTAGCTTTCCATGGTTTAGAGCCTCACTTTTCAGATTTTCAGTTCCTCATAGAGAGGCTTGATATTGAATCCATGATTCAGCATGTTTTTGTTTCCTTGGGGGGGTAATGTGAGAATTTTACCATATGAATTATCTTTTGCTCGGCAAGGTCGGAGAAAGGGTAGGACTGATAAAATAGTTTATTTTCCTGCACCTACTTTGTTTAACTTTGATAACAGGCAAGGATGGTCGCTTACGGAGGAGGAGGTTGACACTTATGTGGGGGAACTCTCCCAACAAGAGGAGAATGTTGAAGAGGATGCCAAAGACAATTCGGTTCAGTCCTCCAACTTGGGAGAGTCTTCATACCAGCAACCCTCATTCGATTGGGGCACGTCTTCTTCTTCATCGCAGGTGCCTGACTATGATCATTCCTATGATGACCCACTAGCATGGGGGTACTATCCGCGTTATTGAACCCCACTTAGGCCAAAATCCTAAGCTTGGGGGGAGGTCTACCGACGTCACGCTCATCCATACATTGATAGTGAAGGAAAGCAGGTGATGCCCACCCCACTCCTTAACCTCGCCGTCGCCAAGACCCTTCTGGAGCAGGATAGATCGCCTGAGGCAGTAGAACAGGTCTACGACCTAGTGGCCAAGGCGGTAAAGCAGCAGGAAAAGGCCACCTCTCAGAGGCTCGAGTCTGACCCAGCGCTTTGCCGATCTAGCCAGTACAAACCGCCAAGGGACAGATCTCCTCAGGATGTCGGATCACAGACGGGTTCATCAGAACAAAGACGGAGGGATGCGCGCAACAGGAAGGATGCTATCCCCATATCCTCCGACCACGAAGAAAAAGTCCGACCACGTCGCCCATCGCCACCGCCCCGATCCCCCCGACGTCAGGAAGATTGCAGGGCTCACCATCATACGGATATGCCCCCACCAAAGCAGTGCGGCATCGTCATCCGCGACAACGCGGCACAGACCCGTCATGATGAAGAGCGCCACCAAGGACACAAGAGCAGGTCACACCATGACCCTCCGCGTCCGACAAACAACCGCGACAGGCGTGAGGCATCGCAGGAGGGTAACAACAAGAAGGCTAACCCACCGCCACCTCCGCCTCCGTCGCCGCCAAGCAGTCACCATGGCGGAAGAGGCCCGCGTCGTTCACGCAGCCCATCCCCTGTTGACAACAAGAAGAAGAACCCGGAGCCGTACGATGCACGTTCACGGATCGATAAGATCCACGAGGCCCGGGAAGGACCATACCTGGGACCACATTGTTTTGGACCTGCAATACGGTCCGCAACTTACCCCAAAGGTTTCCGGATTGACAAGACCATAAAGCCCTATGACGGCACCACCAGGCCCGCCACATGGTTGCAGGACTACGGCAACGCGGTGGAGATTGCCGGAGGCAACCCCAACGTCGCCGTCAAGTACCTCCCGTTAATGTTGGCGGGCATGACCCGTTAATGGATCGATGACTTGCCAGAGAAATCTATCTACAACTGGTTGGATATGCAAGATGCATTCACCAAAAACTTTGAGGGTACATACAAGCGTCCCTGCACTATGGGCGATCTACAGTGGTGCGTGCAAGAAAAAGACGAGACATCTCGCGCCTACCTCTCCCGTTGGCTGGATATGAATAATTCCTGCGTAGGAGTGCACGCTAAGACCGCCATGGCCGTCTTCATCGATGGGTTGGAAAGGGGCACGCTGCTCCGACATAAGCTAAAGCGCTTGCAGGACAATCACCAGCTTGACTTGAATCAGATGATTCAGTTAGCTAGCGAGTTCGCAGCTACCGACGACGATGCTCGTGGCTCTTTGCCGGCAACGACCATTCCAACTCAAGCTCGGAGGAACAACAGTACAAAGCGGAAAACCGCTCCAGAAGAAAAGAAATCTACCGACATGGTCCCTATGACTTTTGCAGGACGAGGAGAAGGGGGACAACGTGGCCGAGGAAGGGGAGCAGGCCACGGGCAGCAACGAGGAAGTGAAACCAACTCGGCGCCGCTCCGCGTTCCCCAAACCTACGAAGAGTACCGCGATATGCCGTGCCTCGTACACCTCGACGCCAACGGCAAGGCCACCCATACCAATCGACACTGCAAGTTTGTCAACGACCTCAAGGAAGACCCGGAGTCTGGCTACAAGCAAAGTCGGAAGAACAGACCGCGGGGCAAGGGCAAGGGGAAGAAGAAGAAGGAGGAGGAGTCCAAGGATTCAAGTGACATGAACGAGGACGTTGACCCCAAGCACGCCGCCAAGAGCGATGACAAGGGCAAGAACCCCTTCGCAAAGAAGGCCCCAGTCTATCACACCTTGGCACCCCCACCGTCCGACAACGGAAGACCTCTCTAAGGATCCTGATGGCCACTCTCCCCCCAGTTCCCCAGTACCTACGCTGGTCGGAGGTTCCAATAACTTGGGACATGACGGACCACCCATACCTTGTGCCCATGGAGAAGCAGTACGCCATGGTCATCAACCCATTGATTGGCGGCGTGGAGTTCACCAAGTGCATGGTGGATAGTGGAAGCAGCATCAACATCATGTACCTGGATACACTGCAAAAGATGAACTTGACGGAGGCAAACCTAAGGTGGACCAACACCGTTTTCCATGGTGTAGTTCCTGGTCGGGAGGCTCGGTCCCTTGGGTGCATTACGCTTCAGGTAGCCTTTGGCGGCGTTAATAATTACCGCCAAGAGCGCATGACCTTCGAGGTGGTCCTCTTC